>WJXA01000248.1:0-406992 GCA_014282245.1 Rhododendron simsii | reverse complement strand
ATCATAGCTTCTTATTTGGTTTTTTAGGCTTCTTCTTAGCTGCAGGTGGTTCAAAACTCACATCCAAACCCTTGGGAATAACTTCAACATGGTTGGAAAACTGAGCTTCCTGCATCACAGCTACCTCTATATCCTGAACACTTCGGGAGATAACATCTTCAGAATTGTAGTTGCATTCAGTAGGAGGACTAGCCAATTTGATACTCTCACAAGCTTGTGAACTCTCCCCACTAATAAGAGGAACTGCTGGAGGAGGAACCACAGATACGCCCACAACTGCAGTAGAAACAGGATCCATGTGAGGAGAGATAGAACCACTAGAGCACAAAAAAACCTCAAAATGTTGATCACTAGGGTGAGCTATCATTCGCTCAGAAGAAATATTGAGCACACCCACCCCCTCAATAGGTACCACAAAACCGAAATCTGCATCAGAGGCGAGATCAAAATTTTCCAAAACAGCAAATCTGTTACTTGGGCTCCCAAGCTTCCCGTTATCTTGCTGAAGAAGCACCTTAGGGCTTGAGGTAGTGCCCGCCACAGCAGCCACAACCCTTCCCTTACTTGGCTTAGGCATCCATACATGCTGAGGAACCTGAGGTGGAGCCCGAGGAGCGACAACAGGGTGAGCATTCTTAGGACATCCAGCCCCATTATGACTAAAAACCTTACAGTCCAAGCACTGAAGAGGCTTCCAAGGATACTTTGCTATAATTTCAACATGGTTCTCATTAGCAAGTCTGAGACAAAAAGAAGATGGGAGATAGTCTCCTACCTCTATTTCAACACATACCTGGCATAACTGAGTCTTCTGCACTTCTCAGTCATAGAATTAGCATACAGGGGCCTTCCAATGGCACTTGCAACATAGCTAAGACCAGGAGCAGTCCAATATTCAAGTGGAATATTATAGAGTTGTATCCAAATAGGAATCCTAACCAATTGATCCTTAACTAGACACATCTGAGGCTCTCACTTCTTCAAAATCATTAAACGACCTCCAATATGCCAAGGACCAGAATCCAGAATACGCTTATATGCATCATCGTTATTAAACAAGAAAAAAATAGAAGCCATCCTCATTAGAAAAAACATTCGTGATACCAAATTTTTCCCAAATTTTGCAAGCAGTAGATTTAACAGTCATATAAGGGGCTTTCTTACCTAAGAAATAGCCCACTAGGCTGGATTGCCATTTCTTCACACCAAGCTCCCCAACAGCAGGGGGAGGGGTTGCAACAAGCTTCCAGGAAGGAGGAAAGAACTGAAGTTCCAGAACACCAGCTGTATTTCCCTCATTAACAAGCAAACTTTTCCAAGACGAAGAAATATCCATTGGAGACGGAAGAGAAATAGGATCTTGAGATTTACCTTCAATCAGCAATTGAGAGAGATTAGCTTCAGCCTTTTGTCGAAGAACCAAATTCTCAGCAGTTAGGGCTCTGATTTGACGAGTAACAGAGTCATCAGCTCTACCAAACTGCAAATGAGAATAAATCTTCCTGATGTCGGCATCCAGTAACTCAAAACCAACATTACGATCAGACTTAGAAACCATAGGCCCACTCGAAGACGCACCAATCATGGAAACCCCCTCGGCAACCCCAACTGATTAAACCTAAGGGTTAGGAATAGCACGACCACTAGAGCCTAGAGGAGGAAAATCGACAATCGAACCAGAGACAGGTCACCAGACTGCCATGAGAGAAGAAGAAAAATAACAACACGTAGAGAAACTCAGAGAAGGAAAATGAAAGAAGTAATCAATTCGAAGGGCAGATGGAGTATAAAAAAAGAGAACCCATGACTCAAGATCGCCTCAAAGCCTCTCTCTCTAACCCAAGAAACCATACCCTGTTTTGGTCCGCTATAACATACTACGTTGGTAACAATAGTGGGGAAAATGTGCAACCTCGACCATGTGTTGCCAGTTTTACTCCTTGCGTTGTATTAACTATGCTTTGTTGGGTGTTATAAGCATTCGGAGTTCTAGTATCTTCAAATCCTAGACAAGTTTGTTACAGACAAGATCTCACGCTGAAGGCTTGATCTAACTTCAAAAAATTATAGCTTTCTATGTGAGCCGGTTGTGCAATGTCATTGACATTTGTGGTTACTCAAGTCTTTATCCGACTATTAATTCTGCAAGTAATTGCACAATTGTTGCATTTATCACTTCAATTCTGTACAAATGATACATAATCTGGTGAGCTTTCTGTTATCGTATCAGGTATTTCTCAAATTCACTTTCCCTTAGAATCCAGAAAATAGAGACAACTGCCACCTAAATGGAATATAATAGAGATGAGTTTGTTCAGCTCAACGAGTCAAAAACAATTTGATGAACTTCAAACCAACTCTGAAGTCTTACCTATAGCAAATATCTCAATATTAGTAGGGATTTTTATTTAAGTGAAGGGCTAAACTAGATCTGCAAAATGGTAGTGAAGTAGTATGCTCTATTGGCCTTCACAGCACAAAAGGTTAGATTATGTGCTGATAACAAACTTTTCACAGATTATTGGAAGCAGCAGTAAGCGTACTTTCTGGGAAAAGATTCTAGCGGCCAAGGTACCAGTCGTTTCATATCTAGACATGAATTTGCATGAGCAAACTACCATTGAATTCTAATCATACTAATGATGTCCTATTGCACAACATATAACTTGTGAATTTTATTAGCTTTGCTTTGATGCATTGTAACTCCAAAAACAATATTTGCACATCACTGTAATTGCAGAATTCTTGTAGTTACTTTTCTTGCTTCAAGTAGGTCTCATGTTAGGATATGAGTGGAGTTGGCAGGCATTGACCTTGAGAGATTGCCTACTGAAGATATTTGAAAGTTATTTGATAATTGACGAATCCCATAAACCAGAAATCAAAATTGTACTATTTCTTTGTACTTTCCGTGATGGTCTCTTCATGTTCTGGCTTTCGTTAGCTCTCAGTAGTTTCCTACTGGGATCAACACCTGCATAGAGTGGATATTTTCCCATTAATTGGGGACCTTAAAAGCATGGAATAATGTAACTGTTGCGATGTTGACTCACCATATAGTGAAATCGAATGAACTCGCCTGTTGGAGAAGAGAATTCGATGGATCTCTCACTGCAAGATAAATAGGATGTCTGCTATGGACCTGCTGTTGTCGATAATGTTAGATTCCTTAGAGGGTTCCAATCTAAAACCAATTGGCAATAGGTGGAGTAGCCTCTAGAATTTATTAACCAAGCTTGGGTGGCTTAGATGAGCAATGTGGGACAAGTCTAACACTCCCCCTCACGTGCAGCCCGGATGCACGCGGAGGTGACAAACCAGGAGCTGACTGATTGACTCAGGTGACGGAGATGGAAAGAAACTTTCCCACGAGACGTGAGACCACCCAAGACCTAGCTCTGACACCATGTGACATAACATATGGGAGAGAGAACTGATCTTTATTACTAAATATTGAGAGTAAATGGTTAATGACAACACAAACTAAATAGATAAAAGCCTAGAAATCTATAACTAAATAGAAGATTGCAAAGAGATATGATTACGATATTATCATGACGATTCTATGCCTAAAATACAAGATACGATGAGATCACGTGCATAATACTTTCACACCTTCCCTCAAATTGATGATGCGAGCCCAAAGAGCATCATGAGTTTGGCCAAGTAACGAAACCAAGCAGTGGTGTGCACCAATCAAAGGTCCAAAAGCGAGTGCCACGACTTGAAAAACTGAGAGATTTTGCAAACTAAAGTGCTAAAACAAAAGCTGAAATTGTTCAAAACGGAGCCACAACTATGTCGAACAGTACCAAACTCTGCAGAAAACCTGTAAGTGCTGTTGATAACAGATCGCAGTGAACAGAAGGCTATTGTGTGATGTGTGAAAAGATAGAATGGGTTGGAGGAGGAGAAGATGCAAACGTTGCCGAATAAAGCATAAGAGTGCCGAACAATCCAGAAGCAGAACAGAAATCAAATGCAAAACATATGCAAATATTATAATAGATTGCAAACAAGTTTCAGATGCCAAACAGATGCACAGTAGAAGAAGAACAAATGCAGATTCAGAAAATACAAATTCAAAAGATGAAGATTAGGATGATTTTTGAGAAGAAAGAGAGCGTCATACAGATTTCAGATACAAAACTAGAAAAACAGAGCCAGAAATAAGAAAACAGAACTGCAGAGATGCGACATCGGAGAAAAATAGCTTGAAATATTGTGGAAAGCAATAAACAGCAATGCCAGAGTTTTCAGAGACTAAGTGCATAGATGAACAGTGAACAATGAACAGATTAAGAAGACAGAGAGACTGAACAGAGAGGTAGAAAAGGAAGGTCAATAACGGTGAATGCTATGGTGGTGGCAGATCTGATACTATTTGACAAAACAGATGAGTGCCCGGCGGACGGCAGCGAGGCATAAGCCGCCCGCCGGAAAGCGAATATCCCACAGGCCTAGATCTTAGGCTCTAATACCATGTTAGATTCCTCAGAGGGTTCCAACTTAAAACCAATTGGCAATAGGTGGAGTAGCCTCTAGAATTTTTTAACCAAGCTTGCCTGGCTTAGATGAGCGATGTGGGACAAGTCTAACACTCCCCCTCTCGTGTAGCCCGGATGCACGTGGAGGTGACAGACCAGGAGTTGACTGATTGACTCGGGTGACGGAGATAAAAGAGACTTTCCCACGAGAGGTGAGACCACCCAAGACCTAGCTCTAACACCACGTGACATAACATAAGGGAGAGAGAACCGATATTTATTACTAAATATTGAGAGTAAATGGTTACAATGATAACACAAACTTAAGTAGATAAAAGCCTAGAAATCTATAACTAAATAGAAGATTGCAAAGAGATATGATTACAATATTATCATGATACGATTCTATGTCTAAAATACAAGATACGATGAGATCACGTGCATAATACTTTCACACCGTCCGTCAAATTGATGATGCGAGCCTAAAGAGCATCATGTGTTTGGCCAAGTAACGAAACCGAGCAGTGGTGTGCGCCAATCAGAGGTCCAAAACCGAGTGCCACAACTTGAAAAACTAAGAAATTTTGCAAACTAAAGTTCCAAAACAAAAGCTGAAACTGTTCGAAACGGAGCCACAACTATGTCGAACAGTACCAAACTCTGCAGAAATCCTGTAAGTGCTGTTTTGATAACAGATCGCAGTGAACAGATGGCTATTGTGTGGTGTGAGAAAAGATAGAATGGGTGGGGAGGAGGAAAAGATGCAAACGTTGCCGATTAAAGCATAAGAGTGCCGAACAATCCAGAAGCCGAACAGATATCAAATGCAAAACATATGTAAATATTAGAATAGATGCCAAACAAGTTTAAGTTGCCAAATAGAAGCACAGTAAAGGAAGAACAAATGCAGATTCAGAAAATACAAATTCAAAAGATGAAGATTAGGATAATTTTCGAGAAGAAAGAGAGCGTCATACAGATTTCAGATACAAAACTAGGAAAACAAAGCCAGAAATAAGAAAAACAGAACTATAGGGATTGGAAATCAGAGAAAAATAGCTTGAAATAATGTGAAAGCGAATAAACATCAGTACCAGAGTTTTGAGAGACTAAGTGCGTAGATGAACAGTGAACGATGAACAGATTAAGAAGACAGAGAGACTGAACAGAGAGGTAGAAAAGGAAGGTCAATAACGGTGAATGCTATGGTGGTGGCAGATCTGATACTATATGACAAAACAGATGACTGCCCGGCGGACGGCAGCGAGGCATAAGCCCCTCGCCGGAAAGCGAATAGCCAACAGGCATAGATCTTAGGCTCTAATACCATGTTAGATTACTCAGAGGGTTCCAACTTAAAACCTATTGGCAATAGGTGGAGTAGCCTCTAGAATTTTTTAACCAAGCTTGGCTGGCTTAGATTAGCGATGTGGGACAAGTCTAACACTCCCCCTCACGTGTAGCCCGGATGCACGTGGAGGTGACAGACCAGGAGCTGACTGATTGACTCGGGTGATGGAGATGAAAGAGACTTTCCCACGAGAGGTGAGACCACCCAAGACCTAGCTCTAACACCACGTGACATAACATATGGGAGAGAGAACCGATATTTATTACTAAATATTGAGAGTAAATGGTTACAATGATAACACAAACTTGAATAGATAAAAGCCTAGAAATCTATAACTAAATAGAAGATTGCAAAGAGATATGATTACAATATTATCATGATACGATTCTATGCCTAAAATACAAGATACGATGAGATCACGTGCGTAATACTTTCACACCGTCCCTCAAATTGATGATGCGAGCCCAAAGAGCATCATGTGTTTGGCCAAGTAACGAAACCAAGCAGTGGTGTGCGCCAATCAGAGGTCCAAAAGCGAGTGCCACGACTTGAAAAACTGAGAGATTTTGCAAACTAATGTGCTAAAACAAAAGCTGAAATTGTTCGAAACGGAGCCACAACTATGTCGAACAGTACCAAACTTTGCAGAAAACCTGTAAGTGCTGTTGATAACAGATCGCAGTGAACAGAAGGCTATTGTCTGATGTGAGAAAAGATAGAATGGGTGGGAGGAGGAAAAGATGCAAACATTGCCGATTAAAGCATAAGAGTGCCGAACAATCCAGAAGCCGAATAGATATCAAATGCAAAACATATGTAAATATTAGAATAGATGCCAAACAAGTTTAAGATGCCAAATAGAAGCACAGTAAAGGAAGAACAAATGCAGATTCAGAAAATACAAATTCAAAAGATGAAGATTAGGATGATTTTCGAGAAGAAAGAGAGCGTCATACAGATTTCAGATAGAAAACTAGAAAAACAGAGCCAGAAATAAGGAAAACAGAACTATAGGTATTGGAAATCAGAGAAAAATAGCTTCAAATAATGTGAAAGCGAATAAACATCAGTACCAGAGTTTTGAGAGACTAAGTGCGTAGATGAACAGTGAACGATGAACAGATTAAGAAGATAGAGAGACTGAACAGAGAGGTAGAAAAAGAAGGTCAATAACGGTGAATGCTATGGTGGTGGCAGATCTGATACTATATGACAAAACAGATGACTGCCCGGCGGACGGCAGCGAGGCATAAGCCCCTCGCCGGAAAGCGAATATCCAACAGGCATAGATCTTAGGCTCTAATACCATGTTAGATTACTCAGAGGGTTCCAACTTAAAACCTATTGGCAATAGGTGGAGTAGCCTCTAGAATTTTTTAACCAAGCTTGGCTGGCTTAGATTAGCGATGGGGACAAGTCTAACACTCCCCCTCACGTGTAGCCCGGATGCACGTGGAGGTGACAGACCAGGAGCTGACTGATTGACTCGGGTTATGGAGATGAAAGAGACTTTCCCACGAGAGGTGAGACCACCCAAGACCTAGCTCTAACACCACGTGACATAACATATGGGAGAGAGACCGATATTTATTACTAAATATTGAGAGTAAATGGTTACAATGATAACACAAACTTGAATAGATAAAAGCCTAGAAATCTATAACTAAATAGAAGATTGCAAAGAGATATGATTACAATATTATCATGATACGATTCTATGCCTAAAATACAAGATACGATGAGATCACGTGCGTAATACTTTCACACCGTCCCTCAAATTGATGATGCGAGCCCAAAGAGCATCATGTTTGGCCAAGTAACGAAACAAGCAGTGGTGTGCCAATCAGAGGTCCAAAAGCGAGTGCCACGACTTGAAAAACTGAGAGATTTTGCAAACTAAAGTGCTAAAACAAAAGCTGAAATTGTTCGAAACGGAGCCACAACTATGTCGAACAGTACCAAACTTTGCAGAAAACCTGTAAGTGCTGTTGATAACAGATCGCAGTGAACAGAAGGCTATTGTGTGATGTGAGAAAAGATAGAATGGGTGGGAGGAGGAAAAGATGCAAACATTGCCGATTAAAGCATAAGAGTGCCAAACAATCCAGAAGCCGAATAGATATCAAATGCAAAACATATGTAAATATTAGAATAGATGCCAAACAAGTTTAAGATGCCAAATAGAAGCACAGTAAAGGAAGAACAAATGCAGATTCAGAAAATACAAATTCAAAAGATGAAGATTAGGATGATTTTCGAGAAGAAAGAGAGCGTCATACAGATTTCAGATAGAAAACTAGAAAAACAGAGCCAGAAATAAGGAAAACAGAACTATAGGGATTGGAAATCAGAGAAAAATAGCTTGAAATAATGTGAAAGCGAATAAACATCAGTACCAGAGTTTTGAGAGACTAAGTGCGTAGATGAACAGTGAACGATGAACAGATTAAGAAGACAGAGAGACTGAACAGAGAGGTAGAAAAGGAAGGTCAATAACGGTGAATGCTATGGTGGTGGCAGATCTGATACTATATGACAAAACAGATGACTGCCCGGCGGACAGCAGCGAGGCATAAGCCCCTCGCTGGAAAGCGAATATCCCACAGGCATAGATCTTAGGCTCTAATACCATGTTAGATTACTCAGAGGGTTCCAACTTAAAACCTATTGGCAATAGGTGGAGTAGCCTCTAGAATTTTTTAACCAAGCTTGGCTGGCTTAGATGAGCGATGTGGGACAAGTCTAACACTCCCCCTCTCGTGTAGCCCGGATGCACGTGGAGGTGACAGACCAGGAGCTGACTGATTGACTCGGGTGATGGAGATGAAAGAGACTTTCCCACGAGAGGTGAGACCACCCAAGACCTAGCTCTAACACCACGTGACATAACATATGGGAGAGAGAACCGATATTTATTACTAAATATTGAGAGTAAATGGTTACAATGATAACACAAACTTGAATAGATAAAAGCCTAGAAATCTATAACTAAATAGAAGATTGCAAAGAGATATGATTACAATATTATCATGATACGATTCTATGCCTAAAATACAAGTTACGATGAGATCACGTGCATAATACTTTCACACCGTCCCTCAAATTGATGATGCGAGCCCAAAGAGCATCATGTGTTTGGCCAAGTAACGAAACCGAGCAGTGGTGTGCGCCAATCAGAGGTCCAAAACCGAGTGCCACAACTTGAAAAACTGAGAAATTTTGCAAACTAAAGTTCCAAAACAGAAGCTGAAACTGTTCGAAACGGAGCCACAACTATGTCGAACAGTACCAAACTCTGCAGAAAACCTGTAAGTGCTGTTGATAACAGATCGCAGTGAACAGATGGCTATTGTGTGGTGTGAGAAAAGATAGAATGGGTGGGAGGAGGAAAAGATGCAAACGTTGCCGATTAAAGCATAAGAGTGCCGAACATTCAGAAGCCGAACAGATATCAAATGCAAAACATATGTAAAAATTAGAATAGATGCCAAACAAGTTTCAGATGCCAAACAGATGCACAGTAGAGGAAGAACAAATGCAGATTCAGAAAATACAAATTCAAAAGATGAAGATTAAGATGATTTTCGAGAAGAAAGGGAGCGTCATACAGATTTCAGATACAAAACTAGAAAAACAGAGCCAGAAATAAGAAGAACAGAACTATAGATGCGAAATCAGTGAAAAACAGCTTGAAATAATGTGAAAGCGAATAAACAGCAGTACCAGAGTTTTCAAAGACTAACTGCGTAGAGGAACAGTGAACGATGAACAGATGAAGAATACAGAGAGACTGAACAGAGAGGTCGAAAAGGAAGGTCAATAATAGTGAATGCTATGGTGGTGGCAGATCTGATACTATATGACAAAACAGATGAGTGCCCGGCGGACGGCAGCGAGGCATAAGCCGCCCGCCGGAAAGCGAATATCCCACAGGCCTAGATCTTAGGCTCTAATACCATGTTAGATTCCTTAGAGGGTTCCAACTTAAAACCATTTGGCAATAGGTGGAGTAGCCTCTAGAATTTTTTAACCAAGCTTGGGTGGCTTAGATGAGCGATGTGGGACAAGTCTAACACTCCCTTCATGTGTAGCCCGGATGCACGTGGAGGTGACAGACCAGGATCTGACTGATTGACTTGGGTGACGGAGATGACAGCGATTTTCCCATGAGAGGTAAGACCACCAAAGATCTAGCTCTGACACCATGTGACATAACATATGGGAGAGAGGACCGATATTTATTACTAAATATTGAGAGTAAATGGTTACAATGATAACACATACTTAAATAGATAAAAGCTTGGAATCTATAACTAAATAGAAGATTGCAAAGAGATATGATTACAATATTATCATGATACGATTCTATGCCTAAAATACAAGATACTATGACATCACGTGCATAATACTTTCACACCCTCCCTCAAATTCATGATGCGAGCTCAAAGAGAATCGTGAGTTTGGCCAAGTAACGAAACCGAGCAATGGTGCGTGCCAATCAGAGGTCCAAAAGCGAGCGCCACAACTTGAAAATCTAACAGATTTTGCAAACTAAAGTGCCAGAACAGGAGCTGAAACTGTTCGCAACGTAGCCACAATTATGTCAAATAGTACCAAACTCTGCAGAAAACTGTAAGTGCTGATAACAGATCGCAGTGAACAGATGGCTATTGTGTGATGTGAGAAAGGATAGAATGGGTGGGAGGAGGAGAAGATGCAAACGTTGCCGAATAAAGCATAAGAGTGCCGAACAATCCAGAAGCGGAACAGATATCAAATGCAAAACATATGTAAATATTAGAATAGATTCCAAACAAGTTTCAGATGCCAAATAGATGCACAGTAAAGGAAGAACAAATGCAGATTCAGAAAATACAAATTCAAAAGATGAAGATTAGGATGATTTTCGAGAAGAAAGAGAGCGTCATACAGATTTCAGATACAAAACTAGAAAAACAAAGCCAGAAATAAGAAAAACAGAACTATAGGGATTGGAAATCAGAGAAAAATAGCTTGAAATAATGTGAAAGCGAATAAACATCAGTACCAGAGTTTTGAGAGACTAAGTGCGTAGATGAACAGTGAACGATGAACAGATTAAGAAGATAGAGAGACTGAACAGAGAGGTAGAAAAGGAAAGTCAATAACGGTGAATGCTATGGTGGTGGCAGATCTGATACTATATGACAAAACAGATGATTGCCCGGCGGACGGCAGCGAGGCATAAGCCCCTCGCCGGAAAGCGAATATCCCACAGGCCTAGATCTTAGGCTCTAATACCATGTTAGATTACTCAGAGGGTTCCAACTTAAAACCTATTGGCAATAGGTGCAGTAGCCTCTAGAATTTTTTAACCAAGCTTGGCAGGCTTAGATGAGCGATGTGGGACAAGTCTAACACTCCCCCTCTCGTGTAGCCCGGATGCACGTGGAGGTGACAGACCAGGGGGTGACGGAGATAAAAGAGACTTTCCCACGAGAGGTGAGACCACCCAAGACCTAGCACTTACACCACGTGACATAACATATGGGAGAGAGAACCGATATTTATTACTAAATATTGAGAGTAAATGGTTACAATGATAACACAAACTTGAATAGATAAAAGCCTAGAAATCTATAACTAAATAGAAGATTGCAAAGAGATATGATTACAATATTATCATGATACGATTCTATGCCTAAAATACAAGTTACGATGAGATCACGTGCATAATACTTTCACACCGTCCCTCAAATTGATGATGCGAGCCCAAAGAGCATCATGTGTTTGGCCAAGTAACGAAACCGAGCAGTGGTGTGCGCCAATCAGAGGTCCAAAACCGAGTGCCACAACTTGAAAAACTGAGAAATTTTGCAAACTAAAGTTCCAAAACAGAAGCTGAAACTGTTCGAAACGGAGCCACAACTATGTCGAACAGTACCAAACTCTGCAGAAAACCTGTAAGTGCTGTTGATAACAGATCGCAGTGAACAGATGGCTATTGTGTGGTGTGAGAAAAGATAGAATGGGTGGGAGGAGGAAAAGATGCAAACGTTGCCGATTAAAGCATAAGAGTGCCGAACAATCCAGAAGCCGAACAGATATCAAATGCAAAACATATGTAAAAATTAGAATAGATGCCAAACAAGTTTCAGATGCCAAACAGATGCACAGTAGAGGAAGAACAAATGCAGATTCAGAAAATACAAATTCAAAAGATGAAGATTAAGATGATTTTCGAGAAGAAAGGGAGCGTCATACAGATTTCAGATACAAAACTAGAAAAACAGAGCCAGAAATAAGAAGAACAGAACTATAGATGCGAAATCAGTGAAAAACAGCTTGAAATAATGTGAAAGCGAATAAACAGCAGTACCAGAGTTTTCAAAGACTAACTGCGTAGAGGAACAGTGAACGATGAACAGATGAAGAATACAGAGAGACTGAACAGAGAGGTAGAAAAGGAAGGTCAATAATAGTGAATGCTATGGTGGTGGCAGATCTGATACTATATGACAAAACAGATGAGTGCCCGGCGGACGGCAGCGAGGCATAAGCCGCCCGCCGGAAAGCGAATATCCCACAGGCCTAGATCTTAGGCTCTAATACCATGTTAGATTCCTTAGAGGGTTCCAACTTAAAACCATTTGGCAATAGGTGGAGTAGCCTCTAGAATTTTTTAACCAAGCTTGGGTGGCTTAGATGAGCGATGTGGGACAAGTCTAACACTCCCTTCATGTGTAGCCCGGATGCACGTGGAGGTGACAGACCAGGATCTGACTGATTGACTTGGGTGACGGAGATGACAGCGATTTTCCCATGAGAGGTGAGACCACGAAAGATCTAGCTCTGACACCATGTGACATAACATATGGGAGAGAGGACCGATATTTATTACTAAATATTGAGAGTAAATGGTTACAATGATAACACATACTTAAATAGATAAAAGCTTGGAATCTATAACTAAATAGAAGATTGCAAAGAGATATGATTACAATATTATCATGATACGATTCTATGCCTAAAATACAAGATACTATGACATCACGTGCATAATACTTTCACACCCTCCCTCAAATTCATGATGCGAGCTCAAAGAGAATCGTGAGTTTGGCCAAGTAACGAAACCGAGCAATGGTGCGTGCCAATCAGAGGTCCAAAAGCGAGCGCCACAACTTGAAAATCTAACAGATTTTGCAAACTAAAGTGCCAGAACAGGAGCTGAAACTGTTCGCAACGTAGCCACAATTATGTCAAATAGTACCAAACTCTGCAGAAAACCTGTAAGTGCTGTTGATAACAGATCGCAGTGAACAGATGGCTATTGTGTGATGTGAGAAAGGATAGAATGGGTGGGAGGAGGAGAAGATGCAAACGTTGCCGAATAAAGCATAAGAGTGCCGAACAATCCAGAAGCGGAACAGATATCAAATGCAAAACATATGTAAATATTAGAATAGATTCCAAACAAGTTTCAGATGCCAAATAGATGCACAGTAAAGGAAGAACAAATGCAGATTCAGAAAATACAAATTCAAAAGATGAAGATTAGGATGATTTTCGAGAAGAAAGAGAGCGTCATACAGATTTCAGATACAAAACTAGAAAAACAAAGCCAGAAATAAGAAAAACAGAACTATAGGGATTGGAAATCAGAGAAAAATAGCTTGAAATAATGTGAAAGCGAATAAACATCAGTACCAGAGTTTTGAGAGACTAAGTGCGTAGATGAACAGTGAACGATGAACAGATTAAGAAGATAGAGAGACTGAACAGAGAGGTAGAAAAGGAAAGTCAATAACGGTGAATGCTATGGTGGTGGCAGATCTGATACTATATGACAAAACAGATGATTGCCCGGCGGACGGCAGCGAGGCATAAGCCCCTCGCCGGAAAGCGAATATCCCACAGGCCTAGATCTTAGGCTCTAATACCATGTTAGATTACTCAGAGGGTTCCAACTTAAAACCTATTGGCAATAGGTGCAGTAGCCTCTAGAATTTTTTAACCAAGCTTGGCAGGCTTAGATGAGCGATGTGGGACAAGTCTAACACTCCCCCTCTCGTGTAGCCCGGATGCACGTGGAGGTGACAGACCAGGGGGTGACGGAGATAAAAGAGACTTTCCCACGAGAGGTGAGACCACCCAAGAC
The DNA here is from genome assembly GCA_014282245.1 of Rhododendron simsii. Lineage (NCBI taxonomy): Eukaryota > Viridiplantae > Streptophyta > Magnoliopsida > Ericales > Ericaceae > Rhododendron > Rhododendron simsii. The sequence goes on along the minus strand of WJXA01000248.1, from coordinate 393,017 downwards.
CTAGCACTTACACCACGTGACATAACATATGGGAGAGAGAACCGATATTTATTACTAAATATTGAGAGTAAATGGTTACGATGATAACACAAACTTAAATAGATAAAAGCCTAGAAATCTATAACTAAATAGAAGATTGCAAAGAGATATGATTACAATATTATCATGATACGATTCTATGTCTAAAATACAAGATACGATGAGATCACGTGCATAATACTTTCACACCGTCCCTCAAATTGATGATGCGAGCCCAAAGAGCATCATGAGTTTGGCCAAGTAAAGAAACCGAGCAGTGGTGTGCGCCAATCAGAGGTCCAAAACCGAGTGCCACAACTTGAAAAACTGAGAAATTTTGCAAACTAAAGTTCCTATACAGAAGCTGAAACTGTCCGAAACGGAGCCATAACTATGTCAAACAGTACCAAACTCTACAGAAAACCTGTAAGTGCTGTTGATAACAGATCGCAGTGAACAGATGGCTATTGTGTGGTGTGAGAAAAGATAGAATGGGTGGGAGGAGGAGAAGATGCAAATGTTGCCGAATAAAGCATAAGAGTGCCGAACAATCCAGAAGCCGAACAGATATCAAATGCAAAACATATGTAAAAATTAGAATAGATGCCAAACAAGTTTCAGATGCCAAACAGATGCACAGTAGAGGAAGAACAAATGCAGATTCAGAAAATACAAATTCAAAAGATGAAGATTAAGATGATTTCGAGAAGAAAGGGAGCGTCATACAGATTTCAGATACAAAACTAGAAAAACAGAGCCAGAAATAAGAAGAACAGAACTATAGATGCGAAATCAGTGAAAAATAGCTTGAAATAATGTGAAAGCGAATAAACAGCAGTACCAGAGTTTTCAAAGACTAACTGCGTAGAGGAACAGTGAACGATGAACAGATAAGAAGACAGAGAGACTGAACAGAGAGGTAGAAAAGGAAGGTCAATAACAGTGAATGCTATGGTGGTGGCAGATCTGATACTATATGACAAAACAGATGAGTGCCCGGCGGACGGCAGCGAGGCATAAGCCGCCCGCCGGAAAGCGAATATCCCACAGGCCTAGATCTTAGGCTCTAATACCATGTTAGATTCCTCAGAGGGTTCCAACTTAAAACCAATTGGCAATAGGTGGAGTAGCCTCTAGAATTTTTTAACCAAGCTTGGGTGGCTTAGATGAGCGATGTGGGACAAGTCTAACACTCCCCTCACGTGTAGCCCGGATGGACGTGGAGGTGACGGACCAGGATCTGACTGATTGACTCGAGTGACGGAGATGACAAAGACTTTCCCATGAGAGGTGAGACCACCCAAGACCTAGCTCTGACACCATGTGACATAACATATGGGAGAGAGAACCGATATTTATTACTAAATATCGAGAGTAAATGGTTACAATGATAACACAAACTTAAATAGATAAAAGCTTGGAATCTATAACTAAATAGAAGATTGCAAAGAGATATGATTACAATATTATCATGATACGATTCTATGCCTAAAATACAAGATACTATGACATCACGTGCATAATACTTTCACACCCTCCCTCAAATTCATGATGCGAGCTCAAAGAGAATCGTGAGTTTGGCCAAGTAACGAAACCGAGCAATGGTGCGTGCCAATCAGAGGTCCAAAAGCGAGCGCCACAACTTGAAAATCTAACAGATTTTGCAAACTAAAGTGCCAGAACAGGAGCTGAAACTGTTCGCAACGTAGCCACAATTATGTCAAATAGTACCAAACTCTGCAGAAAACTGTAAGTGCTGTTGATAACAGATCGCAGTGAACAAATGGCTATTGTGTGATGTGAGAAAGGATAGAATGGGTGGGAGGAGGAGAAGATGCAAACGTTGCCGAATAAAGCATAAGAGTGCCGAACAATCCAGAAGCGGAACAGATATCAAAGCAAAACATATGTAAATATTAGAATAGATTCCAAACAAGTTTCAGATGCCAAATAGATGCACAGTAAGGAAGAACAAATGCAGATTCAGAAAATACAAATTCAAAAGATGAAGATTAGGATGATTTTCGAGAAGAAAGAGAGCGTCATACAGATTTCAGATACAAAACTAGAAAAACAAAGCCAGAAATAAGAAAAACAGAACTATAGGGATTGGAAATCAGAGAAAAATAGCTTGAAATAATGTGAAAGCGAATAACATCAGTACCAGAGTTTTGAGAGACTAAGTGCGTAGATGAACAGTGAACGATGAACAGATTAAGAAGATAGAGAGACTGAACAGAGAGTAGAAAAGGAAAGTCAATAACGGTGAATGCTATGGTGGTGGCAGATCTGATACTATATGACAAAACAGATGATTGCCCGGCGGACGGCAGCGAGGCATAAGCCCCTCGCCGGAAAGCGAATATCCCACAGGCCTAGATCTTAGGCTCTAATACCATGTTAGATACTCAGAGGGTTCCAACTTAAAAACCTATTGGCAATAGGTGCAGTAGCCTCTAGAATTTTTTAACCAAGCTTGGCAGGCTTAGATGAGCGATGTGGGACAAGTCTAACACTCCCCCTCTCGTGAGCCCGGATGCACGTGGAGGTGACAGACCAGGGGGTGACGGAGATAAAAGAGACTTTCCCACGAGAGGTGAGACCACCCAAGACCTAGCACTACACCACGTGACATAACATATGGGAGAGAGAACCGATATTATTACTAAATATTGAGAGTAAATGGTTACGATGATAACACAAACTTAAATAGATAAAACTAGAAATCTATAACTAAATAGAAGATTGCAAAGAGATATGATTACAATATTATCATATACGATTCTATGTCTAAAATACAAGATACGATGAGATCACGTGCATAATACTTTCACACCGTCCCTCAAATTGATGATGCGAGCCCAAAGAGCATCATGAGTTTGGCCAAGTAAAGAAACCGAGCAGTGGTGTGCGCCAATCAGAGGTCCAAAACCGAGTGCCACAACTTGAAAAACTGAGAAATTTTGCAAACTAAAGTTCCTACATGCTGAGGAACCTGAGGTGGAGCCCGAGGAGCGACAACAGGGTGAGCATTCTTAGGACATCCAGCCCCATTATGACTAAAAACCTTACAGTCCAAGCACTGAAGAGGCTTCCAAGGATACTTTGCTATAATTTCAACATGGTTCTCATTAGCAAGTCTGAGACAAAAAGAAGATGGGAGATAGTCTCCTACCTCTATTTCAACACATACCTGGCATAACTGAGTCTTCTGCACTTCTCAGTCATAGAATTAGCATACAGGGGCCTTCCAATGGCACTTGCAACATAGCTAAGACCAGGAGCAGTCCAATATTCAAGTGGAATATTATAGAGTGTATCCAAATAGGAATCCTAACCAATTGATCCTTACTAGACACATCTGAGGCTCTCACTTCTTCAAAATCATTAAACGACCTCCAATATGCCAAGGACCAGAATCCAGAATACGCTTATATGCATCATCGTTATAAACAAGAAAAAAATAGAAGCCATCCTCATTAGAAAAAAAAATTCGTGATACCAAATTTTTCCCAAATTTTGCAAGCAGTAGATTTAACAGTCATATAAGGGGCTTTCTTACCTAAGAAATAGCCCACTAGGCTGGATTGCCATTTCTTCACACCAAGCTCCCCAACAGCAGGGGGAGGGGTTGCAACAAGCTTCCAGGAAGGAGGAAAGAACTGAAGTTCCAGAACACCAGCTGTATTTCCCTCATTAACAAGCAAACTTTTCCAAGACGAAGAAATATCCATTGGAGACGGAAGAGAAATAGGATCTTGAGATTTACCTTCAATCAGCAATTGAGAGAGATTAGCTTCAGCCTTTTGTCGAAGAACCAAATTCTCAGCAGTTAGGGCTCTGATTTGACGAGTAACAGAGTCATCAGCTCTACCAAACTGCAAATGAGAATAAATCTTCCTGATGTCGGCATCCAGTAACTCAAAACCAACATTACGATCAGACTTAGAAACCATAGGCCCACTCGAAGACGCACCAATCATGGAAACCCCCTCGGCAACCCCAACTGATTAAACCTAAGGGTTAGGAATAGCACGACCACTAGAGCCTAGAGGAGGAAAATCGACAATCGAACCAGAGACAGGTCACCAGACTGCCATGAGAGAAGAAGAAAAATAACAACACGTAGAGAAACTCAGAGAAGGAAAATGAAAGAAGTAATCAATTCGAAGGGCAGATGGAGTATAAAAAAAGAGAACCCATGACTCAAGATCGCCTCAAAGCCTCTCTCTCTAACCCAAGAAACCATACCCTGTTTTGGTCCGCTATAACATACTACGTTGGTAACAATAGTGGGGAAAATGTGCAACCTCGACCATGTGTTGCCAGTTTTACTCCTTGCGTTGTATTAACTATGCTTTGTTGGGTGTTATAAGCATTCGGAGTTCTAGTATCTTCAAATCCTAGACAAGTTTGTTACAGACAAGATCTCACGCTGAAGGCTTGATCTAACTTCAAAAAATTATAGCTTTCTATGTGAGCCGGTTGTGCAATGTCATTGACATTTGTGGTTACTCAAGTCTTTATCCGACTATTAATTCTGCAAGTAATTGCACAATTGTTGCATTTATCACTTCAATTCTGTACAAATGATACATAATCTGGTGAGCTTTCTGTTATCGTATCAGGTATTTCTCAAATTCACTTTCCCTTAGAATCCAGAAAATAGAGACAACTGCCACCTAAATGGAATATAATAGAGATGAGTTTGTTCAGCTCAACGAGTCAAAAACAATTTGATGAACTTCAAACCAACTCTGAAGTCTTACCTATAGCAAATATCTCAATATTAGTAGGGATTTTTATTTAAGTGAAGGGCTAAACTAGATCTGCAAAATGGTAGTGAAGTAGTATGCTCTATTGGCCTTCACAGCACAAAAGGTTAGATTATGTGCTGATAACAAACTTTTCACAGATTATTGGAAGCAGCAGTAAGCGTACTTTCTGGGAAAAGATTCTAGCGGCCAAGGTACCAGTCGTTTCATATCTAGACATGAATTTGCATGAGCAAACTACCATTGAATTCTAATCATACTAATGATGTCCTATTGCACAACATATAACTTGTGAATTTTATTAGCTTTGCTTTGATGCATTGTAACTCCAAAAACAATATTTGCACATCACTGTAATTGCAGAATTCTTGTAGTTACTTTTCTTGCTTCAAGTAGGTCTCATGTTAGGATATGAGTGGAGTTGGCAGGCATTGACCTTGAGAGATTGCCTACTGAAGATATTTGAAAGTTATTTGATAATTGACGAATCCCATAAACCAGAAATCAAAATTGTACTATTTCTTTGTACTTTCCGTGATGGTCTCTTCATGTTCTGGCTTTCGTTAGCTCTCAGTAGTTTCCTACTGGGATCAACACCTGCATAGAGTGGATATTTTCCCATTAATTGGGGACCTTAAAAGCATGGAATAATGTAACTGTTGCGATGTTGACTCACCATATAGTGAAATCGAATGAACTCGCCTGTTGGAGAAGAGAATTCGATGGATCTCTCACTGCAAGATAAATAGGATGTCTGCTATGGACCTGCTGTTGTCGATAATGTTAGATTCCTTAGAGGGTTCCAATCTAAAACCAATTGGCAATAGGTGGAGTAGCCTCTAGAATTTATTAACCAAGCTTGGGTGGCTTAGATGAGCAATGTGGGACAAGTCTAACACTCCCCCTCACGTGCAGCCCGGATGCACGCGGAGGTGACAAACCAGGAGCTGACTGATTGACTCAGGTGACGGAGATGGAAAGAAACTTTCCCACGAGACGTGAGACCACCCAAGACCTAGCTCTGACACCATGTGACATAACATATGGGAGAGAGAACTGATCTTTATTACTAAATATTGAGAGTAAATGGTTAATGACAACACAAACTAAATAGATAAAAGCCTAGAAATCTATAACTAAATAGAAGATTGCAAAGAGATATGATTACGATATTATCATGACGATTCTATGCCTAAAATACAAGATACGATGAGATCACGTGCATAATACTTTCACACCTTCCCTCAAATTGATGATGCGAGCCCAAAGAGCATCATGAGTTTGGCCAAGTAACGAAACCAAGCAGTGGTGTGCACCAATCAAAGGTCCAAAAGCGAGTGCCACGACTTGAAAAACTGAGAGATTTTGCAAACTAAAGTGCTAAAACAAAAGCTGAAATTGTTCAAAACGGAGCCACAACTATGTCGAACAGTACCAAACTCTGCAGAAAACCTGTAAGTGCTGTTGATAACAGATCGCAGTGAACAGAAGGCTATTGTGTGATGTGTGAAAAGATAGAATGGGTTGGAGGAGGAGAAGATGCAAACGTTGCCGAATAAAGCATAAGAGTGCCGAACAATCCAGAAGCAGAACAGAAATCAAATGCAAAACATATGCAAATATTATAATAGATTGCAAACAAGTTTCAGATGCCAAACAGATGCACAGTAGAAGAAGAACAAATGCAGATTCAGAAAATACAAATTCAAAAGATGAAGATTAGGATGATTTTTGAGAAGAAAGAGAGCGTCATACAGATTTCAGATACAAAACTAGAAAAACAGAGCCAGAAATAAGAAAACAGAACTGCAGAGATGCGACATCGGAGAAAAATAGCTTGAAATATTGTGGAAAGCAATAAACAGCAATGCCAGAGTTTTCAGAGACTAAGTGCATAGATGAACAGTGAACAATGAACAGATTAAGAAGACAGAGAGACTGAACAGAGAGGTAGAAAAGGAAGGTCAATAACGGTGAATGCTATGGTGGTGGCAGATCTGATACTATTTGACAAAACAGATGAGTGCCCGGCGGACGGCAGCGAGGCATAAGCCGCCCGCCGGAAAGCGAATATCCCACAGGCCTAGATCTTAGGCTCTAATACCATGTTAGATTCCTCAGAGGGTTCCAACTTAAAACCAATTGGCAATAGGTGGAGTAGCCTCTAGAATTTTTTAACCAAGCTTGCCTGGCTTAGATGAGCGATGTGGGACAAGTCTAACACTCCCCCTCTCGTGTAGCCCGGATGCACGTGGAGGTGACAGACCAGGAGTTGACTGATTGACTCGGGTGACGGAGATAAAAGAGACTTTCCCACGAGAGGTGAGACCACCCAAGACCTAGCTCTAACACCACGTGACATAACATAAGGGAGAGAGAACCGATATTTATTACTAAATATTGAGAGTAAATGGTTACAATGATAACACAAACTTAAGTAGATAAAAGCCTAGAAATCTATAACTAAATAGAAGATTGCAAAGAGATATGATTACAATATTATCATGATACGATTCTATGTCTAAAATACAAGATACGATGAGATCACGTGCATAATACTTTCACACCGTCCGTCAAATTGATGATGCGAGCCTAAAGAGCATCATGTGTTTGGCCAAGTAACGAAACCGAGCAGTGGTGTGCGCCAATCAGAGGTCCAAAACCGAGTGCCACAACTTGAAAAACTAAGAAATTTTGCAAACTAAAGTTCCAAAACAAAAGCTGAAACTGTTCGAAACGGAGCCACAACTATGTCGAACAGTACCAAACTCTGCAGAAATCCTGTAAGTGCTGTTGATAACAGATCGCAGTGAACAGATGGCTATTGTGTGGTGTGAGAAAAGATAGAATGGGTGGGAGGAGGAAAAGATGCAAACGTTGCCGATTAAAGCATAAGAGTGCCGAACAATCCAGAAGCCGAACAGATATCAAATGCAAAACATATGTAAATATTAGAATAGATGCCAAACAAGTTTAAGTTGCCAAATAGAAGCACAGTAAAGGAAGAACAAATGCAGATTCAGAAAATACAAATTCAAAAGATGAAGATTAGGATAATTTTCGAGAAGAAAGAGAGCGTCATACAGATTTCAGATACAAAACTAGGAAAACAAAGCCAGAAATAAGAAAAACAGAACTATAGGGATTGGAAATCAGAGAAAAATAGCTTGAAATAATGTGAAAGCGAATAAACATCAGTACCAGAGTTTTGAGAGACTAAGTGCGTAGATGAACAGTGAACGATGAACAGATTAAGAAGACAGAGAGACTGAACAGAGAGGTAGAAAAGGAAGGTCAATAACGGTGAATGCTATGGTGGTGGCAGATCTGATACTATATGACAAAACAGATGACTGCCCGGCGGACGGCAGCGAGGCATAAGCCCCTCGCCGGAAAGCGAATAGCCAACAGGCATAGATCTTAGGCTCTAATACCATGTTAGATTACTCAGAGGGTTCCAACTTAAAACCTATTGGCAATAGGTGGAGTAGCCTCTAGAATTTTTTAACCAAGCTTGGCTGGCTTAGATTAGCGATGTGGGACAAGTCTAACACTCCCCCTCACGTGTAGCCCGGATGCACGTGGAGGTGACAGACCAGGAGCTGACTGATTGACTCGGGTGATGGAGATGAAAGAGACTTTCCCACGAGAGGTGAGACCACCCAAGACCTAGCTCTAACACCACGTGACATAACATATGGGAGAGAGAACCGATATTTATTACTAAATATTGAGAGTAAATGGTTACAATGATAACACAAACTTGAATAGATAAAAGCCTAGAAATCTATAACTAAATAGAAGATTGCAAAGAGATATGATTACAATATTATCATGATACGATTCTATGCCTAAAATACAAGATACGATGAGATCACGTGCGTAATACTTTCACACCGTCCCTCAAATTGATGATGCGAGCCCAAAGAGCATCATGTGTTTGGCCAAGTAACGAAACCAAGCAGTGGTGTGCGCCAATCAGAGGTCCAAAAGCGAGTGCCACGACTTGAAAAACTGAGAGATTTTGCAAACTAATGTGCTAAAACAAAAGCTGAAATTGTTCGAAACGGAGCCACAACTATGTCGAACAGTACCAAACTTTGCAGAAAACCTGTAAGTGCTGTTGATAACAGATCGCAGTGAACAGAAGGCTATTGTCTGATGTGAGAAAAGATAGAATGGGTGGGAGGAGGAAAAGATGCAAACATTGCCGATTAAAGCATAAGAGTGCCGAACAATCCAGAAGCCGAATAGATATCAAATGCAAAACATATGTAAATATTAGAATAGATGCCAAACAAGTTTAAGATGCCAAATAGAAGCACAGTAAAGGAAGAACAAATGCAGATTCAGAAAATACAAATTCAAAAGATGAAGATTAGGATGATTTTCGAGAAGAAAGAGAGCGTCATACAGATTTCAGATAGAAAACTAGAAAAACAGAGCCAGAAATAAGGAAAACAGAACTATAGGTATTGGAAATCAGAGAAAAATAGCTTCAAATAATGTGAAAGCGAATAAACATCAGTACCAGAGTTTTGAGAGACTAAGTGCGTAGATGAACAGTGAACGATGAACAGATTAAGAAGATAGAGAGACTGAACAGAGAGGTAGAAAAAGAAGGTCAATAACGGTGAATGCTATGGTGGTGGCAGATCTGATACTATATGACAAAACAGATGACTGCCCGGCGGACGGCAGCGAGGCATAAGCCCCTCGCCGGAAAGCGAATATCCAACAGGCATAGATCTTAGGCTCTAATACCATGTTAGATTACTCAGAGGGTTCCAACTTAAAACCTATTGGCAATAGGTGGAGTAGCCTCTAGAATTTTTTAACCAAGCTTGGCTGGCTTAGATTAGCGATGGGGACAAGTCTAACACTCCCCCTCACGTGTAGCCCGGATGCACGTGGAGGTGACAGACCAGGAGCTGACTGATTGACTCGGGTTATGGAGATGAAAGAGACTTTCCCACGAGAGGTGAGACCACCCAAGACCTAGCTCTAACACCACGTGACATAACATATGGGAGAGAGACCGATATTTATTACTAAATATTGAGAGTAAATGGTTACAATGATAACACAAACTTGAATAGATAAAAGCCTAGAAATCGGATCAATAGTTAGTGGTTACTCTTACATTAGCCAATTGTATCAATCACTCATTGATCGCAATCAACACTATAGTTAACTACTACATCTACTAATGACTTTGATCACTATCAACCTACATTAACTAATTCATTTTAGCCAATTCTTAATGTTCAATCATCACTATAGCATTAGTACAATTGACCAATGACTCGACTACTATGGTCAATCATCACTCATTGCATATGATCAATTAATTAAGTTTTTAGTCAAATGACTCTGACTACCATAGTCTATTATAGCGATTAATCGTTACCCTACCACTAATTGAATAGTCTAATGTCATATTCTAACTACTAATCGTTACAATATCACGCAAATCGATTGCAGAAATTATTTCAAATAAATTATTTAAATATAATTTGGAAATTATTACAATTATATGGTTTATATTTTTAAATTTTAAAAATTTGTTATAAGAAACATATATACACAAATAAAAATTTAATGGAATATATTAACAACATTAATGGTAAGTTATTCAAAACAATAAATGAATAATTATTTTCACAATAATATTTGATAAATACGTAATTATAAATAATTTAATGGAATATATTAAAAAATGAATATAAAATAAAGGCAATTTTTGGCTTAAATAATTAGTTTCAAAAAATTGTTACAAAAAGATTGGTTTACAAATTAAATATTATTAAATTATATTTATATTTTTACCAAATATTTGGTAGTATATTATAGAAATGATTAGAAAAATGTCAAAAAGTAGGGGGAATAGGACAATAAGTGGTGTCCATTTATAAATTTTTAATAATTAAATTTTTTTGCAAAAAGGCTCATTTTCCAGCCAAAAATATATATTTTCCCACCAAACCAGCTACCTGGAGAAGCGGTTAGAGAGAGAAAGGGAAAAAAATGTTGAAGTGTAGCCTTTAGTTGTGATAAGTATACAGTATTTATGTGGTAAGTATCAGCATAAATTATAGTAAAAAGAGCATATTTTCATGGTAAGTATAATTGCATTTTTAAACAGAAAAAACACAAAACCACTTCACTTTTTGGAGGTGGTTTTGATCCAATGGCTTAGATTCACCTAAAATTTGATCTAAAGATCCATATTAAATGGGAGCATCATGCCTCAATACCACATTGGGGCGTCATAGAAAAATTGACAAGCGAATAAGGCCCTTTATTGAATTTTTTCTTGGGGGGAAAGAGTCAAAGTGAGATGTCATATGATACTAGATGCTAATAATTTGTATTTAGATATTCTCAAGCTTACTTGGAGCAAGGAAGTAGTTACCATGCTCTCTGATGCCATTTACAAGATTGTCTGCTTTTCCTCCAGTCATCGCATTTCTTTTATCTGCACATTAATCATCCATTAATTGTTAATTATGGGTCTTCATTTTGATCATTATTGTTGGAATAATGGAGAACTGTAGAGATACTCTGTTGTACCGTCAAAGGTCCATTTGATAAAGAAGAAATACCATCCTGCAAAAGTCTTTTTTGTGTCCTCTCAACTGGATATCGTACTATGGTGACTGAAATTCCCGTAGCTTGTGCCGCATGCTGGTTCTTTATATTCGATGAATTGCCCCAATTATTTTATTTATATATATATATATAAAATTTTGTAACTCCTTTGTTTTGCTATCTGCAGCAAGAAAATTGTGTAGAATGCTCTCTTCTGATTGTTAGATACAAAAGGTGAACGGTGAGGAGATAGTTGGAGAGATGGTTCAGAAAATGGAATGAGTAAATGTACTTAAAGGGGAAAGATAATTTGGTGGACCTTAGCTTTTTTATTTTTTGGGTCGTAGCTAGCATGAGTCATCTATGCCTCATCAACATCAGTAAAGGCACGAGATTTGGAGAAAAGTTATTTAAAGAAAGATTGATAGGGAAGAAAAGCGGAGTTATCCTTGCTCATGCGTTTCCCTTATGCAATTGGTCAATTGAAGTAAAATAAGTCTAATTAGTTGGGTCAGTATATCAACCATTCGATTGATAGGATTCATTCCTAGAAAAGAGGACATATTGCCATTCGATTGATAGGATTCATTCCTAGAAAGGAGGACATATTGCCTACCTGCCTGCCTGTTTGCTTGCTTTGTTAGACTTGAATGCTGACTCTGTGCGGAGGTGTGAATTAAGCATTTTGAGCTGGCACTTTATCTTTCTGATTCCATCACTTTCTATCTCACAGTGCTACTACAAACAAATGGGATAGGCACATGCTTACACCAAACTTGTCTAGTACAATTAATAAACAACATTTTCTAGAAGGGATCACACCCAAATGATGCCATTGCCAAGCTCATAGGGATCCATGTTCATGGAGTGATATCCCTCTCCCGCTTTTTTTTTTTTTTAGGGGGAGAAAAACAGCAATCTTGGTATCTTTAAAAAATGGATTACGGCGTAGGTGCACTCATTTAGTAGAAAACAGCCCAAAAAGTCAAACTCAGTTTTTCCAGGACCAAAAGTGAATTTCAGTAAAATTCTATCATTTAGGCCTTCAAAAGTTGAAGATTAGGGTTTAGGAATGGTTTGTTGTGTTATTTCTTAGTTTTCCAATTTAAGCTAGGTTTTGGGGGAGAATTTTTCCTTTCTAGTTTCCAGAGTTTTCACCAGTTTTGAGGATTTTCTTTTTTGCATTATCATAAATGCTAGTTTGCTAGCAAGAATTTAATCTCAAGTTGTTTCCTAGTTTCATTTGGTCAACATTTGATGAATGATGTTTCGGAGATTTTAAATTTCTACGTACATTTTCTTAGTGAAGAGGAAAAAGAAATCATTTTTGTATTTGAATTTGAAATCAATTGTTACTTAATTGGATAGCCAAAGGAACTGCTAGTCTGAAAATGTGATAGGCAACGAAACCAACCAAATGCTTTCTACCGGATTACCATCCTTTTGGAATTCCCTTCTAATTTTTTATCTTCTCCTGGTGTCTTAAGGGAATGTAACGCCCCGAATTTTGGGAACGTTAAAAGGACAATTTCATTGAAACTTCAAAATAGAGTCTAGCTCTATATTATAACACAACTCTCACAAGAGTACTTTCATTACAAAAGGAAGGGAAACTAGGGATCCTAACTACAGCTCTGCTTGCTCCTCCATCCTAGCCAGCCCTTCAGCTCCAAAGGCCTCCAAGGTGAAGATCTCGCCCTGTTCGTCTATGAGATCTGACACATTATACCGACATCGCCACCCATATAATATGCCAGGGTCACCAAAGGTAACACCATGAGCTACGAAAGCTCAATAGAGTAACCCTACCCACTAACCCTTAACTTACAAACGAAGGATCATAGAAATCAAATAAATGACGATAACACATCCACATTCACTATCTAACGTTGGTGTCCAAGTTTTACCGCGTTTCTCCTACACAACTCATCTTAGACCGTGTCAATCATTTTCACTTACAAAACAATCTTTCAAAATCCTTTGCATTGGCTCCGTACCGCGGATAACCAAGCCTTTCAAAATCATTTGACATTGGCTCCATACCGCGGATAACCAAGCCACACACCCAACCTCGGTTCCGCCGCGCCGGGTTCCCGAGTATCTTCACAATGGTTCCGCCGCGCTGGGTTCCCATTGGCACACAATATTGCATTGGCTCCTCTCCGCGGATAACTAAGCCATACCTCACCATGGTTCCGCCGCTCCGGGTTCCCATGGGAGCGCACACAAAACTCACATCACATTGCAGTTTTCAAAACATTTCACCCGTTTCAAACACACCTTTTCATTAACCACACCCTAGGTGTCATGTTTCTAGTTTCTCGGTTCTCGTGTCTCGTTACATGCAAAGACTTCCGCGATAGGACTTTCCACATACGTAATCACAAGTCATGCTTCATAATCTTGAAACTAAACTAGCAGGTTCATCTTAATTTTTCATTATCTAGCATGCTCAAAACGTAAGGTGATGAGTTCAACATACTCCCCATCCTTTTCATTATTTCAAAAGAACACCTTTCGAATATTTTCATTGATAGCAATAGATAACCTTATCATAAACTAAAATAACAAAAGTTATACTAGGGAGAACGAGTAGAGATTAATCTACCTTGATCCGAAACTAGTCGGGGCCGAATAAGCAAGTTGGAAAATTCTACGGGCGGTGAAACGTCCAAATCTGGACCGAACTTCGGATGGCAGTAACTCGGTCAATCTTTGGCCGAATACAATCTTTCTTGGGTCGAAAACGAAGCTCTAAAAATTCTCTACAACTTTCGTGAAGAAAGTTGATCCTATAAACTACTCTAAGTAGGAGAAAAATGGTGATAAAGGAAGTGACAGTAAGCTGTCTGGAAATGAAAATCCAAGATTTTCACTGAACTTTGGATGACAATATCTTTGTCATTTCTTCACCGATTGAGGTGGTTCTTGGGTCTAACTTGAAGGTTTCGAAGTTCTCTACAACTTTCCAGAAGGAAGTTGGCTCTAAAAACTACTCGAAGCAAGAGAAACTGGGGATTTCCAAAGGGCAGTAGGCTGCCAGGAAAAACAGAAATGGTTTCTAGAGAGAAGGAAGAGCAAAGCTTGATGGTGTGAGTTGAAATGCTTGGAATGGCTTCCTATTTATAGGCAAACCTTGGCTCTCTCTCCTCCCTCAATGGCCGGCCCCCCTCTCTCTCTCTCTTGCTCAAATTTTGACACATGTCATGCCAACTAGAAAAATCAAGGCCTAACCCTAGGCTTGCATGGCTAGGATTTGATTCTTGAAAGAAAAGAGGTGTGAACAAGAATAATCAATTGGTAGTTGTACAAGACTTGGTGTGAAACAAATCATGGGAGTACAATGGAGGTTAAGTCTTTTGGCTAGGAAGAATATTCACCAAGGATATGAAGTACAAAGAAGATCAAGAAGGTACAATCCTATCTTCTTCTTCCTTCCTTCCTCTCTCTCTCTCTCTCTCTCTCTCTCTCTCTCTCTCTCTCTCTCGGCCTCTCCTCTCTCTCTCTCTCCCTCTCTCTCTCTCTTGCACAAGTACTCTACATATATATATAATGTACAAGAAAGATAATAAACAATATGTACTATTGTACTTGAGTCAAGGAAACTTAAGGGCTAAGTTTTAACAACTAATTGGCACTAGTAAACTTTTGTACTAATGTACTCTAGGTAGTTTAACTCTCCATTAAAATAAATCAATTGGGTACAAAACCTCAACATAAAATAATATGGAAGTACTTTAAGAATCTTAGGCTTTTAAATCCCAAAATAAAATATTGGTACTTTCTCACATGGGTTTAAAAGAAAAGACTAGTTTAATAAATCCCATGGTACTTTGAAAGACTAACCCTTTTACCCATTGGGTAATAAATCCTCTAACTTCTATTATCCAATGGATAATAGTTATTAGGTAACTTTTATGATAAAATAATAGGTACCTTGTCACATGGGGTTTTAAGAGAGAGATTAAATTAATCAACCCATGTACTTGGTTGAAAGATGAACTTATTATCCAATGGATAATAATTCTCCTAGCTTTTATTGTCCAATGGACAATAGTTACTAGGGAAACTTTATACTAAAATAATCAAAAAGTCATTTTTAAGCAATTAAAAAGTCTATTTTAAAATATATACAAGAGTACTTGATATTCTAGCAAAGAATATCAAGAATATAAAACCTAGGGTTTCTATTATCCAATGGCTAATAGTTCCCCTAACTTTTATTATCCAATGGATAAAGAATAAATCCAAAATAATAAAAGGAAATAAATAAACAAATTCCAAGTCTAGGGTTTGAAAAGGTTCACAAAGTCCAAGAGGGGCAAAATGGTCCAATTGCGGTTAGGGAAAAGTAACCAAGTGTTTTCCTATCTTAGTTCCTCCAACCGGATGGTTAGAAGCTAACTAGGCTTGTCAAGCGGGGCTTATAAGTCAAGAAATGAATTTCAAGTGGCAAAAATGTAATTACGACAAACTATTAATAAAATTTAAATTTTTAACGAAATTTTTACCGACCAAAAATCAGGGTTGTTACAGGGAAGTTTCCGTGCTTTTCAATGGTCAATCAAAGAATGATAGATACCTGTCTAGTCATGCCTTATTTCATTTTTAGTGGAAGAGATAATCTCCACATCATTGCCTCCTCATCAGCATATTTTTCACAAGCGGTTGAATATATAGCTTTTTAGCTCCTCCATTATATGCAAATGAAATTGTTACTTGATTTGGTTAGTGTTTATCGGTCAAATATGTCATTCCAACCGTTGTGACACGGATTCAAGTCACAAGAAAAAGATTTCCAACTTGAAGCTTCTTTCGATATCTAAGAATATTCTGTACGAATTGGATCTTTCTTTAATTTCAATTCTCCACGTAAAGTTAGGGTGAGCAGTGGAGTACATGTTGCCCCATTGTAAAATTTACGCTGAACCCTTACAATGGTTAAGGACTTAAGGTTTTCTTGAGTTGAGTGCACTCCAAAACCATGTAAAGAACGAAACATACCCTTTGAAATGATGGGATTAATAATAAGGGAAATTACAGTAAGCCCCCTTCAACTATACCTCGGTAACGAGTTGCCCCCTTCATCGTTTAACTCGGACACTTAATCCCCTTCATCTTTTATGGTGTGACACTTAAGCCCCTGCCGTTAGTGAGCCGTTAGTGAGCCGTTATGAATTTAAACGAAAGGTCGTGTGAGCAGTACATGACCTTATTAATGACAGGTCATGCCCTTATAAATACATACAACGGTAAAAACACACACACACTCTCTCTCTCTCTATGATGGAAGGTAGAACTGGGTCTTCCAATGGGGATCCAAATGTGCTGTGCAATTGTGGCATTAGAGCACCATTGATTAATGTAGTTCATTCCAACCCAGAAACAGAGTACTGAAAATGGTAGTGCATTCCTCATGAAAACATAGAGCTGATCAAACAATTCCTTTTGAAATAGATTTTTCAAATCATGCCTGTAAATTTGAAATTGAGTGTGGCAAATAAAAAATATAGATGTGAGAATGAAATCTCCATATAAAGATTTATAAAAATAAGTATGAAATGGCTTGGACCCATAATAGAACTTAGAGAGAGAGAGACAAAAAAACAGAGTGCTCTGTTTTTTTTTTTGCTTTTTGGCAGCCCCCGGATGAAGGCCCGATGGCAGGTTGACCTATATTCCAACCACTACATCATTTGCAGAGGAACCATCAGCCAGCTACACTGAACAGACAACAGCTAGCAGTATCCAATCTGCTGATCACCGAATATATAGGACGCAACTCTAACCTTAGAAAGCGTAAAGGAACCATACTAAAATTTTTATAGATCCATAAAATAGAGGAAAAAACAAGAGTTCTGAAAAAAGAACGAGCTGAAACAGAGTTTCCTACGAAAAGTTATAAGCGAAACAAAAATAGGCCAAAGAGGGTAAATTGATAATTTCAGCAATTTCGTTAACGGCATTTTCCATTTTGTGCAAGATAAAAGATGAAGGGGGTTAAGTGTCCGAGTTAAACGATGAAGGGGCAACTCGTTACCGAGGTATAGTTGAAAGGGGCTTACTGTAATTTCCCCTTAATAATATTTCGTTGGCAAGGTTGAGCTCTTCTTTTGGAAGCAGAAAGGGTAGGAGAGGCGGGACAATAGGGCCCAAGACATACTCGGCAACGGAGTACCTAACGTGGGGATCTAAAAGTGGCGGGGGTGGAGCCAGAATTTCTGGATAGAGTCGCATTTGGCAATGATAAAAAGGGCGAATGTGGTGATTTTAGTGGGATTCTTTGGGACAAATTTTTTCGAATAATAGTGGAGTCAAATGTGTTTGGAAATCAATAACGACCTAATATCCAAAGTTTGTCCACCTCAGTGGGATCACTTGACCTCACACCCCAAACTCTAGCTCCGGCCACCCTTGGTAGGCGCTGCTGTCCTACTAATCACCGACTACATGGGACTAACCTCGTGTGGCAAACCTTTGAGCTCAGCTTTAGATCTATATGTTCAGTTTTGGTTATTCAACTCACAAAGCGGTACTAGGCTTGTAAACAATATTGTGGGTTTTCATGTGGTAGAACCATCTCCTCAGACTGTGTTTTGGGCTTTTGGCAATTTTTATTCCTAACGTTGCTTATGTATTACTAGTTAGGCTTCGTTGGGTGTGATAAAAAAATTCTGACTTCTTATATCTTCAAATCTCGGACAGGTTTGTTTCAAACCAGCTCAAACTTCAGAAATTGTAGCGTTAGATATGAGTAAGTTGTGCACTTTAATTGGCACATTTTCGGTAACTCAAGTCTTTATCCGATCTCGATTCTGCTAGTACCTGCACATTGTTGCACTTTTCACTTCCATTCTGTGCAAATTTTACATCATCTTTTGAGCTCTTCATTATCCTATTTGGTTTTTTCCAATTTCATTTCCATAGCAAAGCTCAAATTCTGAATCCAGAAAATAGCTAGGTTTTTGTTTGGCACTTTGCTCAATGAGTCAAAAACAAAAATTGATTCAAAACAGCTCTTCCGGTCTTACATATGGAAACCATCTCAATATTAGCAAGGAATTTTTCCGATGACGGGATATTAGCAAGGAATTGATTATTGGATGCTCTGCTGATAAACAAAGAAAATGGTTAGATGCTCTGTGGATAACAAATTTTCTGGTTCGCAGATGATCAGAAGAAGCATCTTTCCATTATCTGGCAAATACAACATTCTGAGAAAAGACACCGCTGCCCAGGAACCATTTGTTTCGTATTCAGGAAATGATTCCGTATCAGCAAACTCATGATCCTGATTTTGTCAAAAAGCACAAATGATATAACTCATCATTACATTAGCTTTACTTTGGGGAGAGTAACCCAATGTACAATATTTGTACAGAATAGTAACTCCAGAATTCTTGTATTACAGTTCCTTTCCTTTTAATTCAAGTACATCTAGTGTTAGCTTATGAGTGGAGTTGCCAGGCATTGAGCTGGAGAGATTGCCTGCTGAAGATGTTTGAAAGTTTTTGAATAATTCAGGAATCCCATAAACCAGAAATCAAAATTATCCACGGTAACAATTTCCATGTACTTCCGTGATGGTCTCTTCACATTTTCGCTTTCATTGGCCTTCAATATTTTCTCTATTGGGATCAGCACCTGCATAGAATATACAGTGGTTAGGTATTTTGCTCTTGATCCTTCCTTCTGTGATGTTGATTGGATATGGACGAAAGAATAATTGTGTATATCAACTCACCTTGTAACGAATTCTAACGGAATCGCCAGTTGGAGTAGAGAATTTGATAGATCTCTCACTGCAAAAGGCAACCTTGAGGGTGGAGATAAAGAGGAGGCCCGCTATAGGGCCTGCTGTTGTTGATAAATAGCATTGGGAAGCCTTTAGCAGCTTCTCTCCTTCTCCAACACTAAAGTGGTGCTTGAAAATCTTTTCTATCCCACCTGCTTTAAGAATTTTAGCCCCCAAGCTCAGTTTCCCCTTCACAGTTTCAGTGATCTTGGGCCCTAATCTCACTGCAATTTTCAGACAACAGAATTAGACCCGGGACAATTTGTCCTGTTTAATACGACTACACACACACACACATATATAAACATATCGTTTGCGATTTAGATATTAGCATACTCAATTTGCAAGGAAACAGTTACCGTGCTCTCGGATGCCATTTGCAAGACTTTCTGCTTGTCCTCCAGGTTTGTTCATCCTATCTACTCTATCTGCACATCAATCACAATTGCTTACTAAGCTCGGGTCTCAACGTTAATCACTTAAATGGCGAAATAGAAATAGTTCATTGGATATCTCGATATACTTACTGTGTTTCAGCATCAAACATCCATTTGAAGAAGAGGGAATATGATATTGGTCCTGCAAAAGTCTGTTCGGCATTGAGGTGGCTTGAATTCCCATAACTTGTGCCAGAACCCGGTTGTTCATTTTTGATGAATTTCTACGATTTGATTCAGATTTCACTCCTTGAAATCTCCAAAAAGCCACTCGTGTGATGAATTAATTTCCCTCTAGCTATCAGGTATCAAGGTCTGAGGAAATGCTTAGAGCAAGTGATGGTTCAAACAACTGATTCAGCAAATTTTTATATAGAGAGAAAGAGAAAGGTAAGTAGGCTGATTAGATTTTAGGTGGATGAGTCATCTATGCCTCATCAACATGAATGCACATGCATTGTTGGGAAGGTGGCGTGTCTGATTTCTTTTCAGAAAGATATTGCAAAAAATAAAAATAAAAATCAAGTCTTCTTTTGTAAAGATTTCATATCATAGGGGCCGGCTATTCGCAGCCACCTATTTTCTCCCACAGCCCACTATATTTCGGTAAATGGTTGTTGAAAATCATAAATAACATTTCGGTAAATAGCTGTTGAAAATAAGATTATATTTCGGTAACTACATGTCGAAAATATATTCAATTTTCGGTAGACAACTGCCAAACATGCATTTTCGGTAAATAGCTGTTGAAAAAAATATCATATTTCGGTAATTGGATGCTGAAAATATATTTCAATTTCGGTAACTAACTGTCGAATCTAATTGAAAATTTTTAACGGAATGTGGAAGAAAATATGTGGATGCGAATAACCGCGCCCATATCATATCTCATAGAGAAACGGGGGATTATAGTATAGTATAGTATATATTACCCTTTGGCAATTGGTTATTTTGGTAGTAAAATAGTACTAGTATACTAATTAGTTGGGTCAGCAATTCAATCATTCAAGGTGGACTTCTTTGCCTGCTTTGCTATTGATGACTATGAATTAAGCTTTTTGAGCTGGCATTTCGGCTTTCTGATGCCAGCCATTTCCTCGCTCATAGTCGTAGTGCTACAACAAAGCAAAGGCTAAAAAGGCATTGCTCGGATCAACTTGTTAACTAAGGCAAACAAGAACAAACAAACAAAAATAAAAATAAAAATTTGTGCCGGGATGGGAAGAGGCAATTCTTTTTAATTTCTTATGGAAAAATTATTCCCATGATTTAAATTCATGGTTGAATGGCAAAGATTGATGGCTTGAGTGAGTAATTAATTGACAATATGACATGACATCTATGAAAGATAGTACGTAGACTAATCACCATCCCATTGGACTTGGACAAACCTCCGAAATCCGTTGAGGGATCTCAATGAAATATGAGGGGGTGTTTGGGAGGTGCATTATTGCATTTTGGTTGTTTGGCTACTCCATTCTCAAAACTCATTTCACAAAACCCATTCTC
Source organism: Rhododendron simsii (assembly GCA_014282245.1). Classification (NCBI taxonomy): domain Eukaryota; kingdom Viridiplantae; phylum Streptophyta; class Magnoliopsida; order Ericales; family Ericaceae; genus Rhododendron; species Rhododendron simsii. The sequence continues at coordinate 371,892 of WJXA01000248.1, read as the reverse complement.
TGATTTTGACAAAAGAAGCAAAAACTGAGAATGAGCTCCCGAGCTCCTTTTCAATTACCAAAATACCCACTTCTCCTCCCTTTATTTACCAGTTTTACATCTTTAAACACAATAAAAGGCCAAGGGTAATTTGGTAAAAAATTAATCATAATTCATTTTCATCATTCATCTATAAACACTACTACTGTCCAAAATATATTCTGCACATATCTCTCAAACACTCATTAATATTCCAAAACACATTCTAACTAAATCCAAAAAGCTGAAAATAAAAAACCAAAAAGTAAGCTCCCAAACAACCCTCGGAAGCCTCACTATCATTTCTGAGTTGAGGTATTTCTCAAATAAATGACTTCATTGGATCAAGTGGGTCACTTAACTTCTTTCTTTATTTATTTTTTTGATAATTCGTTAATTCTAATCTACTCTATCTAGGAGGCAGCAACTACAGTGCACTTCATACCTTCAATATTCATTCATTTTGTGGATTTGCCAACAAATTATAATTAAATTACCCTACCATCCTACTAAAATTACATTTCTACCACCTTTTAATCCTAGTATGATTTTGGCAATCTGGACAGTGGATAATAGACAAATAATCAATGTTCTAAATACCGTACCGGCTAGAGTACCGATTTTTCTACTGGTACGGTACGTACCGGTACGGGTCAAATATCGGGTATCATTTCGAATTTACCGCAACTACAATATGTAATAATTATATATGCAACTACAATATCAGTTTTTTTTTTTTCCGGGGGGGGGGGGGGGGGGGGGGGGGGGGGGGGTGGTGGTGTTTAATTTGATGTCATTCCAGAAAAAACAGAAAAAAAAAAAAAAATTCGGTATTCATAACTATGCAAATAAATAAAAAAAGTTGGGAGTTTTTATACAAAAATTTTGTATATGTCATATGTTCAAAGATATTCTATGCACTTATTTATTACTACCAATAATAAGCCACACATATTCTATGCACTTATTTATTACTACTAATGATGATGTCATATTTTCTATCTTCTTGTTCACTATAAACTTATGTGTAGGGAAAACAAAGTGGAACCAACAAGTAATGCCATGATCATTAAAGCAGTTAAAATAGGGGCATGGGCATGTTTCCTGACGTTCGCACTAAACCTTAAAGAGAAGAGGTGTGGTTTAAGTACAACACAGTCCCAACTATTTTCCACTCTAATCAAACCAATTAAAACAAAATGCAGAGAAAATTTATGAAAATAATGTCACAAAGTAGTGGCCTGTCCCTCTTATTCAAAGAACCCCTCAACATGTGCAGCGCAATGGAAGAACATAAAGCTCTGATACGCATCAACTTTGGCAAAATCTTAGGATAGATATCATGCCTTGTACGATGAACAAGGATCAAGTGGACAAAGAACCGTCCATGAGTATGGCATCGATGGCTTTTTCAAGTATGATCCCAAAGCAACTTCCAATTTTTGTATTTTCATCTGCACATGAGATTTTGATAACCTGAAAGCAGTCCCACTAACCATTGCCTTAGGTCGAATGTCCGCATCATACATTGAGGCCCCTAACACATCCATTTTGTCCGAGCTTTCACTTGCAGGGAGGATGGCTCGAAGGATTTTTGCTCATAGAGGGAGTTGAACTAGACATTTGTGCTCATAAGGAACTTATCCCATCCTTAACACTTGAGCTAACCCTCGGGGTTATCTGGACTTGAGGTTTCTCTTGAAATCAAGCATTTACTTCATTTGGTGCACATTCTGCTAACCGACTGAACATGCAAAGAAGGAAGGAGTCTGCAACAAGGTGAACGAACATTTCAACAAGACCTGGAATGTGGTGATGACAAAGTTAAAGGCTGATTATTTCAGCAGTCCATTGGTAACTCTTTCGACTGAAATTCTTGTGCTTCTTACAAATATACCTTGTACAGACAGATGCATCAGTAAGTCGAGGAATTAGGAATATGTTCCATTGTTCCCTAGCTGTTTGCTCACTTTAAACTATTAAATTGGGTGCTACTTTCAAATTGGGTACTGATTTTCAAACTCCCCTTTTTTAACAACACCCCCTTTTTGTCTTCTTGTAATGTGAATTTATAATGTTGCCCTTCCAAGCGTGAAAAATTATACACATGAAAGTTCAATTTTGTATATTCATATCATAAGAGGACAAAAAAGGGAGTGTGGTTATAAATAAGGGGAGTGTGAAAATCAATTACCATCAAATTTTGCAATTACTGATCACTCTAAAATCATCAGTTGATGGTAATGTCAACCCACTAAATATCTACGTTAGTTGGCCCAACGGAACACATGTTAGGCGTGAAAAAGCATTAAAAAAAAATGTCTTTCCCCATTCTCCCCCATCGTAGTTAAGGAACCTTCCGCTCCACCGTAACCAACACCAGTACACCGAAAAGAACTGTCCCAATCTCCATCACTTTTAAGTTTTAACACATTCATTCTACATAAAAGTGCACTACATGGTACAAAAACAGAAGAACTATGATGTGAAGTCGTCCCACACTCCAAAGTGGAAGCCAGAAACATAAAATAAAATAATCATAAAGCCAACACTTGAGGTTGAAAAGGAGGACTTTGCATGAAAAAAAACCAACTCTGAAAGGTTATAACGTTAAGAACTAATATCAAATGGGCCTTATTAAGAGGAACTTGCTCTGCCATTGGCTTCCAACATGATGGGGAAGTTGATTATCACTGTGTTTGTGTTCACATGGATGCAAGCTTGTGAGAGAGAGAGAGAGAGAGAGAGAGAGAGAGTGTGTGTGTGTGTGTGCAAGTATATATGTCTCTCTCTCTCTCTCTCTCTCTCTCTCTCTCTCTCTCTCTCTCACACACACACACACACACACACACACACAGAGAGTACCTTTATATAAAATCTCTCCTAGAATGGTAACATGAAATTCGAAGACAGAGATGTAATCGCATCAACCACTTTCTCCATCTGCATTGCGCGACTGCCCTTCACCAAGACAACATCATTATGGTTCAACCTTTTGACTATTTCAGGCACAATGGTTTCTGAATTGTCGGCATGTAAGACGTGCCTCTCTTTGACTAGATCCAAATTCTCAGCTGCTGCAAGAAATCTCTTCCCAACAAGGGCAACTATATCAAAACCAGCACTGCAACAATACCTTAACGTCATCTCATGAGACTCTATTTCTGTCAGACCAAGTTCTAACATGTCCCCAAGTATTGCAACTCTTTTACCTTTGCAGCTAATTCCTTTCAGCGTGTCAAAAGCAGCTTTGGTGCTAACAGGATTGGCATTGTAAACATCATTGATTACTTGGATACCATTTGCAGCAACTTCAAGCTCTAATCTCATGTGAACGGAATGAAATCTTGCCAAGCGTTTCCCGACTTGAGGAAGAGGAACCCCCAACACAGTTGCAACAGCTGCTGCTGCACACGCACTCATAGCCAAATGCAGACCAGGACTGGAGATCACAAACTCCACCCTAAATCCAACAAGTTCCAAATATATTTTGTGAAGAGCAATTCAAATAGTTCTTGAGACAAAATTAAGAAAGTGAGATAAACATACTGTGGAAAACTCCCAATAGCTCAAACATAATATGCTTTGGGATATTACAACGTTTCAAAAAGGATTTATGGTCGAGATCCCTGAGAAGAGAAATGAAGTTTGAAAGGCAATCAAACAATGAGTAATCACTGAGAATTTCAGTAAACCTAGCAAGGTAAGAAGTTTGGAGAGGTGTTTCTTTTGGGGTTTTTTTTTGGGTGTCATGGCAGGTTCACCGGTGTTTTCGGATGCCTCCTACGAGGGCTCCTCATGCTCCGTTGTTGTGATACCTCGTGCTTTGGATCCCTTTAATCTTTGTAATTTGTTTCCAAAGATTAATAAAATCCGTTTTTGCCGTTCATAAAAATAAGAACAAGAAGAAAATTTTATTTGGTGCTAACAAGGAGATTCAACTCCATAATTTAATTAATGGGAAGACAAGTGGAAAGGTGCTAATATTTATAATTATTGATGCAGGTAAGGTGCCTGATGCGGGTATGTGCGTACACCTCAAATCCTTAGTCTCAAAGGAGTCTATACACTTCTTTACCGATTCTCTCAGTCACAAATTCGACAAAGATGAAGAAACTTAAGTGAAATGTGCATTCAATTTCCTTTGCGCATTCAGTTTTTACAGCAACATATTCACATGATAATTTTGTTCACAATAAGTTTAGGTACATTACATCTAACCACTACACCATCCACTACATTTTTTGTAGGACCCACCATGGGTCCCAAAAAAATACAGATAAATGTTCATAAATTTTAAAATAATATATTATGGGGCCCTGTAAAAAATCAGTTTCAACAAATATCGATAAGTATTATTTCTTACTTTGTAGAAGCGAAACTGTGCAGTTGAGCAATTTCGCCCCTACAAATCAAGAAATAATACTTACCGATATCCGTTGAACCTGTTTTTTTACAGGGCCCCATAAAATATTATTCTAAAATTTATAGACACTTTTCTGTATTATTTTGGGACTCGGGGTGAGCCCTACAAAAAATGTAGTGGATGATGTAGTGGATGGATGGTAGTGTATGTAGCATCCCTCCTTTGTTCAAGGGTACTTACGTCTCATTATTTCTCTCTAAAACAACTCGAACGCCAAGACCTCCATTTGTACTTTCAGCCAAAACCAACCGAACATTGCTATCCGTTCTCTGACCAAAGAGGACCTGCAGCCACCTAAAAACTTCATGAGCAATTGAACACTTAGGCTTTGTTCGGTTGTGGGTTTAGAAAATTTTTGGGTTTGATTTTTGGGTAATGAGTGAAAAGTGAAAATAGGATAATAATTGGGGATATAAGTAATGATTGGAGAGAGATAGAGAGAGAAATAAAATTAATGATTGGATATAGGGATAATGAGTGGAGAGAGAAATAAAAATAATAATTAAAATTATAGGTAATGAGTGGATTTGGGTTTGGAAAAATTTTTCCAAACCCCAAACCGAACAAGGGCAAAAATTAATGATTTGGATTTGGATTTGGTAGAGTTGGGGAAGGGAAAAAATAAGAACAGGAAAAAAAGACAGGAATACGCCTTCTTTCGGATTAGTAAGAGGGAGGTAATTTTCACATAATTAAAAGTACTCCAAATAAAAAAGTACGCCCTGTTCTAGGAGGGAGAACTGGTATTGATTTCAAAAAGTGGCTACCCTCAAATTAGAACCCGCAACCTCAAAATCAGAAGGTTGAGTTTCAACCATTGGACCAGCAGCCTATATAGTTTAAACTTCAAAGTAGTCCAAGATTAAATAATTACCCCAATGCACGATTCCCTACACCATGAGGCAAAAAGAAGCTACGTGACCAAAACCAGGAGACCATCAGTTTCCAGCATGGGTAACGTTTCAACTATTGTGCGGAAGCCGAATAAACAGACGGTGATTATGAATATCAAATTGAAGAACAAAAATAGATGTGCGAAGCAAACCAAAATAATCAAACCAAACGAGAGAGAAATCAAACAAAAGAGAGAGAGACAAACAGATTTATGTTGTTCGGCTTACTTTGGGATGTAAACCTACTCCATGGGTAATCAATCAATGGCTTCCACTAGAACAATGGCAAACCGATGCTCAACGAGCTACAAAGAAAAAGTTCTGCAAAAACCCTTCTACCCAAATCTCACCAAAGGCAAACAAAGGCAAAAGTCTCTCAAACCCTAAACCAAAATCCCAATATTTGCTCTCACACCAATAAAGAGGCTACATAACAAGTATTTAAGTTAAAGACAAGTTGCCTACCGAAAGGAAACCTAATTGGGTTAGGAAACCCCCCAAAACCCCTAAAAACGGATCTGTCCCACGTAATTTCACCCGGGCAGGATTGCTTTCCGCCAGGACAGAAAATTCAGAGAACAGGCTGATTTCAGGATGTCCAGGCCGCCCGGGCGGGATTGATTTTCGCCCGGGCAGAATTTTCAGAGGACCAAAATTTGAGCCAAATACTTCAACAACCGAACAAAATTACACAAGATCATGCATCCTCTGATGGACTTTGCCTTATGTTTGGGAAAAGTTGTTATCCCACTTCTGCTCTGTACCAAAACAACCACTACCTTCTCCAGTTTCCAAAGATTCGTTTTTTTCTCTTATTTGGTTCGATAGCAATATCTAACTTAGAGCTTTATATCTTAGTTTTGTGGTTGCCTCGGTTACCGTCTCGGTAACCAGGCCAAGTGGTTTGAACCGATGCCTCGTGGGGTTTTGTCCAGCAACTTAGTAAAAGCTAACGATCCCAACATACTGTTCGGTTTATCGCTCGGTGACAGGCCTTCTGTACCTGCTTCAGTAATTGTCAAACAGCATGCAGTGTATTTGTTTGGATGTTCCCGAAGACGCCTAAGAGAGGTTGTTACACCAGATGGGACCCACGAGGGTTTATGTGGCAAATGTAATCATTGGGATCAGATTTGGCCATGTGCTACGTAACCGCTTTGCTCCATTCGTCGTATATGACGTCACCCGAGGCGGTTAATGTTAGACTTGTCCCACATCACTCATCTAAGCCACCCAAGCTTAGTTAATAAATTCTAGAGGCTACTCCACCTATTGCCAATTGGTTTTAGGTTGAACCCTCCAAGAAATCTAACAGTTACCCGAGCGTACCGCCACGCGCTAGCTTGGAGGCCAAGTAAACCTAGGTCTATAAATACAAATGGATACTCACCAGGAGAGGTATGCATTCAACCCTAATCCTAGACCTAAATGACCTGAGATCTAACTTAATTGTCGGAGGATCACTGGGCTGCTGTTGTAGGTCCAGAAGCAGGAGCGCAGAGCTGCGAAGGAAGGAACCTAGCCTGAACCACAGTCAAGGTCCCGACAAATTGAACCCCTACAGTTTTTAAGACATTTCGTGCAATTATCTCATGAAAATGGTCATTTAACGAAACAAGATCCCCTCGTGAATCATAATAACCACTGAGTAAGGAACTAGTGTAAAACTTTGAAAGCTGAAATTGGCAGCTTCTATGGACATACATATGATATGGCATAGACAACCTATGTCATGTCAACTGCCTTTAAGAACGAGAGAGACACTTAAGGCATCAAACACTTTTCTCAAATTAGACATGTGATACAAGTAGAATATATCCTCAGACAGCTGCCTTCATTCCACAACCAATATCAATGACTATCATTTAGCTAACTTTTAGATTAAACAATTTCATTCGTCCAACTGCGAGATATAAAGAGCTATAACATTAGTAGTAAGATCCTTCTAAAATGGGTGCGCTCCATGAACGGGAGCTCGAATCGGCGCTCCCAAGATGGGAGATTGACGGGAGCTCGCTCTTAACTAAGGTGGAAGGTTATTTGGCCGTTAAGACAGTTATTCTCTTACTTTTAAGGGAGTTATGCCATTGTGAAAATAAAAATATGAGAATTGTATTAGTCAAGAAGTTTTACAAATTGAGAATATATAACTTCCAATAATTACACTTTAAGATCAAGAAAACTTTCAGTAAGTATCACTTTTCCTTTATTGGTTAAGTATTTAAAGATATTATATATATATATATATATATATTATATAATCTATATACGCTTGGGAGCTCCCAACCTTAGGAGCTTCTAGGTGCCTCCGCTCCCCCACAACCACTCCCGCTTCATGCTACATCTAAGGCAATAAATCATGAGGATTCATTCAAATTCATGATGAATTAAAATCAAGAACCAGAAACAACAACTAATATGGACTCACCCTTTGAACTCCAGCTGGGATAGGGAGGCTCATAACAAGAGGATCATCGGCATTCAGAACACACACATCCCCAGGCTTTGCTTCCCTTAGGATCTCCCCTTTCGCCATCGAAACCTCCTCTAAACTCCCGAAATTCTCCAAATGTGATGCACCCACATTCAGAATCACCCTTACGGACGGCCTGCACGTCCTCGCGAGCTCCAAAATCTCTCCTTTCTCACTCATCCCCAGCTCCAAAACCACCATCTCCGTATTCCTAGGAATCCCTATCAAAGACAAAGCAACCCCGATTCGATTATTCCAATTCCCACAACTCTGGTGAACGGACCCAAGTCGTTCAAGTGCCAATGCCATCATTGTTCTTGTAGTGGTCTTGCCTACACTACCCGTTACCCCTATCAAACAACCATGAAACCTATTCCTAGCATAACTACCCATCTTCTCCAACCAAATTACGGTATTACCTTCAACTTGAACAAAGCCCTTGTCCCAATTGTTACAAACCCAGTTACCAATGACTCCAACACAGCCCTTGGAGGACAAATCTGGGGTAATAAAATCGTGGGCATCGAATCTTTCGCCGGTTATGGCGAAGAACCATTGGCCGGGTTGAAGGGTTCTGGTGTCTGTGGAAATGGTTCCTGGAGGACCCCATTTGATGATTCTGCCATTGACGGCGTCTGATATTTCGGAGACGGTCCAAGGTGGAGGAGGAGGATTTGAAGGGGGGATTTGGGTTATGAGTTTGGTGGATACAAGAAAAACTTGAGGAGTAGGAGGAGGAGGAGGAGGGTGGAAGAGGATAGAGAGTAATTTGGCGGATGTGGAAGGACGAGAGTTTCTTCCAAAGAGGTGTAATTCGGTGGTGGTTGGGAGTAGTAGTGGGTGAGGAAAGGAGTGGATTGTTGTTGCTACTGATGCATTCATGTTGGTTCTTTTACAGCTCGGCTACCTTGGCGACAAAAGAAAAGAAGAGGAAAGAAGGGGTGCGGTTTACCTTAGCAACGAGAAAAGAAAAGAAGGGTAAACTATAGTTAACCCCCTCTAACTAAGCCTTCCATGCACTTTGCCCCCTTTAACTTTTTTTTTAGCACTCAACCCCCTCTAACTAACTGAAATGCTGATTCCGTTTCTTTTCCGTTTGGAAATGGATGGAAAAGGTCACATGCGCCAGACCTTCCGGAAGACAGATTTTGGTCCAATTTCAAACGGTTATAACTTCTTCGTCCGATATCGAAAACATGCAAATTATATATCGATTTCGAGGTCTTGAAGTCAGCTTTCTAATGACACCAAAATCACATCATGATTCAAAGCACATAGAAAGTTATGATCAAAAGAGTAAGTGCTGGTACCTACCAGCTAGACAGATTTTGGCCCAACTTCAAATAGTCATAACTTCTTCGTCCGATATTGAAAACATGCAAATTATATATCGATTTTGAGGTCTTGAAGTCAGCTTTCTAATGACACCAAAATCATATCATGGTTCAAAGAACATAGAAAGTTATGATCAAAAGAGTAAGGGCTGATAATTGCCAAAAATGAAGGAATGTACATTTGGCCCCATATTGATCGATCATTGTTCTGTCAAAGGGTTGGGTTTCTTTTTTTTATATTTTATTTTATCCAAAAGGGTTGGGTTTCCATTTCATCAGTTTCCCAAGTGTTTTTAATAGAGGGCAAAAGTGTAACTTCCATCCTCTCCGTTAGGGTAGGTAACGGAATCAACATTTCAGTTAATTAGGGGGGGTTGAGTGCCAAAAAAAATTTAGAAGGGGCAAAGTGCACACAAGGCTTAGTTAGAGGGGGTTAACTATAGTTTACCCAGAAAAGAAAGAGTGTGGTTTCTCATTCTCACTATCTGATGCCCGGGCACCGCTATTTGCAACCCTTTATTTTCTCCCATAACCCGTTAAAAATTTTCAATTATACTCAACAGTTAGTTACCGAAATTGAGATACATTTTCAGCATCCAATTACCGAAATATGATATTTCTTTCAACAACTATTTACCGAAAATGCATGTTTAGCATTTGTTTACCGAAAGTTGAGCATATTTTCGACATGTAGTTACCGAAATATAATCTTATTTTCAACAGCTATGTACCGAAATATTATTTATGATTTTCAACAACCATTTACCGAAATATGGTGGGCTATGGGAGAAAATAAAGGGTTGCGAACAGCCGCTCCTCTATGCCCCTCAGACACAGCAGCAACCAGCTGCCCCTCAATCCCTCTCAATGCGTCACCGTTTGAAGGAAAAGGAAGACACCATCTCATGCCTTTAACCCTTGTTTGGCTACCAAACCATTTGATGATTTTGTGGGGGGGGCCACTTTCAGGTCCCAAAAAAATTATTCAAAGCGCAAGTTATTCTCAAAATATTTATCTTTGGATTCTTGTAAGAAATTAGCTCAATCCAATAGCCGTAAGACTTTTTTCAGCATTCGTAAGGGCCCTAAAAAATTCTGAAAAAGCCATATGTTACAGACCAAACACTCAAATAAAGATTATTGATTGATTGATTTTGTGGGGCATATTTCGGGTGCCACAAAAATGATTCAAATCGCTCATTAGTTTTAAAATATTTTTCATCGATTCCTCGAAAAAAATTAGCTCGATTCGATTGGTAAAGCTTTTTTCATAATTCATAGGGCCCCCTACGAATGATAAAAAAGCCATTAGCACAATATTTCTGGCATCTGAACAGAGCCTGAGGGATATCGAATTGAGCTGATTTTTACAAGCATCCATAGAAAAATATTTTAAGCATAACTTGAGGTTCGAATCATTTTTCTAGGATCCGAATCGTTGTGAAATAGCTTTACTAGCTATATCGAATTGAGCTACAATAATTTTTTTTCATGGAACCAATGAAAAGTATTTTAAAACTAATGAGCGGTTTGAAATAATTTTGTGGTGCCTGATATGGGCCCTAGAAAAGTAATTAATCAATAATCTAAAAGTGAGTGTTTGATCGTTAATCTATGGCTTTTTTCAGTATGTATAGGGCTCCTATGAATGATGAAAAGCTATTACGAATATTAGATTGAACTAATTTTTCACTAGAACCCGTAAAAATATTTTAAGAATAACTTGCACTTTGAATAATTTTTTTGGAACTCAAAATGGGCCCCACTAGATCGATCATCAAATGGTGTGGCAGCCAAACAAGGGTTAAAGCCCCAAGGCATGAAATGGTGCCTTTCTTTTCTTTGAAACGGTGACGCATTGAGGGGCCTTGAGGGGCAGCTGGATGCTGTTGTGCCTGAGGGCAGCAGCCCCCCGGGTCCTTCTTATTTGGATGAACAAAATATAAGTGAGAAAAGAGAAGAAAAGAAAAGAGAATGTCATTGTATTTTTATGAATATAACCTTTTCTTTCATTCCTCTTCTATTTTGAAATTGCAGAAGACCTGACGACAACACAAGTGCACCGCCAGCACCAAACCCGATCGGATTCTCCTCCAGATAAATGCCACCACCAAACTCTATTGGATTCTCCTACCATTTCATCTCACTCTCATCAAATTTTGATTCTAAAGAGCTTGGTTTCAAAGCCCAAGATCGGAAACTTCATTTTCCCCCATAGTACATGGTGGGGCAGCAGCAACGAGGGGAGCAGCGTAAGAGATGAAACCGGAAACTTCACTCATGCAGCTTGATGTGAAATTTTAATATACTCGCAAGCGCACGAATCGTATTCAAGTATAGTTATGCAAGAGCGAGGTCGAACCCACAGGGACTTGGTGATTTTTTTTTGTAGGAAAAATAAGTAACTTAAACCAATTAAACCCTAACCTAGTTGACAAAAGTGTGATTGATTTTATAAACTAAAAATTAAGTAAATAATGACAAAAGAAAACAACTAAACTAACATGACAAGGTAGTGGAGATTATGGTTGAAAAAAGGAACTAAGATATTGGAATCCACCTACAAATATTTATCAACTAATCTTATGCAATGATTTTTCCTTTTATTTCTGCACAATGATTTAGAAGCTAATCTTAACCACCGTGGATAATATATCGTTAAGCCTTTTTTTATTTATATTGGAAATATGTTCCTCCTCTGCTTTAAGGTTTAAGCCAAAATCATCAACTGTATCCGTATAAACAAATCACAGTAGATATCCCGTACTTAAATATTAACTCTGATAAGCCAAACAATTCGATTAATAGGGTGATATCAAATCGTGGAAAAAACCCATTCCGATTGAATCCATATCCGAGTTTCAACCAAATTAATTTATGAGATCAGAACAATAAACAATGAAAGCATGTAGGAAAAATCAAATGCATAAAACCAATTAATAATATTCCTGAGGTTTCATCCTCAACCCTAGTTTAGAAGTTTAGCCTAACATAATAAAAATAAAACCTCACAATATTCTTTTGCTATTCTCGTTCTCTACTCCGAGCCGCGGCCTCCGTCCTCCAAGCCGTGAATCTCCTCCAAGCCGTCAATCTCTCTTCTTTTCCGAAACCCCTATTGCCTTCTTTTTAAATAGGCTGCTGAGGTAATGCTCATGGAAAGAGAATCCTTTTTTTTCTTCAAACTTTCCTAACTCTACTAAGTACAAATAGAAAGGAAATATTCTTTTTCAAATAAAACTCTAATATTGCATAGTGACAGATTAGATTGGCCTTTGATTTCTTCTTTTCCACGTTGGTTCCTTCACTCACAAATCTGCACTTTTTATTCCACGGCTGGAATAAATATAGTTATCATCTTCTTCCTGCAAATTGATTAATTCAATGTAAATGATCAAAAGAATAAGAACTATATCTAATTAGACAAAATAAATTACTAACATTATGCGTTATAGGGATCTCTATATGTCAATATTTTGTGCTCATCAAATACCCCCAAACCTACATTTTGCTAGTCCTCGAGCGAAAGAAATAAAAGAAAAGAAAAGATAAATACTAACTAATCCTTTTTCGGAGGAGTCCGATTGCATTTAGCATATGCAATAAGCCTTTAAACCCCCAGGTTGCCCTAGTGGACGAGTTATAGTCTCGTGAGGGTTTGCAGTGAATATACCCACAAAATTCCTAAGATGATGATACTTGATTAGAATCTCAAAGTACTCATTGGCCTCTCAAAGTAACTAGTGTTAGTATAACACAATTTAGAGGCAAGATATTTCATCCATTAACAAAGTTAAACAAGCAAACATTCTAATCCAAATTAGCACTAAAATGGTTCATCGCACATATATCTAGATAAAAAGAAATCACAAGGCATGCGTGTAAGTAAAAAAATCACACAAATATGTTCATTAACCTCGAAAACAATACACGTACCTTCAATACCTCAATACTCATCAAAATGCTCACATGAAATTATAGCCCCTCCTTTTATTCATATTTTTCTTCTTTTTCTCTCTCTTTTTTTTTTTGGTCATGCAATGCCTTGGTCCCTTAAGCTTTCTAATTGACCCTTGTAGCGAGTTTTAGGCCAGTGACACCCAAACCAGACAGCTTTAGGGCACTAGATGTAGAGAACACCCCAACAGACTTAATCACTCGAGTCAAAAAGGCTACGAAGCCAAGCTAACCACACATGACAATCGCGGAACTCTCCACCGTTTGACGCAAACACTCACTACTTACTGAGGCAAGAGGCCCGGTTACTAAGTGAAACGCCTGAAAAAGCATGCACTTTATTCATTTTTTATTTTATTTTTGTTCTTCTTTCCTCACTTTTTTCCTCTATTTTTTTCCCTTTGGGGAAAGGACATTAAGCTTTCTAATAAGACATCTGACTCATACTGAGGCATCAAGAATATATGTACCGCACTCGAGGTCAATTTCAACTCTAAGTGTGATAGTGCTTGTGCAAAGGCATGCATACAAGTAATTAATCGCTATCCAAACATAGGTGATACGAACCAACTAAGTGCCTCTCTTCAATACATTTGTTCACAAGTTTAACTAAACCGATGTATTCATATCAAGACTCCAACTTGGGCAACATTCAAACTAGAACTCATCAAAAACCAACAGACACGCCGGAAGTCCAAATCAAGCATCCTCAATTTTTTTTAAAAAATTGACACAAAAATTGCAGTAAATATTGAAAATAAAAATAATAATAATTAAACCACAATTGCAGCAAACACATTTTTTTCAAAAATAATAGTCCCTCCCCCAAACCTAAATGATGCATTGTCCTCAATGTAGCAAAGAAAAAATAGAGCATGAGAAGTTTAAGGGTTACCTCATATGGTGAACAAATTCTTGTTTTTTTATTTCCTGTAATGGGTTAGTGACAAAAACAAAACAAAAAACTAGAAAGAAAGGGGGGGAAAAATGACCAAGAACAATTAAATTATGAGAAGCTATGAAGCAAAACAATCAAATCATTTCCTTTTATTCTCTTCTTGTAATTTACAATGTATGGATCGTCCCAACCAAAATTATATGACACAACCAAAATTAATTTAGCAAATTGTTTAATCATGTGTGTCAAGAACAGAGCAAAAATAGAAGCAAGATCAACATACCATGGAAATATTTGTTTGAATAACAGTGTTTGTAGCAAAATTTTATAAGTATGTTCGGGAGTTTCAGCTCCAAAAACAAAATCACATTCAACTCCGCTATTGTCATTTTTGTTGTCGACTTTCCTCCATCTAGTATGATCACAATGGCTATGAATAACAACTGACGTAATCTCCACTGGTTCTACAAGTTGAATGGTAGGCTTAGGTGATCGAGATTTCAACTCACAGGCGGGTACACTAGACGGACATGGTGTTGAGAAAGAAAGCGGCGGCGAAACCGTGTTAGATATCCACTCCTCAATTCTACACCATGGAGCACTGTCTACCAATGTGCAAATGTGTTCAATCTCATCAATATTGCAATTACTTGTAAAGTGATCTAACTCCTCATGATTTGACTCGATAAAAGTCCCTAGACCCAAACATACATTCTCGATTTTTTTTATTCCAATGGATCATTCTCCACTGGTATACTCACTGGCTCATCAATTGCACTTGACTCAAGTGTGAGAGTAGATTCAATATGTTCCTGCTCATCAGAAGAGTAAGCGGTGTCACTTGCGACAACCTGCCAGTTTGGATTATCTATAGATCCACTATAAATGTCCTCATCCTCAATCTCCCTCATTCGATTAGCCAATTGCTCCAATTGATTTTCTAATTTCGAAATGGCTTGAGTGTGAAAATGATTAAGCTCTGCTATGGATTGAGTAGTTATGAGAGTGCTATTTTCAATTTCAGCCATCAATGCTTTAATAGTGACCTCTAACGATGATTGTTGTTGTGGTGCAACAAATTGAAAATTCAATTCATGAGACACAAAAGCTTGAGCATATAAAGACTGAGACTGAAGAGGATATGACTGTGTAGGGTATGACTCAGTGGAATGGCTAAAATTCGGAAAAAATTGATCATCATGTGAATGCAAAGGTTGCCCACCTATATGTGTAGAAAATTGATTTTGTGTGTAAGAATAATTAAAATGATTTCCCAAGTTTGGATTGTACGTCTCCTGAGAAGAATGACCAAATGGACCTTCAAAATTATTTCATGCATTAGCTTGCTCATAATAATACGTAGGACAAGTTTCTATTGTATGCCAAGTGCTATAACATATAGAGCATGCGCGATTATTATGATCTTGATTGAAGAAATCCATGCTTCTGGACAAAATAAAAAAAAACTCTGCTGCGAAATAAAAATAAAAATAGCAAAAGTAAATTAATATTAATTAGAGACAAACCTGTGACTTGTTGCTTCTAACTCCAACCACCGTGATGCAAGGCAAGTGGTTCCCAAAATTATTTCAATCAAGCACTTGTAGCCGACTTGGAAATCTCAGCCGATAAAAAATAATAATAAAAAAACAGCACTACTGTGTGACAGCAACCACAAAAATACTTAGTGACAAAAGGCAATTACTACTAATCAGAGATTCACGGAAACTTGCTTTTTTTTTTCCAGTTTTCTTTTTCAATGCTAACTAAACTAGTAGAAGAGTGAAATCAATTCAAATCACTAGATTTCATTTCCTAAAAAAAAAAATTAAGTCCCTGGCAACGGCGCCAAAACTTGATGTGAAATTTTAATATACTCGCAAGCGCATGAATCGTATTCAAGTATAGTTATGGAAGAGCGAGGTTGCACCCACAGGGACTTGGTGATTTTTTTTTGTAGGAATAATAAGTAACTTAAACCGATTAAACCCTAACCTAGTTGACAAAAGTGTGATTGATTTTAAAAACTAAAAATTAAGTAAATAATGACAAAAGAAAACAACTAAACTAACATGACAAGGCAGTGGAGATTATGGTTGAAAAAAGGAACTAAGGTATTGGAATCCACCCTCAAATATTTATCAACTAATCTTATGCAATGATTTTTCCTTTTATTTCTGCACAATGATTTAGAAGCTAATCTTAACCACTATGGATAATATATCGTTAAGCCTTTTTTTATTTATATTGGAAATATGTTCCTCCTCTGCTTTAAGGTTTAAGCCAAAATCATCAACTGTATCCGTATAAACAAATCACAGTAGATATCCCGTACTTAAATATTAACTCTGATAAGCCAAGCAATTAGATTAATAGGGTGATATCAAATCGTGGAAAAAACCCATTCCGATTGAATCCATATCCGAGTTTCAACCAAATTAATTAATGAGATCAGAACAATAAACAATGAAAGCATGTAGGAAAAATCAAATGCATAAAACCAATTAATAATATTCCTGAGGTTTCATCCTCAACCCTAGTTTAGAAGTTTAGCCTAACATAATAAAAATAAAACCTCACAATATTCTTTTGCTATTCTCGTTCTCTGCTCTGAGCCGTGGCCTCCGTCCTCCAAGCCGTCAATCTCTCTTCTTTTTCGAAACCCCTATTGCCTTCTTTTTAAATAGGCTGCTGAGGTAATGCTCATGGAAAGAGAATCCTTTTTTTCTTCAAACTTTCCTAACTCTACTAAGTAGAAATAGAAAGGAAATATTCTTTTTCAAATAAAACTCTAACATTGCATAGCATAGTGACAGATTATATTGGCCTTTGATTTCTTCTTTTCCACGTTGGTTCCTTCACTCACAAATCTGTACTTTTTATTCCACGGCTGGAATAAATATAGTTATCATCTTTTTTCTGCAAATTGATTAATTCAATGTAAATGATCAAAAGAATAAGAACTATATCTAATTAGACAAAATAAATTACTAACATTATGCGTTATAGGGATCTCTATATGTCAATATTTTGTGCTCATCACAGCTCTCTTTCTCACGGAATCTCACAAAAAATGGTGAAAAATGAAATGGGGGCTGTAAGGGGTTCGGCTCTCTCAGTTTCTTTTCTTTTCTCCCGAACTCTCTCCAACCAAATGAGCACTTATGGATTCATTCATGCAAAGAATAGATGGCAATGTATCAGTCAAGTTTGACTGCATGGATGTATCAACAAAAAAGCCTCTTTCTTAGGTTCTGTTTGGAACCATATAGGGAAATAAAAGAAAGGAAAAGAAAAGAAAATGGGCAAAAAATAAGAGAAAAATAGAAGGAAAAATTTACTATTCACTCAACTAGAGATTTTTACCCCTATTTTCTTCTCCCTTTCTCTTCCAACCAAACAATAGAAGCGAAATTTCTTTAATTTTTCTTTCTTTTGCTTAAGTTCCAAACAGATCCTTGATTTAATTTATTGTTCAACACTCTAGTCTCTGTTTGAGTTCAGGAAAGAAAGAGAAAAAGAAAGAGGAAATGACCACTGCTATTTGCAATCACTAATTTGTTAAATACAACCTTCTTAGAACTCAAAAAAATTTGTATGAAAATGCCATCATTGTCACGCCCTCGATTTTCAATATAAATAATAATCCATTTCAATAATCAATCTCTACATAATATAGATAATACCCAAAAGAGAGTTTCCTAAAAGATCAGTTACAAACCAAGTCCCCGAGTTTACAGATTTTACAACATTGGCACTACTGCCCAAATTCCATAATTAGTCAAAGACGACAAATTTTGAGGTTACACAATATCCAAAGTTAAAAGAGTTCAAATGAATTTATGATTACATCTTTTCAAAAAGATCGTACAGAGGATGATGGAACCACTTCCATGCACACCATGCACTTCGCGTCAAGATCCTTGGGATGCACCTGAAAATGATAGATTGAGCTACACTAGCCCAGTAGAGAATTCTATACACAAGCTATATGTAAATGCGATGAAGCATGAAATAAGAGTGAATGATTTCCAATAAATGAACAAGAGATACAAAGGAATATCACGAAGAACCGACGGACTACAACTACGGGGTTCTGTATGTCTTATAGTTATCCCTAACCATTTATACATCAAACTAGAAGTAGCGTTAAACACACATCAATCAAAATATCCAACAACAATTTCTCAAACCAATTTAAGATTCCTCAAATGAATGCCACACTTAACTTCCTTATTTCTTACCATTCATCATCAAGCCTCTTTTCATAAAAACATTCCTTTTGGTTGCCAAAAATAGTTTTGAGAAAACTTTCGACCTCTACGGGTCAAGCTTCGTTGATTCGAGTTTTAATAGCCGGAGTCCGTTGATTCCGCGCACGAATATCGGAAACCGTTGATTCGCTCAAGAATAGCCGGAGGATTTTAATAAAAATCCTTTTTTTTAAAAAAAAAAAAAAGACAAGTTCCTTTCTTTTCAAATCCTTGGCAGAGTCAATTGTTTATCTCTTTCGTTAACGGTCACCATCTCAAGTAGCAAATAGTTCAAGTAACAACATATACTTCTGACATCAACTTCAACATTCTTCATTTTATGAGAAATTCAACTGTGTTACCACCCCATGCATGACAGTGAACTCTCTTTCTACCCGGATTTCTGCCTTACCACACCATGCGTAGCGGGCCCTCTAGAGTATTTGCATTACCACACCTTGCATTGCGGGACCCTATATTGAAAATTATCAACTTACATATACACACATATATTATCAATCCATGTACAATAAAACAATGTTTCTTAAGGTCACATTCTGTAATTCATCATCACACAATGCACTACAAACTCATAAGCATGCCCCATTGAACATTGATAAGTATTTTAAGTCCACGTTATTACTTTAAATCTATTACGACGCCCTACGTCACGTACCGAACCCACAACCACTCCACGACACACCATCGACTAGGTTCTAAACCAAATATTATAGAATGAGTGCTAAAGGAACCTAGAGAGCTCAACAAGATTAGGCACGAGGATATGAATCACAATACTACCCATCGTATCACTAGACAAACTCATTTCTACCTATAACACTCCCAATATTATCCCTTATAGTCCACGATACTCCTATCAACCTTACGATGCGTTCCATATCTAACAACGCTAATATTATACTCCAAGGAGTGCCAAGAGACAAGGTCGAACAACGAGTTATTAGGACATAAGCAATCATACTCAAGAGTGACTTAAACATGTCCTAATTATATAGGGAATCCTAACACAGAATGAGAACAATCTTAGGAATAACCACAGACATCGGCAGACTGGCACACTTCTACTCAAATGGTCATAACTTTTTGTGTACTAAGATATTTAAGGTGATTCCAAAGAAATGAAAGCTGAATTCAAGACCTTCGAATCGATATAAAGTTTGCATGAAACGGACATCGAACGAAAAAGTTATGGCTATTTGAAGTTGGGCTGAAACTCAAAAGACGGACAGAATTTCCAGAGAGGGGAGGGATCGATCCCTCCTCTCTTGGGGATCAATCCCCCAAGGGAAAAATCCAAATTTTAAGCGAGGGATCGATCCCTAAGCAAGAGGGGTAATCAATCCCTCCTCTCTTGGGAGATTTCTGCAGATTTTAACGGCTTTTCAAAAGAATGAAGGGGTGATCAAGGCTCGATCCAAGCACGAAATCAACTCATAAACATATAAAGTGAGTAAGAAATCCCTACCTCAAGGTTAGAAGCTTTAAACACGAGATCAATGAACAAGCCCTAGCTTCGAAATCCTTCAAGAACGAGGCCAAGCTCAAACCCACGCGATCCAAGGCTCGAATCACGTGTAAGAGATGAATTGAAGGTCAAGGTATGAAGGTGTTGAGGTCGATTGGTGGGTTTTAAGCCCAAAGGAGCAAGAGAGATAGAAAGATAGCCGAGAGAGGGAGAGAGCCGAGAGAGAGAGAGATATTTTAGGGTTTTTAATCCCCTACACACACACCCCTCTATATATACTCACATACACACCAAATCACATTTTCACTCCTCTAACTAACAATCTCTTCACAATAATCCCCGAATCAAATCAACTCAACACATTCCACATTAACCCCAATTTCACATAAACTTAACAAAATTCATATTTTCCTCAATTTTCTATATTCAAATAAACCCTTAATATTTTTCAGAAATTACGAGTCTCTAAAATCATCATAATTGACCATTATACCCCTAAAATCACTAACATTCAATCACCAAAATACAACCGCTAGTTCACTATCCACTCTTCCTACTGTCATCTTCTTCTCCCTCCTCCATTTCCCTCCTTCATCTTCCTCCTCCCTAAACCTTGCTACTGTCTTCCACCATACATTTGGAACAACAAAAGATATGAACTAAATGAGGAAACCAAGAAATTAAGCCAAACAAAAAAGCTTAGTAGATTTCTTCCATTCTACATAAAAGTCCAAACAACAAAACATATCTTGATTTCATTCAGTTAATTCATTCCTTGTGCTTTCTTTAGAGTATCCATATTACTATTGTTAATTCTCAATCAAAGTTATAATAAAGAGCAACATGACAAAAACTCTCCTTGTCACACCCACCTCGGGCCAGCACTCAAATGAGCCCAAACCGACTTGATGGTGCAACATCAACCACCACCCATTCCTATAACTCAAGTTCTAGCAATTAAGTTAGCCAAAAGTCACTTTATTAATAACGCAAAACATATCATTCTTACAAACACAGCAAAAGTTTCAAGAAAGCATTAAACTATACAACGAACTAAATATCAACATAAGCTACAACTAGATCCCTATCTACACTGTTCTGCCAAAACTCGCCAAGTCTCCTTGTCACGCTACCCTAAGTGAGGGTACAACCACAAGACGATCAGTAGTGGATATCTACAACGCCCGCAAAACTGAATTCCAAAACGAAATTCGGGAGTGTTTATGAGACATGGATGCAATTTCGTATTAAAAAGTATAGCTAAAGATAATCTCAACTTGTAACAGTTTATCGAAAAATTAAAAGCAACACCAGGCACACAACCAATAACTTAAGGCATAAAAGCCTTTTGGCATAAAGCCAATCACCAGGCACTAAGCTAACATTCAAGTTCAATTCAATATAGAATAACATCTATAAATCAAACACTCACATTGTTCTCCAAAAGAAAGTACAACTTATGGTTTCGGTATTCCTTGATTCACCGACTCGTCACCTATCCACAAGCCAAACATTTTAGTATAGAAATTCTTGAAAGGCTTAAAAAATGTAAAACACAAGTAAGCTCACAAATTCGCACCCCAAACTAAGAATCCAAAACACACACACTATCTAACAGAACCATTGATCGAATTATGACTATAGTATTCTATACGCTTAGAGATAGATTCTGAGACTACAACCATTGGAAAGTAGACTCTTAGAACATCAATCTCAATATAAAATTTGCCCTAATCGAGGTCTGAATGACCAAGATGCTCTCAACTGAAGTTACACATCTAAAGCAAAACTTATAGTTTTCAGCAGAATGGTCTGTTCAAAAGCTAAAAATCACCTACTCAATATTTTCCAATGATTCCAACACCAAAACACCACCAATTTGTCATGCCCTCGATTTTCAACATAAACAAATAAGCCATTACGATAAAAGATCCTCACACAGGATAAATAATACCCAAAATGGTTTCCCACCTATTTATCTTACAAACAAGCCCCAAGTTTTAAGTAATTACAACATAGGCACCACGGCCCAAATTTACGTCGATACAAGTACAACGTGTTTAGAATATTACAAATTTTAGTCAAAAGGTAATTCAAGAGGAATTAGTTACAAAATCATCTTTTAACAAAAGTAAGAGATTTACAAAGATGATTAAATAACTGGACTTTGTTACCTTCCAAAAATGTCTTCCACACTAAGCATTCGATGCAATGCAAGTTACTGTCTGGCACTCTGACCTAAAATGAAGGATTTTGTTGAGCTACACTAGCCCAATAGGAAAAATCTCTACTAAATCTATATGTAATGAGATGATAAGCTTGGATACAGTGAATCAAATAAAAAGGCAAATCCAAATAATGCATATCAACACCTTTTACTAATATCATAGCATTTTCATACACATACACGCATTCACGCACACACACCCACTTCCTCTGTAGAGACCCGTAAATTTCTTTATTTAAATTTTTTTTTTTATGTTCGTAATTGAGGAAAAATGGTGAAAATGACATGAATATGAATGTGGTGGTTAAATGTGCAAATGTTTGAAAAATATGAGTGTTAGTGTAGTATGGTGTATATATGTGTGTGCCCAGGGAATTTATTTCCCATTTCTCCATCTCTCATCTCTCTCTCGGCTCTCTCATCTCTCTCGACCTTCTTGCTCTCTATCCATCACTCTCTCATCCAACCACCCAAAACCCGCACCAATCAACCTCCAATCCATCTTCTACTTGCGTATTGGGGCTCGTATCGCGTTGGATAGAGCTCGGCTGGTATATTTTCGCTTGGTTTGGAATTTCGAAAGCTAGGGCTAACTCAATCTCTTTGATATCGGCCTGGATACTTGAGGTAGGGAATTCTACCTCTCTTTATATGTTATTTGAGTGTTTCTATGCCTTGTTTGAGTTTGTAGTGGTTGTTATTGAGATTGGGTCAAAACCTAAAATTTTCTGTCAAAATCATCTGTAAGTTATTCTCCCTACCGGTAGGAACTTTTCACCTACCGGTAGGACGATTGAGAAATGTCCCCATAACCAGCTCAAACGTATACAGCAGCTCAATAAGCTGCTCAACGTATTCAACTTCTACCAGTAGGAATTTTTCACCTTCCGGTAGGTCAAGCTGCAAACAATTACGGTAGGAACTTTCACCTACTGGTAGGTCAAGCTGCAAAATAATTGTTTGGCCTTTCTGTTTCCAGTTTGTACCGATAGGAACTTTCACCTACCGGTAGGACTTGTTTACCTACCGGTAGGAGATTGAGCTACTATAGTATCTTTCAGCTGCTTTTCTATATCTTCCAACTCACATTTTGAAGTTGTTCATTGATTCTAATGGGTTTTGTTTCCACATTCTTTCAATGTTTTGGAGAGTATTACTCGTTTCTCACTTAGGGTGGTATCCAATGGACGTTATTGCACATTGAAACATGACCGATACACTAGAACATGTCTAGGGATCCGACGAGTGGTATTGCAATCCGTTTTCTCTCGACTTGTAGAATTCTTAGATCCCTTTAGTATATGCTTTTACAGACTCCAAGGATAGAAACTAGATAATCGGGCATCGCAGAGTCTAGTCGTGGGTCGATATGTGGTATGTGAAGGTACGGGGGTGTACTTAGAGGTACGGTGAGGACGTATGGTACTATGGTATGCTTAAAGGAGAAGGCGTGTATTAATTAATTAGTTGGAGTCTTGATATGGATAACAGTTTGGAATGTTTTGAAATGTAATCAACATAGTGGATTGGTGGATTGTTTAGAATGCTTGAAGTGAAGATCGATGTTATGAAAGAACCGTTTGAGATGATAAAACAACGGGTGTCCTCACGACTCGTCAAGCCTTTCAATTCTTTTGGCACCCTTCCTATGAGATTCAAGTGTAGAAACCGTTGGATAGAGTATTGTTGGATTATATATATATAGGCTTAATACGCTATGTCTGATGCGAATGGGTAAACTATTGAAAAGGCATGAACATATATATTTGGAAATTAGGTAATGGTTAATTGAAGTTTTGTAGTACAATCGATAGATTGATGATGAAATTGATTATGAAATGATGACGATAACGAAAAGTGTGAGAAGTGACCCAAGTGGTCGTTGTTGAGGGAATAGACTCGGGGTGACCCTACGCTCGAGGGAACTAGACCTGAGGTGACCCAAGTGATTATTATTATTGAGGGAATAGACTCGGGGTGACCCTACGCTCGAGAGAACTAGACCCGAGGTGACCCAACTGATTACTATTATTGAGGGAATAGACTCGGGGTGACTCTGCGCTCGAGGGAACTAGACCCAAGGTGACCTTAGTGACTATTGTTGGGAAACACCAGGTTAAAAGAAAGGAAAGGTTTTACAATAAATGAACTTGATGAAGACGAATGTGGAACGACGTGAATTTGTTAGTGTATTTAGTTAAAGAGGCAAATAGTTAGTGACATTTATGTGTAGTCTAGGACCCTTAGACTATAGCTTGTGGTTTGTTGGTAGTCACAAGTGCATTGGGCGTATTTGTCTATATTCATTCTTTTATGGGGCTTGATTCATCAAATTTACATATAGTTTGATCTTAGAATTCTCTACTGGGTTAGTGTAGCTCAACCAAATCTTTCTTTTCAGGTTCAGATACCGGACAATAGATTGCATGCATTGTGTGCTTAGCAGTGAAGACTTTTGGAAGCTGACATCATTGTTATTTCGTCATTGTTGTATAGATCTCATTTTGTTAAAGATGATCTTATAACTAATTATTCTTGAACTTTCTTTGGACTAAAGTTGTAATTATCTAAACTTAAGGATTTGTTTGTAAATTACACATGTGGGAAACTCTTTTGGGTTAGGTATATGTTATGCGAGACTCTTTTATTGAAATGTATTATTTAATTATGTTGAAAATTGAGGGTGTGACATCCTCCAACGACCTACCACCCCTTGCGAAATTGTATTTCCATCCCTTGCGTCACAATATACTCCACCCCTTACGAATTTGTGTTCCCATCCCTTGCGTCACAATATACTCCACCCCTTGCGAATTTGTATTTCCACCCCTTGCGTCACAATATACTCCACCATCGCTTCACAATGACAACCACCCTATTATCACAACCAACACCGATACCATAAACTCATTACACAAACGCCCAAACACTATCAAATATGTCACAAATTGCTCATGAATCACGACATTCAAGTCCACAATACCACTTTCAAAGAGTAAGCAATTTCCAATACCACAAAGTACACCATTTGGTCATATATAGCATACAGACACCCATATCACACTTAATCACTACAAAACATGTAAATAAAGAGAGAAATCCCTACCAAAGTGGGTTTTGAGCAAAACCCTAGGTCTACCAAGAGGTATACACTTGAATCCACCAAAAACGAGCACCACCCAAGCTTAGATACAAGATCCCTTGTTCTCCAAATGCAAGATTCAAGTGATTTTGAGATTGAAAACCCTTGGATCTTGAAGATTTGAGGTTGAAATCAAGAGTTTTTTGGGAGATTGGAGTTGGGTAGGTGAGATGGAGTGTTTCCAAATGTATATCGTGGGTTTTGGGTGTGGAAAATGGTAAGGGGGTAATTATAGTGGTCCAAAAAGTGTGCTGAAAATTGCTGAAAAACATAGCCAGTACCGGTACTGGGCAACTCCCAGTACCGGTACTGGAGCCTTCAAAAAGTCAATTTGGCCAATTTCTGGACACTGGGTATCGGTACTGGGCATCAGGCAGTACCGGTACCGGCTGAGCAAAAAGATGAAAATTTTGAACGAACACCAATTCGACCCCAACTTGATACCGACACCTCCAAACATCAATACAACCTCAAAATACGTTATTCCACATATTTAAATGATTAAAGAAAATAAAATAATTCACGGATCTCTACATTGATCATGGTTTAAGACCCATGAGAACCCATAGTCAGTAACACATTCAACTATGATAAAATTAATGAAAAACATAGCTCCAAAAGCTGCCCAGATTTCCAGAATTACCAAACCATTAACTTCGGAACAAAAACTGATTTTGCCTAGAAGGAACTAATGCACAAACCTTACATATTTAGAAAGGTCTGTAAGCCTAGTTTCAAAATCAAGAAACGGTGTGTAAAACCGATACTCGAGCTAAGAGATATGTTCGTTTCTTCAAGATGTGTCGGTGCTGTCAGAACATACACGAATTTGACAGTAGTTTGGTGCATGATTTTTATCTTTTTTCAAAATTCATATAAAATTCTAAAATTTTTACAGCATACGCTACACACATAGAGGCATCTGAAGTAAAAATAACAGAAATTTACCAGGTTGGTACATTTATGTGAAAAATCCATTAAACACAAGACAGATTTAACTTGTTCAAAACATAGTTAAGCAAATTCATATGAGCAAATTACTCAAATGGTCCCTGTAGTTTGGTCTTTGAGTCACTTTGGTCCCTATAGTTTTAATTGGCTCGATTTTAACCCTGTAGTTTTGATTTTGTGCCAATTAAGTACAATCACTAACTTCCATTTACTCCTACTAACGGAACCAATTGTGAAAATTGCACTTAACCCCCTATGATTTGTACTTCGTATAAATTTCCCCTTATGCATTTAAAAACTTCAACACAACCCATGGTGATTTTGTATATTAAAGTGAATCGTTATATACGTTAATGACAAGTTAATTATTCAACTTTTGTTAGTTTTGAATCAAATATTTCTTGAATTATTTATTCATCTTGACCAAAGGAACGTAAAATGTAAAAAGTGCTAGGTAAAACGTAAAATGTAATATTTTTCAATTTAGTAATTTTTTAAATTATGATTTTGCGGAGACCTGCGTTTTTGGTAAACAGTCACCCGGGCCTAGTCACTGCGACCCCCTAGCAAAGTGCTAGGAGGCAACCCTTCACCCGAAGTTACGGGGCTATTTTGCCGAGTTCCTTAGAGAGAGTTGTCTCGCGCTCCTAAGTATTCTCTTCCTCCCCACCTGTGTCGGTTTCGGGTACAGGTACCCTTTTGTTGAAAGTCATTCGAGCTTTTCTTGGGAGTATGGTATGGGTTACTTCAGCGCTATAGCGCCTGGTACTCGAACATTGGCTCAAGGCATTTTCTCTACCCCTTCTTACAGGGTCACTTTATGTCCTTGAACCGATAATCATATTTTGGAGGAACCCTTAGGTTTTCAGGGCATTGATTCTCACCAATGTTTACATTACTCAAGCCGATATTCTCGCTTCCACTTCGTCCACCACTGCTCACGCGGGTGCTTCTATCTAAGGCAGAACGCTCCCCTACCGATGTATTTTTACATCCTACAGTTTCAGCAGATCGCTTAGGCCCGTTCATTTTCGACGCAAGAGCGCTCGATCAGTGAGCTATTAACGCACTCTTTCAAGGGTGGCTACTTCTAGAGACAGCCAGGAGGTGTGCCTAGAAGCAGCCACCCTTGAAAGAGTGCATAATAGCTCACTGATCGAGCGCTCTTGCGCCGAAGATGAACGGGGCTAAGCGATCTGCCGAAGCTGTGGGATGTAAAAATACATCGGTAGGGGAGCGTTCCGCCTTAGATGGAAGCACCCGCGCGAGCAGTGGTGGACGAAGCGGAAGCGAGAATATCGGCTTGAGTAATGTAAACATTGGTGAGAATCCAATGCCCCGAAAATCAAAGGGTTCCTCCGCAAGGTTAGTCCACGGAGGGTGAGTCAAGGCCTAAGATCAAGTCGAAAGGCATAGTCGATGGACAACAGATGAATATTCTTGTACTACCCTTTGTTGGTCCCGAGGGACAAAGGAGGCTAAGTTAGCCGAAAGATGGTTATCGGTTCAAAGACGTAAGGTGACCCTGTCAGAAGGGGTAGAGAAAATGCATGGAGCCAATGTTTGAGTACCAAGTGCTACAGTGCTAAAGTAACCCATGCCATACTCCCAGGAAAAGCTCGAACGACCTTCAACAAAAGGGTACTTGTACCCGAAACCGACACAGGTGGGTAGGTAGAGAATACCTAAAAGTGCAAGACAACTCTCTCTAAGGAACTCGACAAAATAGCCCTATAACTTTGGGTGAAGGGGTGCCTCCTAGCACTTTGGTAGGGGGTCGCAGTGACCAGGCCCGAGCGACTGTTTACCAAATACACAGCTCTCTGCAAAGTCGTAATTTAAAAAATTACTAAATTGAAAAATATTACATTTTACGTTTTACCTAGCACTTTTTACATTTTACGTTCCTCTGGTCAAGATGAATAAATAATTCAAGAAATATTTGACTCAAAACTAACAAAAGTAGAATAAATAACTTGTCATTAACGTATATAACGATTCACTTTAATATACAAAATCACCATGGGTTGTGTTGAAGTTTCTAAATGAATAAGGGGAAATTTATACCAAGTACAAATCAAAGGGGGTCAAGTGCAATTTTCACAATTGGTTCCGTTAGTAGGAGGAAATGGAAGTTAGTGATTGTACTTAATTGGCACAAAATCAAAACTACAGGGTTAAAATCGAGCCAATTAAAACTATAGGGACCAAAGTGACACAAAGACCAAACTATAGGGATCATTTGGGTAATTTTCCCTGTTCATAAGATATACAAATTTTCTGAAATAAAAACCCAATTCCAACTTCTAAAACCCTCTCTCATGGATTCAATTTAGTGCTAGCTACATGCCAAGTATGGAATTGAACAATAAAATCATTGATTCAAGTATAGAAGAGCATGAATTACCAAACAAAGACTTCAATTCAACCTAACCCTAATTTTCCCTTTCTTTCTTTCTTTCTCCTTCTCCACGGTTGCTCTCTCTCTCTCTCTCTCTCTCTCTCTCTCTCTCTCTCTCTCTCTCTCTCTCTCTCTCTCTCAAACAGTGACGATAAGAACACAAAAAAACAAACGTGGAAGGTAAAAGCGTTTCCTAGGAAATTATCCAGTGTGGACATCCCATATAACCCTCTCATTTGTTTTATTAGGCCACAAAAGAATTAATAGAGTGTATGCAAGTGCATGCACTCTCAAACTTCATCTCATCTTCACCAGTCACATTAACAACTAAATCACGATCGGGCATATCAATTATGTTTAAGCACATAAGTCAATTAAAAATATAAATCATGCTAATTACTCGAGGTGGATACAAACTCTCCCCCTCTTAGGAAATTCCGTCCCCGAAATTACTTACCAATTCAAACAAATATGGATAGCTCTTCCGCATAAACTCCTCCGTCTCCCACGTAGCTTCCTTTTCCGAGAACCTTCACCAATGGTATTACTTTTGAACGAAGGACACGCTCCCATCGCTCCAAAATCCGAATTGGTTAATCCACATTGGTCAAGTTCTCCTTTAGCTCCATCGGTTCCATATTATTTAGCACGTGTGTCGAATCCGGCACATATTTTCTCAACATTGAAACATTGGAATACATCATGCAACCGTGCCAATTTTGTCGGCAAAGCCAATCGATAAGTCATTGCCCCTACTCTTCCAGTAATCTCATACGGCCCAATGTACCTCAGTGCAAATTTTTTCTTTCCTTTAAAGCGAACAACCCCTTTCCAGGGCGATACACGAATGAACACACGGTCACCCACCTCAAATTCTAAATCTCTCCTTCGTTTGTCAGCATAGATCTTTTGACGATCTTGCGCAATTTTTAAACACACGTTTATAATTTGAACTCTATCAACGGTTTGTTTTACCATTTCTAGACCTAGCATCCGATCCTCACCCGATTGCTCCATTTGCAGAGCCAACATTTGTCTCTCACCAACATCATTCCAACAAATTGGTGTCCTGCATTTCCTATCATATAAAGCCTCATACGGTAGCATGCCAATGTTGCTGTGATAGCTATTATTGCAGGCAAACTCAATCAACGGTAAATATTCATCCTAGCTGCCCCTAAAATCAAGAACACGCTTCCTCAGCATATCCTCCAAAGTCTGAATGGTCCGTTCAGATTGCCCATCGGTTTGAGGATGGAAACATATACTAAATTTCAGTGAAGTACCCATAGCTTGCTTCAAACTAACCCAAAATCTAGAAGTAAACTTCGGATCGCTGTCACTAACAATAGACACAGGCGCTCCATGCAATCTAACAATCCCACTAACATATATTTGAGCATACTTATCTGTAGAGTACGTAGTCTTGACAGGTAGAAAATGAGCCATCTTTGTCAATCGATCCCCAATAACCCAAATTGAATCATAACCTCCTTGAGAGCGCGATAGCCCTGTCACAAAATCCATCGTCACATGTTCCTATTTCCACTCCGGTATAGGAAGATTCTGCTACGGACCCGTTGGTCTTTGATGTTCAACTTTCACTCGCTGACATGTCAAGCAACTAGCCACAAATTCTACAATCTCTCTTTTCATGCCAACCCACCAATAAAACTTTCTCAAGTCATGGTATAACTTTGTACTTCCTGGATGCATAGCATAAGCTGAATTGTGCGCCTCATCCAAGATTTCCCTTTTTAGAGCTGCATCTTTTGGAGCACACATTCTATGTCCACACAAAAGCATACCATCATCTCGAATATTGAATTCAAAGGTCTTACCTTTAACTACCTTCTTTCTAATTTCCTCCATATGTGGATCATCACGTTGTCCATCCCGAATACGGTCCACAAATAAAGGCCGAACAATGAATCACACTAACAAAACTTCATTGCTATTCAAAAAGAACTCCATACCCATTTGTTTCAGCTCAGTAAAATTTACAACCTTCGAACATTGGATACAAGCCATTCTCGCTGTTGTTTTCTGACTCAAAGCATCAACAACCACAATCGCTTTCCCAGGATGATAATGAATAGAGCAATCATAATCTTTAATTAATTCCATCCACCTTTTTTGCCTCAAATTCAACTCCTTCTACATAAACAAATACTTAAGACTTTGATGATCGAAATAGATTTCACAAGTCACTCCATATAAGTAATGCCTCCACAACTTAAGTGCAAATACGACACCCGCTAGCTCCAAATCGTGTGCAGGGTAATTATGTTCATGAATTTCAACTGCCTCAAAGCAAAGGCAATAACCTTACCTCGTTGCATAAAAACACAACCCAAACCTTGATGAGAAGCATCAGTGTAAATCACCATGTCCTCGGTACCCATCGAAATAGTCAATGCCAATGCAGATACCAACCGAGTCTTCAATTCCTGAAAACTGACTTCACATTCATTAGACCATACAAACTTTACATCTTTTCTAGTCAATTTGGTCATAGGCAAGGCGATAGAAGAAAATCCCTGAATAAATCTCCGATAATATCCTGCTAGACCAAGGAAATTTTGGATTTCAAAAACATTAGTTGGCTTTCCCCAATTCACTACTGCCTCCACCTTCTTTGGATCCACACAAATGCCATCTCTAGAGATCATATGACCCAGAAACGCAACACTTTCAAACCAGAATTTGCATTTGCTCAATTTACCATACAATCGCTTATCTTGTAAAGTTTGCAATATAATTCTCAAATGTTGCTCATGATCTTCCTTAGTTCGGGAATAGATCAGAATATCATCAATAATTCGCATTTGCTCAATTTACCATACAATCGCTTATCTCGTAAAGTTTGCAATATAATTTTCAAATGTTGCTCATGATCTTCCTTAGTTCGGGAATAGATCTAAATATCATCAATAAACACAATAACGAACAAATCTAGATGCGGCTCAAACACCCTATTTATAAGATCCACAAATACCGCTAGAGCATTAGTCACTTTGAAAGGCATAACAAGAAACTTATAATGGCCATTCCTGTAACGCCCCGAATTTTGGGTACGTTAAATAAAACATTTTATTAGAAAAACGAAGCGAGTCTAGCTCGTTATTACATCATAACTCTCGTAAGAGCATTTGAAATACAAAATAGGATGACAAAGAGGGAACTAAGGGTCCTACTCTACAGCTCCTCTTGCTTCTCCATCCTAGCCAGCTCCTCGGCTCCGCACGCCTCCAAGCTGAAGATCTCGCCCTGCTCATCTATGAAGTCTGACACATTATACCGGCGTCGCCACCAATATAATATGCCAGGGTCACCAAAAGGCAACACCGTGAGCTACAACGCTCAATAGGAAATCCTTACCCGCTAACCCATAGCTTACCAACAAACGATCATAGAAATCACATAAATGATGATAATACGTCCACATTCACTATCTAACGTTGGTGTCCAAGATTTCCCGATTTCTCCTACGCGACTCGTCGTAGACCGTGTCAACGTTTTCCACTTACAAAACCATTTTTTTCAAAATCCTTTGCATTGGCTCCGTACCGCGGATAACCAAGCTACACACCATCCTTTCAAAATCTTTTGACATTGGCTCCGTACCGCGGATAACCAAGCCACACACCCAACCTCGGTTCCGCCGCGCCGGGTTCCCGAGTATCCTCACAATGGTTCCGCCGCGCCGGGTTCCCATTGGCACGCAACACTAGCATTGGCTCCTCTCCATGGATAACCAAGCCATATTACCAATAAGGCTACCACGTCCGGCCCTATTGGCAATCTTCACAAAGGGCTACCAAGTCCGGCCACATTGTGGTTTTCACAACCCACGCAATGGGCTACCAAGTCCGGCCACATTACGGTTTTCAAACACATCTCACGTAATACCACCAAATTAGTCATTACGTAGTTTCAAAAATACTTTCTTTCTCGGAAAAACTTATCCTTTCATAAACCACACCCTAGGTGTCATGTTTCTACTTTCTTGGTTCTTGTGTCTCGTTATCATACATAGACTCCGAGGCAGGACTTTTCTCATAAACATTCAACTCAAATCAACGCTTAAAGCATAATGCCACATGTTCGGACGCCCTTGGAGTGATAAATCACTTATGCTTTATCGTGTCACAAGTAATGCAAGCAATTCATATATGCATGCTCATATTCATCTTTAAAGATCAAAACACAATTAATTGACATGAAAAGTAATTCAAGATAACATACTTATACATAGGGATAGGGATAAGGGTATCCTACCTTGATCCGAAACTAGTCGGGGCCGAATAAGCAAGGTTGAAAAATTCTACAGGCGGTGAATCTGGACCGAACTTCGGACGGCAGTAACTCGGTCAATCTTTGGCCGAATAGAGTCGTTCTTGGGTTGAAATCGAAGATCTCGAAACCCTCTACAACTCTCGTGAAGGAAGTTAATCCTAGAAACGACTCTAGGTAGGAGAAAAATGGGGACGAAGGAAGTGACCGTAAGCTGTCAGGAAATGAAAATCCAGAATTTTCACTAAATTTCGGATGACGATATCTTTGTCATTCTTAATCGATTGGGTGGTTCTTGGGTCTAACTTGAAGGTTTCGAAGTTCTCTACAACTTTTCAGAAGGAAGTTGATCCTAAAAACTACTCTAAGCAGGAGAAAACGTAGGATTTTCGAAGGGGCAGTAGGCTGCCTGGAAAATCAGAAATGGTTTCTAGAGAGAAGGAAGAGCAAATGCTTTGAGGTGTGAGTTGAAATGCTTGGAATGGCCTTCTATTTATAGGCAAAGCTTGGCTCTCTCTCCTCTTCTCAAGGCCGGACCTCACTCTCTCCCCTCCCTCTCATCCGGCCTCTCCTCTCTCTCTCTCCTCTCTAGCTTTCAAAAGTACAATATATATACATACACATGTACAAAATGCAAGTAAACAAATAAAAGGCTAAGTACTTTTGTACTTTAAGGTCAAAAATAGACTTAAGGCTAGGATTCTCTTTTATAGACACATGGTACTAAGCGTATTATTTAACCTTCAAAGTACTAGAATAATATTTACTTAGATACACTAGTACTTAGGAAGATCAAGAATCCCAATAGAAAATAGATTAAGGGTACATAGGAATCTTAGTACCATGTACCTTTCCAATTAAAATATGGTTGTGCTTTCACACATGGTTTAAATGAAAGTATTAAACTAATAATCCCCATAGTACTTTGAAAGACTATCTTTTACCCAATGCGTAATAAAATCCCTAACTTCTATTATCCAATGGATAATAGTTGCTAGGGTAATTATATAGTAAACTAATCAAAAAAATGTCCATTTTTTAAAAGATAAAAGTACTTAGCCAAGTATACTTTTAAAGTAAACAATTGGGGTTCTATTATCCAATGGATAATAGGTTCCTTAACATTTATTGTCCAATGGACAAAGAGTAAAACCAAAAATATTAAAAAGAAAATTGAATAATCCATTCTTGTTCTAGGGTTTAAAAGGTTCAAAGTGTCCAAGAGGGGCAAAATGGTCCATTTGCGGTTAGGAAAAAGTAACCAAATGATTTCCTAGTTTAGTTTCTTCAACAAGTCGGTTAGAAACTAACTAGGCTTACCAAGCGGGGTTAAAGTGCAAGAAACGAAAGTTCAAGGGCTAAAGTGCAGTTATGACAAACTATCGGAAATTAAAGTAATTAAAATGAAATTTAAATATTTAACAAAATTTTTAACGACCAAAAATCAGGGTCGTTACAATCTATCCCCCTTAAAACAATTTCGTCCCCGAAATTGGCACGCACGTACAAATTAGGCTAGGTCGCTAGACCGGTCTTGGGATCATCGTCTATCCCCCTTAAATTGGAAACGAGTCCCCTCGGGGGTATATGCGGTCACCATCTTCCGAGTAAAAAAAAAAAATGAAAAGGGGGCGGTTTAGTCTACCGAATCGAATTTTTTTTTGTAAAAGGTGCTTCCTTCTAAGGACCAAAAGTAATTTTAACAAATAGTATGCAACGGTACTCTTTAAAAAGAAAAGCAAGTTTTTCATAGATCAAAGAGAGATACAATCATAAAGCATAGAGTTTTACTACAAAAGTCAAGTAAAAACACGAGATTTTTCCTAATACAAGTTGAAATTATCCTAATCTTTGACATTCTACACCCCGAAGGACTACAACGGTTACTAGATCGGCCGAAGATATGCCGAATTGGCGTCCTTGGTTTCGGGTCTCGCCCTCCTCTACCATCTTTCGTTGAAAGCTTGGCGCAGCTGACGTTCGTACTCTTTTATAATTGCGGCGAGTGCGGCGGCCACGACGAGAGCCCAATACCAAAAGGTGTTGGCACGGTTGTTCACGGCAAACCACCGTGGCATGGCTAGTGTGAGCACTCCACAAAATATGATGAAGGCGAAGAGTTGCAACCAAAGGCTTTGGATGATCAAGCGAATTTCGGTTCGCTCGATGTCTCGGATCAAGGCGTCTTCCGGGAATCCTCGTCGTCGGGTTGCCATGGCTCGGTAAGGGGTCTCGGTTTTGGGAGGAGTTTTAAGATGATGAGAGAGATGAAGAAATGAAACTGGAGGTGGGGTATATATAGATCCGAAAAAGTGAGTGGAGGAGGGAAAAGTTTGAAGTTTGAAAATGAAATTTGAATGTTTTGGAGGTTAAAATTTGAAATTTGAAGTTTAGGGGGGAGTGTGGTTTGCCGGCCTAATGGGGCTATGCCCGGGTACCCACTCGGTGCTCGGGTCCCACTCTCGTCCCAAATTTAAAATATTGACTCAAGAACGGCTCCTCCACGAACTAGTAAATAAAATTTGCTCAATTAGCAACAATTTTTTTTTCGGCAAAGGCCTACTAATACAAAAAAAAATATTTTTTCGAGATTCTAAGTTCCACATTCGATCCTTAATTTAAGTCATCATCCAATTGTTCGGGAATTCCCAGCTCGGCGGTACTGCCAATTTCCGCGCCTTGCTTCAATCCGAAGATTGTTTTGACAGAATTCCACCCAATTTGGGACGGTAAACTTAAACTCGAAATCACGTTTGTGCAACGGACAAAACTAGCTTAAGGTTCTACCCATTCTACCCATGGCCGAGGTTTGAACCTAAAGCTCTGATACCAAGCTGTAACGCCCCGAATTTTGGGTACGTTAAATAAAACATTTTATTAGAAAAACGAAGCGAGTCTAGCTCGTTATTACATCATAACTCTCGTAAGAGCATTTGAAATACAAAATAGGATGACAAAGAGGGAACTAAGGGTCCTACTCTACAGCTCCTCTTGCTTCTCCATCCTAGCCAGCTCCTCGGCTCCGCACGCCTCCAAGCTGAAGATCTCGCCCTGCTCATCTATGAAGTCTGACACATTATACCGGCGTCGCCACCAATATAATATGCCAGGGTCACCAAAGGCAACACCGTGAGCTACAACGCTCAATAGGAAATCCTTACCCGCTAACCCATAGCTTACCAACAAACGATCATAGAAATCACATAAATGACGATAATACGTCCACATCACTATCTAACGTTGGTGTCCAAGATTTCCCGATTTCTCCTACGCGACTCGTCGTAGACCGTGTCAACGTTTTCCACTTACAAAACCATTTTTTTCAAAATCCTTTGCATTGGCTCCGTACCGCGGATAACCAAGCTACACACCCATCCTTTCAAAATCTTTTGACATTGGCTCCGTACCGCGGATAACCAAGCCACACACCCAACCTCGGTTCCGCCGCGCCGGGTTCCCGAGTATCCTCACAATGGTTCCGCCGCGCCGGGTTCCCATTGGCACGCAACACTAGCATTGGCTCCTCTCCATGGATAACCAAGCCATATTACCAATAAGGCTACCACGTCCGGCCCTATTGGCAATCTTCACAAAGGGCTACCAAGTCCGGCCACATTGTGGTTTTCACAACCCACGCAATGGGCTACCAAGTCCGGCCACATTACGGTTTTCAAACACATCTCACGTAATACCACCAAATTAGTCATTACGTAGTTTCAAAAATACTTTCTTTCTCGGAAAAACTTATCCTTTCATAAACCACACCCTAGGTGTCATGTTTCTACTTTCTTGGTTCTTGTGTCTCGTTATCATACATAGACTCCGAGGCAGGACTTTTCTCATAAACATTCAACTCAAATCAACGCTTAAAGCATAATGCCACATGTTCGGACGCCCTTGGAGTGATAAATCACTTATGCTTTATCGTGTCACAAGTAATGCAAGCAATTCATATATGCATGCTCATATTCATCTTTAAAGATCAAAACACAATTAATTGACATGAAAAGTAATTCAAGATAACATACTTATACATAGGGATAGGGATAAGGGTATCCTACCTTGATCCGAAACTAGTCGGGGCCGAATAAGCAAGGTTGAAAAATTCTACGGGCGGTGAATCTGGACCGAACTTCGGACGGCAGTAACTTGGTCAATCTTTGGCCGAATAGAGTCGTTCTTGGGTTGAAATCGAAGATCTCGAAACCCTCTACAACTCTCGTGAAGGAAGTTGATCCTAG
Source organism: Rhododendron simsii (assembly GCA_014282245.1). Lineage (NCBI taxonomy): Eukaryota > Viridiplantae > Streptophyta > Magnoliopsida > Ericales > Ericaceae > Rhododendron > Rhododendron simsii. The sequence goes on along the minus strand of WJXA01000248.1, from coordinate 334,896 downwards.
AAATGTCTTTAGGTAGGAGAAAAATGGGGATGAAAGAAGTGACAGTAAGCTGTCAGGAAATGAAAATCCAGAATTTTCACTGAACTTCGGATGACGACATCTTTGTCATTTCTTAACCGATTGGGGTGATTCTTGATCCTAACTTGAAGGTTTCGAAGTTCTCTACAACTTTCTAGAAGGAAGTTGATCCTAATAACTACTCTAAGTAGGAGAAAACTGGGGATTTTCGAAGGGGCAGTAGGCTGCCTGGAAAATCAGAAATGGTTTCTACAGAGAAGGAAGAGCAAATGCTTGAGGTGTGAGTTCAAGGCATGGAATGGCTTGCTATTTATAGGCAAACTTGGCTCTCTCTCCTCTTCTCAAGGCCGGACCTCACTCTCTCCCCTCCCTCTCATCCGGCATCTCCTCTCTCTCTCTCCTCTCTAGCTTTCAAAAGTACAATATATATACATACACATGTACAAAATGCAAGTAAACAAATAAAAGGCTAAGTACTTTTGTACTTTAAGGTCAAAAATAGACTTAAGACTAGGATTCTATTTATAGACACATGGTACTAAGGGTATTATTTTAACCTTCAAAGTACTAGAATAATATTTACTTAGATACACTAGTACTTAGGAAGATCAAGAATCCCAATAGAAAATAGATTAAGGGTACATAGGAATCTTAGTACCATGTACCTTTCCAATTAAAATATGGTTGTGCTTTCACACATGGTTTAAATGAAAGTATTAAACTAATAATCCCCATAGTACTTTGAAAGACTATCTTTTACCCAATGGGTAATAAAATTCCTAACTTCTATTATCCAATGGATAATAGTTGCTAGGGTAATTATATAGTAAACTAATCAAAAAAAATGTCCATTTTTTTAAAAGATAAAAGTACTTAGCCAAGTATACTTTTAAAGTAAATAATTGGGGTTCTATTATCCAATGGATAATAGGTTCCCTAACATTTATTGTCCAATGGACAAAGAGTAAAACCAAAAATATTAAAAAGAAAAATGAATAATCCATTCTTGTTCTAGGGTTCAAAAGGTTCAAAGTGTCCAAGAGGGGCAAAACGGTCCATTTGCGGTTAGGAAAAAGTAACCAAATGATTTCCTAGTTTAGTTTCTTCAACAAGTCGGTTAGAAACTAACTAGGCTTACCAAGCGGGGTTAAAGTGCAAGAAACGAAAGTTCAAGGGCTAAAGTGCAGTTATGACAAACTATCGGAAATTAAAGTAATTAAAATAAAATTCAAATATTTAACGAAATTTTTAACGACCAAAAATCAGGGTCGTTACAATCTATCCCCCTTAAAACAATTTCGTCCCCGAAATTGGCACGCACGTACAAATTAGGCTAGGTCGCTAGACCGGTCTTGGGATCATCGTCTATCCCCCTTAAATTGGAAACGAGTCCCCTCGGGGGTATATGCGGTCACCATCTTCCGAGTAAAAAAAAAAAATGAAAAGGGGGCGGTTTAGTCTACCAAATCGATTTTTTTTTTTTTTGAAAAAAAGTGCTTCCTTCTAAGGACCAAAAGTAATTTTAACAAATAGTATGCAACGGTACTCTTTAAAAAAGGAGAGCAAGTTTTTCATAGATCAAAGAGAGATACAATCATAAAGCATAGAGTTTTACTACAAAAGGCAAGTAAAGACACGAGACTTTTCCTAATACAAGTTGAAAACGATCCTAATCTTCGACATTCTACACCCAAAAGGACTACAACGGTTACTAGATCGGCCGAAGATATGCCGAATTGGCGTCCTCGGTTTCGGTCTCGCCCTCCTCTACCATCTTTCGTTGAAAGCTTGGTGCAGCTGACGTTCGTACTCCTTTATGATTGCGGCGAGTGCGGCGGCCACGACGAGAGCCCAATACCAAAAGGTGTTGGCACGGTTGTTCACGGCGAACCACCGTGGCATGGCTAGTGTGAGCACTCCACAAAATATGATGAAGGCGAAGAGTTGCAACCAAAGGCTTTGGATGATCAAGCGAATTTCGGTTCGCTCGATGTCTCGGATCAAGGCGTCTTCCGGGAATCCTCGTCGTCGGGTTGCCATGGCTCGGTACAAGGGGTCTCGGTTTTGGGAGGAGTTTTTAAGATGATGAGAGAGATGAAGAAATGAATGTGGGGGTGGGGTATATATAGGTGCCGAAAAAGGTGGGTGGAGGAGGGAAAAGTTTGAAGTTTGAAAATTGAAATTTGAATGTTTTGGAGGTTAAAATTTGAAATTTGAAGTTTAGGGGGGAGTGTGGTTTGCCGGCCTAATGGGGCTATGCCCGGGTACCCACTCGGTGCTCGGGTCCCACTCTCGTCCCCAATTAAAATATTGACTCAAGAACGGCTCCTCCACGAACTAGTAAATAAAATTTGCTCAATTAGCAACAATTTTTTTTCGGCAAAGGCCTACTAATACAAAAAAAAATTTTTTCGAGATTCTAAGTTCCACATTCGATCCTTGATTTAAGTCATCATCCAATTGTTCGGGAATTCCCAGCTCGGCGGTACTGCCAATTTCCGCGCCTTGCTTCAATCCGAAGATTGTTTTGACAGAATTTAGTTTATCACCAGAATTTAGTTTCTGACTCACCTGGTATTTTAAAGACAACTTCTTTATTAAAGCAATCTAAAGATGCATGATGTGTAGATAAGAAATCCATTCCTATAATAACATCAAAATCGGACAATACTAAAGGAATCAAATCAACTTCCAGATTTCTACCACACATACTCACCACACATTTGGGAAAAGATACCCCAACTATCACCACTTCTCCAAAGGGAATAGATATTGCCAAAGCAGTGTCTAATAACACATAGTACTTATTTAAATGCACACTAACAAGTTCAACACAAAAGAATGTGTGGAACCAAGATCAATTAAAATTTGTGCATTAACACCACAAACCATAAGAGTACATGTCACCACATTCGGAATTGCTTGAGCATTTTGTCGTGTCATGGCGAGCACTCTCCCCGGTGTTGTAGGGCCACCCGCTCCACCTCCTCGACCAACAGACCCACCAAAATTCGTTCCATGGCCAGCCGAAACACTGCCACTAGAAGATGCACTTGAAGCTTGCAAATTCGTTCAATGAGTTGCAATATGCCCCATTTCTCCACATCTAAAACATTTAAACCCTTTTCCCAATTCCGGACAATCTCTCATGGGATGATCGGGCGACCCACACCGATAACACTAGAAAGGAGTCCCATGTCCACTTGAACTACTCCCCCGGCCAAAACTTGGCTTACTTGCCTCATAGCCTTGACTGCCTTGTTGTTTACTCTCACTTTGACCTTTCAAATGTTGAAAGCTACCTCCACCTCTATAAAACCTGCCTGGTTTTCCCCTAGCTCGCCAGCCTTGCCTCGAATTTTCTCTTCTTTGATTGTTCTCGTTTGCTAAACATTTCTTCAACATCCTTACCAATCTTCTTCGCCGTTTCAATCAAATCTGCATAGTCTTTTTCTTCATAAGCCATCATTCTGGTTCGAACATTTCCCTCCAGTCCACTTCTAAACCGTCTACCTTTCTTTTCTTCAATATCCACCATATCCATAGCATATGCTGAAAGAGCATTAAACTTGGCTTCATATTCGGCCACCGACATACTCTCCTATTTAAGATTAATAAAATCTACTTCTTGCTCGAAACGATATATTTCAGGACAATAACAATCATTAAAGGTGTAGGGAGTTATTCCCGAACAGGTGCGGTTGGCAGCCGAACAAATGGTACAAAGAAAAACATGGTTAGCACGATTGATCGTACCGCCGGGTAGGGCTGGGAACGGCGTTATGGACCAGTCACATGAGAAGTCATTGGTCCAGACAGACTGTTCGGCAAAGAGATGACCGAACAGGTAAAAAAACTATTAAGGAAGCCGCCTTAAATGCTAAGGCGGCAGGAATGCTCTAGAAAGTTCCAGAACGGTGTTATCCCGTAAGAGAATAAGAACCCGAGTATATAGGATCTAGGAAAGACACCAAACGTGAAGGGGATGTTCGGGCACTTACGCCGAAGAGTCCTAAAAAGACTAGGGTGGTGAATTAATAAAGGAACGAGAGTCCAAGATATCCTGGATTCTTATACGAGATAGGAATCCTAGAGCGAGAAGGATGCTTGGGCAGCAAGCATACATATGTCTATAAATACAAGGTTAACCTAGAGGTAACAGGTACGCAATACATCGCATTCATATTGCTCTCCTACTGATAATTAGGGTTTTGAATTAGTTCGTGATACTGACTTTGGCATCGGAGGGCCTTTGCTACGAGAAGCAAAGGTGCTCTCACCCTTTGTCTGTCTTGCAGATTAGGGTTCCGGTGAAAAGGCACGAATAGCCGTCGCAATCCAATGCTGTTCCAGGCATCAATTGTTTTCATCCCCCTACAATTGGCGCCATCTGTGGGAAGCGAACGAATACCCTGAAAAATAACCATGGTGGAAGAAGATCCAGCCACGCTGTTTAATCCAAAGGACCAGTTAGGTGGGGGAGGAGATAAATCCCCACCAGGTACTCCGAAAAAGCCCACTAGTAGACACGACAGGAAAACAACGAGCAAAGATGACCCTCTGATATTCCCAGATAACTCCAGAGACAGAGAAGGCAGGACGGCCACAGGCTCCAAGAGAAGGAGCAGGTGCCACCTAAGAAGAGAATCGGCTGCACACTCATGGAGTGTAAACAGAAGTGAAGATGTCCTCGATAAAAAGAGGAAAGAAATAGAAGAGTTCACTCGTTTAATTAAGAAACGAGAGTATGAGAAGCAAGAGTTACAACGAGTACGAGAACACCCAGAGGATTCCGGACTTTCACGAGGGAATTCCAGGGGAAACAGGAAGGCTTTGATAATCCATAAAAAGACTCATTCACAAGGAAGAAGGACCAGGAGCAAGAGTCCTATCCCGAGGCGATATGAAGCTTCTCCACGAAAAAGGAGGAGCAGAAGTAGAAGCCAAACACCAGAGAGGCGAAGGGCTTCTTCATGAAAAAGGAGGAGCAGACTTCAATGAAGAGAACAATAGCAGAAACTAATTAATAAAAGCAAAAAATAAAAATATTAAAAGGGCTGGAAATGAAGAACACTCAAGAACAATTCAAAAAAAGGTAAATCTAGCCTAGATCTAAAATTCTACAATCAAAAGTTATTCTACTTGTTTGTACAAAATGACATCACAAGCTTTTATACTCCAAGATTCGCACACGGAATATTCTCCAGGAGATCCAAAAATCCACCTCTAAGGCTCTCGGTACTGATGGCAAAGGCCTTAGGTTGTTGTGATACATACCTCGGTACTGATTGAATGTCTCAATTCCCATCGATGCCGAGCTGGCTTGGATATAACCTTTAAGTATTGTGGTACCGATTGATGCTGGCGTGGTCCATCGATGCCGAAGTGGTTAGAAGCTGGCGTAAGGAGTTCGCTACCGATTGAACAAAATTCATTCTACCAATGCCGAGGTGATTATGGCAAGCACTTGGTCTTGCTCTCTACCTTGGCCATTCTCGAGCCGATGGGTCACCTTCGGGTCCTTAAGCTTTGAAACTCCTGTTTTGAACAAGTTCTCTACAGAACAAAACTAAACTATCTTACGAGCAAAGGTAATTAAAAACAACTAATTAAACGAATTAACTTAAACTAAATAGAGATTTGGCGCACCCTTTATTGCATTATCGGGTGCTCATCAGGTTCCACTAGAGATTTGTCCATAGATATCTGTTTGGTGCTTCAAGTAGAGTTACGGGTATAGCCGGCTCTCTGTTTCTCTCCCTGTTTATAATGAATCCTCTTGCTCTTTTCCTTGCGGAGTACATTCTTTCTTTGTGCTTGACCGGAACCACGTATATCTTTGTGTTCTTGTTTATTGCTTATTGATTTGCTATATTCTCAATTTCATTTTTGGCACAACAAATTGGTATGAGAGCAAGGGGTTTTAATTTGAGGCTTTCATTTTCCATTGCGTATTGTGCAATTGGTGATCGTTTCAATGGCGACTTGTTTCGAAATTGCAAAGTGCGATGGACAGAGCACTAGTTTCAGTTTATGGCGTATTAAGATGAAGGCTTTACTTGTTCAACAAGGATTACACATGACTTTATTGGGAAAATCAAAAAAGCATGCTGATATGCAAGATAGTGTGTTTGAGGATCTCGATGCGAAGGCACTCAGTTTGATTCAGTTGTGTTTAGCCAATTATGTGCTTCGCGAGGTTGGGGAGGAGGATACAACTGCCGGTATTTGGTTTACGCCCATAAAAGACCATCTAGATGAGTTAAATCGAATTATTATGGATTTAAAAAATATTGATATTGTGATTAATGTTGAAGATCAGGCCCTTATTGTTTTGTGTTCTTTACCTGCATCTTATGAGCACTTTGTTACTACCTTATTTTATGAGAAAGATACAATTTCCATGGAGGACGTTAAGTCTAGTTTGTATTCGAAAGAATTGAGGAAAAAGGTATCTAGTGAGGGTGGTGATTTTCGATGCCCAGGGTTTGGTGATGCAAGGAAGAACTTCTGGGAGGGATAATGGCAATAGAGGGGTTTTGGGCTCTCGTTCCAGAAATTAGGACGAAGTAAAGTATTTTTATTGTAGGAAATACGGACACATGGTGAGAAATTGTCCTAGGTTGAAAAATACGGACAAGTTTGAAGAGAAGGGTGTTGCTGGCATTGTTGAAAATGATTCTGATGATTCACTTTTGGCTCTTTCTGTGAGTGTCAGTGATGTCTGTTCGAATACCGAATGGATTTTGGATTCCGGATGCTCTTACCACATGTGTTCGAAAAAAGATTGGTTCGATACTTATGAATCGGTCAGCTGTGGTACAATTCTTATGGGGAATAGCATGCCCTATAGAATTGTTGGGATTGGAACAGTTAAAGTCACAATGCATGATGGGTTTTGTGAGGATGTTGTTCGGTGTTCGACATGTACCAAATTTGAAGAGGAACCTTATCTCTTTGGGTACTCTTGACTCTTTGGGTTGGAAGCATACCGCTGAAGGTGGTGTCTTGAGGGTTCCGAAGGGTGCTCGTGTTTTGATGAAAGGTCGGAAATTGAATAACCTCTATGTGCTTGATGGTAGTACGATTGTGGGTGCTACATCTTTCAGTTCTTCAATGGTGAATTCGAGGTTGACTCAATGTTGGGTTTTTAGCTCCATGGTGGAGTCGATAATTAACTCCGTGGGGAGTTTGAGCATATCTTCTAATGTATCCAGGAGGGATGCGTTGGGTGGGAGGTGCCCGTTGGAAGATGCAAGCTCAATTTGGAGGCATGTGCAGCTGGGTTTCCTGAGTCGTGTGTACAAGGTCAAGTAGGTGTGCTTGAGCCTTGCTCGTTTGTGCCGTTGGTGATTGCTCTGTAAGGGGCTTTTGGGGGAGATGAGCGGTTGAAGGAGAGGATTGCCTATAGTGTTGAGTTCGATAGAATTCCAGTCAAGGTGGATATTTGTTGGAAATTGACTAGAATTCCTAAATTGACTTGGATTCCTATTCCTATTCGGTTTTGGTTTATTTAGTGCTTTCCTATAAATATAGACCTTGGAGGGTCCTAGGGTTATGGTTCTTTCGTTCAAGGGCTTAGATATTAGGGTTTTATTCATCTCTCAGGGTTTCACCAAGGGTTTGTGTCTCCCTTATGGGTTCCACCAAGGATTTGTCTCTAGATATCTGTTTGGTGCTTCAAGTAGAGTTACGGGTATAGCCGGCTCTTTGTTTCTCTTCCCGTTTATAGTGAATTATTTTGCTCTTTTCCCTGTGGAGTACGTTCTTGCTTTGTGCTTAAGCGGAACCACGTATATCTTTGTGTTCTTATTTATTGCGTGTTAATTTGTTATATTCTCAATTTCATTTTCGGCACAACACTAGCATGTAAATAGTAGTGGTTGAGTAGATGTGTGTTGTGGCATGGTGAGAGCCAAGAGGAATGAGGTGGTCTTTTGGTACGATATGGGCAATTGATTCAATGGGGAATTTGGGTATACCAATAATGATGGTGGTAAATATAGTAGTATATACATTGATAGCTAATCATGTGATTAATTATTGCTTTGTAATTTGTTTATTTTTCGTTCAGATTAGATGTTACCTTTGCATTGCAATCGTCATATCATCTTTTGGAGCCGAGGTGAGTGGTTAAATATGTGATCCCTTCTTTTGAATTCTCTTGAGCCTATCTATTCTTGACAATTCGTTTATTTGCTATAATCCGATAAATATTATTTTTATTCTTTGTTCTCATATCTATTAACGATTGACATACCCTTGGGCATACAAGGTTCATTAATAAAATTTATGATTGATTGATTGTCGTTGACCTGTTGACACCATAACATTGTTGAGATTATGCAGTGGGACGAGGAATATTCCTGGTGTAGGTGACTCCGATTCACCGTTATTCTTATGTGTTTAAGACCATGTTTATATTTGTGAAAGTCCATGGAAAATACCCGGGTAAAGCTGTGGTGACTCTGGCCACTAGGGAAAAGACTCAGGTAAAGCTGTGGTGACTTTAGTGCTCAACGGATCAGGGAAAAGACCTGGGTAAAACCACGGTGGGTCTCTTCCGGATCGACTCAGGGAAAAGACCCAGGTAAAGCCATGGTGACTCTAAGGGCGATGTTGGATCCAACCGGCTAAGCCTTGCGAAAATATTTGATAATTGGTAGTGGTAATTATGGTTCCCACTTTGGTTCAGACTACCTGTTCATCGTTATGATATTGTAGTGCAAGTTTGTTGGTATAAAATGCTTGTTATCGTTGTTCAATTATTGTGGCGATAAATCTTTAATAAGTGATTCATGATCTCCTAGTTACTATTTGTTGACCTCTTTGTTCAATATTTGGTTAGTTGATAGTGTTCTTTGAACCATTGACCTCCATTATTAATTTGAAACCATTTCTTCAGAGCCCTTAGTTATCATTCATTTATACATGTGCCACATTGTATTATTTACCCGTATCTTGTTTAACTACTCATTAAGCTTTCAGCTGACGAATTTATTCCACATTTTTTTAAAGTTAGTTCATGGAGCATTATAGTGGACTTTGTGGCATTGTCGAGATCTTCTATTTGGACCACAAGTGGTGTTTGCGTTTTTATTTCTTTTCTCATGTCAAACAACTTTCGCACTTTTATTTATGGTAGTTGTAACGACCCTGATTTTCGGTCAGTGAAAATTTCGTTAAATATTTGAATTTTATTTTGATACTCTTGTGGTTTGTCAAAATTACGTTTTTGCCCTTCAAATTTCGTTTCTTGACATTAAGCCCCACTTGACAAGCCTAGTTAGTTTCTAACCAACTCGTTGGAGGAACCGAGCTAGCAAGTCACCTAGTCACTTTCTCCTAACCTCAAATGGACTGTTTTGCCCCTCGTGAACCTTTTGAACCCTAGACTAAAGTATTGAATATTCTTTTTCTTTTAATTATTTTGGTTTTATTCTTTGTCCATTGGACAAAGATTGCTGGGGCAACTATTATCCATTGGATAATAGAAACCCCAATTGTTTATATTAAAAGTCTACTTGGTCAAAGTACTAAGAATATTAAGAAAAATACTTTTTAATTACTTTAAAGTACTTTTGGGATTATTTTAGTATATAAGTTGCCTAATATCTATTATCCATTGGATAATAGAAGTTAGGGTGGTTATTACCCATTGGGTAAAAACTTAGTCTTTCAAAGTACCATGGGGTTTCATTTAATTAAACCTTTCTTTTAAACCATGTGACAAAGTACCTATTATTTTAATATGGAAGTACTTAGTAGCCTTTAAACCCTAAGATTCTTGAAGTACCTTTAATTATTTTGTATTAGGGTTTTGATCTTCCTAGATCACATGGTACATATGTATATATTATATTGTACTTGGATGAATATTTAATTAGCCTAGTACCCATGTGTTAATTGGTTAGTTTAAAAAGTAAAACTTAACCCTTAAGTCTCTTGACTTAAGTACAATAGTACCTTATATTTTATGCTTGCATTATATATACATATATATGTGTGCTTGTACTTGAGAGAGAGAGAGAGAGAGAGAGAGAGGAGAGGCCGGTTGAGAGGGAGGGGAGAGAGTGAGATTCGGCCAAGAGAGAGAGGAGGGAGAGAGAGAGAGAGAGAGAGAGAGAGAGAGAGAAAAAGGAGAGGAAGAAGGTAGTACTTGGCTTGATCTTCTTGAACTTCATATCCTTGGTGAGATTCTTCCTAGCCAAAACTTAAACCTCCATTGTCCTCCTTTGTACCATTATCTATGGTTTCACACTAGAATCTTGTACAATTATACTTGTTCACACCTCTTTTCACACCAAGTCTCCAAGAATCAAATCCAAAGGACCAATATAGCCATGCAAGCCTAGGTTGGCCTTGATCTTTCAAAGATCTCTTGCCAAGTGTCAAAAGTTGAGGTAGAGAGAGAGGGGGGGCCGGCCTTGAGGGAGAGGGAGAGGGCATCCCTTAGCCTATAAATAGAGCCATTCTCTTGCCATTTGAACACACACCTTCTCATTTGCTCTTCCTTCTCTCTAGAAACCATTTCTGGGCAGCCTACTGTCCCTTCGGAAATCCCCAGTTTTCTCCTCCTTAGAGTAGTTTTTAGAACCAACTTCCTTCGGGAAAGTTGTAGAAAACTTCGAGAGCTTTAAGTTAGGCTCAAGAACCACCCCAATTGGTGAAGAAATGACAAAGATATTGTCATTCAAAGTTCAGTAAAAATCTCAGATTTCTATTTCCAGACAGCTCACTGTCTCTTCATTTATCACTATTTTTCTCCTACCTAAGATCGTTTCTAGGATTAACTTCCTTCACGAAAGTTGTAGAGCACTTCTAGAGCTTCGATTTCAACCCAAGAACGATCGTATTCGGCCAAAGATTGACCGAGTTACTGCCATCCGAAGTTCGGTCCAGATTTGGACGTTTCACCGCCCGTAGAATTTTCCAACTTGCTTATTCGGCCCCGACTAGTTTCGGATCGAGGTAGATTAATCTCTACTCACTTATCCTATGTATAAGTAGGTTATCTTGAATTACTTTTCGTCTCAAGTATTTGTATTGTGATCTTTACGATGAATATAAGCATGCATATATGAATTGCTTGTGTTGCTTGTGGTATAGAATGGAGTTGGATGATCTTGTTGAATATTATATGATTGTTGATGTGAAAGTACTACCGTGAAGTCTTGCATGTAAACGAGACACAAGAACCGAGAAAGTAGAAACATGACACCTAGGGTGTGATTAATGAAAAGGCGTGTTTGAAAAGAGTGAAATGTTTTGAAAACCGCAATGTGGCCGGACTTGCCCATTGTGTGTGGTGTGTGTGTGTGTTCCAATGGGAATCCGGAATAACGGAACCATTGTGAGGTTGTGTGTGTGCGTTCCCATGGGATCCCGGACCGGCGGAACCATGGTGAGGTATAGCTTGGTCATCCGCGGAGAGGAGCCAATGCAATTGTGTGCCAATGGGAACCCGGCGCGGCGGAACCATTGTGAGGATACTCGGGAACCCAGCGCGGCGGAACCGAGGTTGGGTGTGTGGCTTGGTTATCCGCGGTACGGAGCCAACATCAAATGATTTTGAAAGGATGGGTGTGTGGCTTGGTTATCCGCGGTACGGAGCCAATGCAAATGTTTTTGAAAGGTTGTTTTGTAAGTGGAAAATGGTGACACGGTCTACGACGAGTCGAGTAGGAGAAATCGGGAAATCTTGGACACCAACGATAGACGATTAACGATGTGTGACTGTTAGTGTTGTTGTAATTGTTTACCGTCGTAAGGTTGGTGGGTAAGGATTTCCTATTGAGCGTTGTAGCTCACGATGTTACCTTTTGGTGACCCTGGCATATTATATCGGTGGCGACGCTGGTATAATGTGTCAGACCTTATAGATGATCAAGATGAACAGTTCATTTGAAGGCCTTAGGAGCTGAAGAGCTTGCCAGAATGGAGAAGCAAGCGGAGCAGTAGTTAGGAGCCTTAGTTTCTCCTTTGTTGATTTTATGTACCCTTATGAAGTATTTATGATGTAATAAACTCTCTTTATTATGTAATAAATGTCTCATTAACGTACCCAAAATTCGGGGCGTTACAGTAGTTCATTGTGAAATTTGGAGTTGGAGAATATTGGATATTGTACCCATCATGCTTAATAAAAATATTGGTTTTAATTTTGCACATTTTGCTTTAAAAAATATCAAAATTTTCTTTTTTTAATTTTGAGTTATTAAAATATTTTTAATTAGGTTTCGTGTTCCATGATTGCTTCATGGTTTTCGTCCGGTCACGTTCCCGGATTAGCGACGTGACATCAACAACTGAAAACTGAATTATCACACAAAGTTGGCTAAGATATAATGTAATAGAAATTATCATCATTGCTAATAATATGAACATGTAACAAATCAGTTACACACACCCTAAAGCCAACAATCACACATTTTGATGACACACACAAATACCTGCAGCCAACACACCCCTCCATAGCTCAACACAGTCACACACAACACAATATTCATTACTTCAAGTAACTCACTTACTTATTTTGTTTTAGCTCAGATAATTTTTCATCATAGTCAACAATGCATTTGTCATATTATTTCTCCTTTTGGCTCAGATAATTTATCATCATAGCCTTGCGTTTGTCATTCATAACCAATTCTGATGAACACAGTTGAAAACTGGAAGTAATGTCTCATATTATTTCTCCTTTTGGCTCAAATAATTTATCATCATAGCCAACAATATATGCCACAATATGGAAATGCATCAAAATACAAGGATACAAGGCTAATAACTGATGATTGTGCATGCTAGCTACAGGTGTGAGTAACACAATGGCTTATGAGTACAACACACACACACACATTTAATGTCTAGATGAGGTTCGGAGTGGGCTCAAACAATAATTAAGGAACCATAGGGTTACTCTTGGCTGCAACTAAGGTTACACCGCCAAGGTAACTACCTTCATTAACATTTGAATTGATTCATCGTTGCCCCTGTGAATAGTACACATCCACCCATAACCTGTCATGTGAACATGTAATTGCCAAAAAAATGCATGAAAAATACTAATACACATAATAAGAGTTTATCCACCATCGTAAATGGATTAGGTTAGGGTTTTGAAATCATAAATGGATTAGGTTAGGGTTTTGAAAATAAAAAAGGGATTAGGTTAGGGTTTTGAAAATCATAAAGGGATTAGGTTAAGGTTTCAAAGGGGAGAGATTAGGCTAGGGTTTCCATCACAGGCGACACACAGACAAACCCAAGCCCCAAATCCATACTAGAAATCGCAACAAATCAAACCCTAATGGAGATGAAACCACAAAATCAGATCCAAAATTTGCAAGAAATCAAACACATTCATACATGAGATGAAAATCGCAACAAATTGCCGAAATCGAGTACTATAAACCGGACAAAACCACAAGCCACAGAACCTATTCCCTCTTGTTGCACAGCTCAAGAGGGTGGATAAGGAGGGGCAAATAGGTCAAAAATCCAAGGGGATAAGGACGACATAATATTGCTTACATCAAAACCCATCCACATCTATGCCCTCAAAACCAAATAAGGAGAGAAAATCAAGAGAGGGGGGGTGATGAGCTATGGAGGGGGGAAAATTAGGAGCCAAACGGAGGAAGGTGTTACATCATCTTTTCATCCGCCTGGATGAGCTATGGAGGGAGCGTATAGCCACATCCAATCAGGCCCTTAGTTTTGCACATCCACATCACAGAGTGTATAATAACATAGTCTATGAGGAGCATATGTAAAAAATTTGTAGTAAAATTAGAATTGTTGCCATTCTTTTAGTCGTTATCCCTATCCCAAAGAAATGGAAAAAGAAAAACAAAAAACAATCCCGGGTGACTTTTGCTGCACTGTTTGAGCCTCCAACAGTTGTCTGAATTGGAAAAAAAGGAAGATCGTTCGAGACGCCTACCTTTTGGCTTTTGCTTATTCACTTTTGGTTTTCGTATTATGGTCAAAATATGTTTTGAGTTTGGTGGAATGTTTGGGAGATATGTGAAAATGCATTTTGAAATAGGAGTAGTGTTTGAGAAACATTTGCAGGATACATTCTATACATCTTTATGTTAACCAAAATAGAAAAATTCAAAAATGAGAAGTCAAAAAACTCCTCCTACTCTCTTTCTCACTTCTCTTCTCTAAACATCAAACCACATAACTCATTCTCTAACTTTCACAATCAATTTGCCAAACGTAAGGAGTGAAAAATGTGATAATGAAAAGTCAAAAAATCACCCACCAAATACCCTCTAATACTCTCTAAAACCTCACTAAAAGCTTGAAATTCGCATGATTTTCAAAACTGATTGAAAGCAAGAATAGGTGACGACTCAATTTTCACGTACATGCACACACCGATACCACACAGCCTTTTCCTTTCTTTGTTTCCTTCCCCAATTTTTATTTGAGAGACTTGGCCAAAAATTTCTCATATTTACATCTTTTGAACTAAAAAAGATGCACATTTTACAATCAAATATAAGGATAAATGTACTATATGATTACTAAAATATACTTTCTGCAAAACTAGTGAACTTGATAGAATATGGATTGATTGGTACTTGATAGAAACATATGAACTTGCAATCAACGAGTTTCTATCCAGTGTGCCCTACACTTTTTTTGATAAATAAATTTGTTCCGATTAGGCATCAATACATGCTCATTGAACGTGATTTTTAGGTGGACCTTCTTCCCGATGAGATCTATATAATGAATAGTTCCGATTGTCAATGTGAGCCTGACATGGGCCCACAAAACGTAAACTGAAAAGGAAACGGGAGGGAAACACTAGAGGGGGGGAGCCGAGTCCATCCGATCATCACAATCCTGACATCTCAACTCCGAATTTTGTTGTTTTCCCACCGACCCCTCCCCCCCAATTTGGAAATTGTTCCCCCGTCTCTCTCTCTCTCTCCAATTCCGATTTTGTTTGCTCTCTTTCTCCATCTATCTTCACGACTTTAGGCGTCAGATATTAACGGGTTCCTAGCAGATTCCAGCCTTTTTATAATCAATCGCCAATCCCCAGCTGTCACCTTCAGTTGTTGCAATTTGCAAGTGGTTGCTCAGTAGGGACCCAACCGACTCACACCCATATGATCCGTCCCCACCCTCTTTCTGCACTTGCTGTTGATTTTTTCAGAATACCCATCAACATCAGTACATCACTACATCACACGAAATTTCATTGCTTACCCCTGTAATTTTTGCCCCGCATTTGTACTTTTCCCCAAATTGTTATCTTGTTCTGATTATGGGGTTTTCTCGGGTTGCTTAAATAGCTTCTGTGGTGGTACCCACAGTTTGTGCATTACTAGGGTTTAGTCTATCGGGCTTTTTACTGGGGTCTGGTTTGAATTTCCATGGGGCTGTTAAAATGTTGGAAGTTTGTATCCAATTAATCTGTTTATAATTCAAGTTACTTGGGTTTTGCTCTTTCTTGGGAGAATCCACTGATTATCACCAGAGAGGGATTCAGAAGAAGATTTTGCCAGAGTAAGGTTTGGTCCCAAGATACATTTTTTTTTTTCCATTATTACCAGTGTTGGGTATACAGTCAGAATTTTGGTGGAAGTACTATGAATTGTTGGTTACATGTTACTATCTTACTTTTTTGTATGATTGCTGTAGTCTCTCTATATTTCACTATATCAAAGATTAAAGTTGGTTCTCTGCAAAAATTTCCAATGTTTAATTTAACTTTTGAAGAAAATAATGAAATTTGTTTGTGGTTAATGTATGTGTCTGGCAGCTAAATTTGGAAGTTTGGCTACTGCAATCTCATGAAATTACTCCCTTATGCAGTGCCCTACTGAATGTAAATGGCGGTGTTTTTACTGTCTGGTTAATCAGAGCAGAAGAGAACAAAGAATTAGGAGGCCACCGCTATGTATAAGCTGTAAAAGTGTGTGGTAGTACAGTTGGTATATGTACTGTTTGTGTGTTGCTGTGGGGCTGTGCTGTCAAAACTGTTGTTATCAATAAGGACTTTTGGTTATTGGGATTTTTTTTCCCCTTGTTGGAATAGGAAATGTCAATTGGAAAGCTGTTTTTACCCGTTTCAGATTTCTGGGTCTTTCCTTTTTGTTTGGTTTTTATCATACAGTCTCTTTCCTCTCTCACAGTCCAAAACCCTAATTACCTTAGAATTTAATTCACCGTCTCCTTTGATTTCAGCACTTTCTCTTGTTTCCCTCAGCCATTTATTGCATCATATGGTTTTATGGGTTTCAGATACTTCTCATGGTCTAACAGAACCTGCTGCTGCCTTCTTCATCAATAGGTCAGCAATTTGCAAGTGTCCAATTTATGAATTTTGAAGCAAATAACCATTGAAATCATCAGTTTCTTGTTTACCTCAGGTTTTTGGTGATATTTATTGGCTCTGGGCACTGGTGGAGCTCACTTGGGCTATTTCTAGGGTTGGTTTGTTTCTTTACTGCCTACTTTTTGGTCTGACATATCCTCTTCGCATAACCAGTTTACCAAATACCGATTAGGTAGTTGTCACTGATACCCTTTCTTGGAAATAATGCAGATCCAATTTTCAAGAAGAATTGTAGATAATTCCATGGTTGAGGAGATGGGTGTTTAAGCTTTTAAGCTATAGGAGTGTTTGGTAGATTCCTTTTGTTATTCGTTGTCTTCTTGTTCCTGTGGGTGAAACACTTGATACCAGAATCAAACAAGGCTAGATGACAGCTGATGAAACGGACTATAGATCTGAGTGGAGTAGAGAGCAGGACAAGGCTTTTGAGAATGCCATAGCAACTTATCCTGAGGATTCTTTAGATCGGTGGGAGAAGATTGCAGCAGATGTTGAAGGGAAATCCTTAGAAGAGATTAAACATCATTATGAGCTATTAGTTGAGGACATTAAGCAGATTGAGTCCGGCTGTGTGCCTCTACCTTGCTATAATTCCTCTTCAGATGGTGGTTCTACTAGCCACACGGCTGAAGAAGGACCAAGTAAGAAGGGTGGCCATTTTGGGAATTTTAACAGTGATTCAAATCACGGAGGAAAGGGTTCAAAAGCAGATCAGGAGCGCCGCAAGGGTATCGCTTGGACAGAGGATGAGCACAGGTAAGACTAAACTCTTTGATTATTTTAACATCTTAACTCTTTATTAATGCTTCTTTACATGATGATTGATGGGTTATGCATGTGTAAACGTGTTTCTGCCTTGAATTATTGGGTTACGCTTTGACTTAAAAGAAGAATTAGCATACTATTGATTTTGTTTTACAGGCACAAAATGTGGATACATTTGTTCTTTTCTTTTTCGGATTGAAGAAAAGAAACCCTACATTCTGCCCAGGATCTTATTTTGAATGTAGTTTGTTTGTGTCTAAAAGGAAAAGAACAAATTATTTCTAGAGAGGATTGATGTGGTCTATTTTCTCATGCATGAGTTTGGGTTAAGGCATTTTCTGTTTTCATCTGGGGAGCTGCCCATGGTGGTTTATGGTGTTGTTATAATACTTGACTGCCACCTGGTCTGTCTCTTTAGATTTGGGTCATACTCAACCTAGTCCTATTAGACACTGTATTTCAAAACCTGGGGTAACAGGCTTATAGTTAGTACTAATGACAGCGAAATATCAGCAGGCCTGCAGCTTGGATGCCTCTCACGAATTAGCTACACCATGACTGTAAGGCCATATAAGTCAATGTTTAGTTTTCTGCCATAAGGATTTGTGGTCTCATACAAGTTCAGTATCCCTTTCTTTTATTTATTGAGGTCCACATATTTGGAATCAATTGTATCCTGCACTAATATCTATGTCCTATCCCTTTGGTACAGAAATGTCTAATTGCACCTTACCCTTACCGTGAGATTAGCTTGACATTGTAAAATGGAATTGCCATCTTTATGCAGTGACTTGGAACAGTTATTTGTGTAACAATTCCCAATTTGGACCTTTGGAAACAGCTTATAGTACGTAGGTTCAGGTTTCAGAGACAACTTAGAATATAGGAGGATTAGTTGTTTCCGTAGGAGCAGTTTTCTTGATGAACTTCTGCTATTCGGGACTGGATGGGAAGTTTCAGTCTTTGAAATCTGGTTAAACTTCAGCAGCTTGCAAGTATTCTTATTGGTTCAGTTCAAAAGCATGCAAAATTCTTTATACTTAAGCTACCTCCTACGAGCTTAGGAAGAATACTACTCATCTGCTTCTTTCTTTCTCGTTTGGAAGTGTTGGTAGGAAGCAAGTTTTTAACTTCTTCTCTTGTCTAACCATATATTGTTGATCCCAAAACTTGTTGTGTTTGGCAATTGATTGCAATCGATGACATATTGATATCTCATGTGAAAGTACATGCACAGAGGCCTTTTTTTTTTTTTTTTTGTTGTTGATAAGTTACATGTGTTAGATATCTTGATATACATTGGTGGGCCCATTTCCTGTCAGCTTAAGCTTTTGGGACTATTGGTAACTTAACAAGGTATCAGAGAACTAGTTGAGAGGTCCGGTCTCTCTGTTTGTATTTGTTCCCCGTTTGCCTTCTGCTTCTCTCCTTTGTATTCTGTTTCACTCTATCTATGAAAATTTACATCCCCACGTGCAAGACGGGGTCGCATGTGAGGGAGGGTGGTAGATAGCTTGATATGCAATCACACAGAGGTAACTCTAGGTTGAGTTTCCTCATCCTAGAGACTGTATGTACTACGTACTTGAATGTTGGGCTGTATGCAGAGTTTGAGTTTCAGTCCCATGGAGTCAAACTGGAATCAAGAAATGAAATTTTCTGTACTTTTTTTTAATTGGCAAAAAAAAATTACATTCATTACAAGGAAAAATGAAACCAGGACAATAAGAAAAGAAAAGCATTGAGAGAGCCTCGGAGAGATTTTCTGTAGTTCATTGCTTGGCTTCTAGGAGACTAGGATAGCCCCTGGCTGAAGCAAATTAAATGGGCTGTGTTAAGAAAATAGAGTCCCACATTGCTTGGGAGTGGAATGGGTGATTACTTAATAACATTTGGGACCTCTCCACTCATTGCCAATTGGTTTTGAGATGGATATAAAGTTTCTACATGGTATCAGAGTGGGGCCCATTCCACCCCACATTTTATAAAATTTGTAATCCACACCCCACGATGACAGACCAGCAGAAAGGCTGCACGATGATAGGACCCAAAAGTAGCCACACGTGACAGACCTCAAACGCGGCTGCACGTGAGGGGGGATGTTAAGAAAATAGAGTCCCACATTGCTTGGGAGTGGAATGGGTGATTACTTAATAACATTTGGGATCTCTCCACTCATTGCCAATTGGTTTTGAGATGGATATAAAGTTTCTACAGGCTGAAACTGTGATATGCTATGTTTCAGTAAATTACACATATTTTTTTCGTAATCTGTATTGTTATGCTGAGTAAAACTTTACCTCTATGCATTTATCGCAATATGGTAGTGAGTCAGTGACAATAGTTCACTTTATAATTCCTGTATCCTACTAAAGATTAGACAGCCTATGATATGATGGTTTTTAGAGTTCAGGAAGCCATGAGGTCGTTGATTTTACAAGGGTGGAAGAATATCTGTAGGATTTGAGGACTGGAAAAGGTTGAAGTTTGTTTGGTCTCAACTCTTGAAATGATTTATGTTACATGGACTCGGGTGCGGGTGCAAGTCCAAGCATCAGACTTTCCTAAACGGAAATTTTAGGATACTGGGATATGTGTCCCCAAATTGGTATGGGTACGGGGACACGTCTTGAACACTTGTTGTAGTATATAGTGCATAATTTTTTTCAGATTATGTTCCGTAAATTATATTTAGAAATGTGTTTAAACAAGAAGATTAAGAGAAATATGTTTTTGCTATTTCCTATCCATGTGAAATAATTGAAATATCGCTTTTCTAGCTAATTTGATATTCCTTTCATGTAAATATCATAACAATTAGAGGATCCAAGTGTCCAAAATGGATAAGGGTGTCGGACACATCGACACCGGTACTTGAGCCAAGATGAAGGATCCATGTAACATAGGAAATGATACGTTGTTGGAGTTTCACAAACAAAAAGTTAAATAGGAGGCAATTTGATGGCATTACCTTAGTTCATTAACTCTGATGGTTGGTTGTGGGACCCAGTCCCATGGGATTGGAGTAGTTTGAGATAGTACAACCCCAGCTTCTTGTATTGTTGCAATACTGGGGATGGGATTATAACCCGACCGACCAACTTTATTCCCTTTTGGAGGCACTGTTTTAATGTGTTTTAATGCCATGTTGGTGGTTTGATTTTGTAATCCCTGGACCACTTGCAAAATGCTGCGGTGGGCCACAGTCCTTTACCAAGGAAACTAAGGAGAAGATTGTTAGATTTCTTGGAGGGTTCCAACCTAAAACCAATTGGCAATAGGTGGAATAGCCTCTAGAATTTATTAACCAAGCTTGGGTGGCTTAAATGAGCGATGTGAGACAAGTCTAACAAAGATCAATCTGGAGCCAAATCTTGTTCTAGGATTTGATGTCCAATGACTAAGAAGCCTTAATTCTCCTTCATTCAGTCCTCAGAGATTAAGGGTTAAATCAAGGGAATCTAATGGCTACGATTGGCTTCACCACCCTTCTTGGTTTTGGTTAGGGTTTTAATCCTTTTGTGGGAAATAAATTAAGCAGCTGGAATTAGAATCTTTGATGTCAGAATGGAGTAATTTCAAGGTCTAGCCATCAATGTAGGAAGCGCAGAACTGTAGGAGAGTTAAGAAGAGGAGAATTAGAACGTGGCGAAGCAGAATCACAAAATAGATCTGGAATTTGGATTGCACAACACCCTTATATTTTGATGCAGTAGTTAAGAGAGTGGATAGGATAGCTCTAGGTAGCAATGTTACGGGGAGGGGTAGACCTAAATTGACATTAGATGCTGTAGTACGCAAAGATAAGAGTCTAATAGGTCTATGTGAACAAGTGGCTCTTGACAGAGCTCAATGGAGGAAACGGATTCATGTAGCCGACCCCAAATGATTGGGACGTAAGGCTCGGTTTGGTTTGGTTTGGTTTGGGAATGGGGTTTGTGAATTTGGATAGTTAAAAAGCAGAGAGGGTGAAGAATTTGGACCTTATTTTGCAATTGTTTGATGGGTTTGTGAAGGTGATGGTACTTCAATGGCTCTGGAGGTTTGTGGTCCTAGAGAGAGAGACGAGTAAGAGTTGTGCTTTTAGACAAATAAGGGTGTAATTGTGATTTATATTTTGGCTACGCTCCTGCACAGCTATTTGTACACCTAAATTTCATGCACAGTTAGTAGATTTCCTCCATTCTACATAGGAGTCCAAACAACAAAATATATCTTGATTTCGTTCAGTTAATTCCTTCCCTGTGCTTTCTCTACTTGTAGTAAGTAGTAACTAAAGGAGGTCTGCCACCACAAAATCACAAATTCTCGTAGAATGTGCTTTTCATGGCTAATTTGCAAAACAGTCATCTTTTTGTTTTAGGGGATGTTCGACACTGTGAAGAAACTTGATGATATATAGATTTCCCATTCTGATACGAGTTTTTTTTCTTTTTGTCCCTAAACTATGCACACTTTCTCTACTTAGTCCTTGAACTATTAATTTGACGATTTCATCCCTTCAACTATCATTCCGTTACCTACTTAGTCCAATAGATAACGGAAATTAAGAATTTGGACGGAAAATGCCACGTAATGCCTTATTTGAGACCCTGTAAAGCAGATATTTGATTATAACAACCCTAGAGATAAAAATTAATTATGACTCTTTAGGATAAAATAATCAGAAAAATAAGACATTCGCACTGGTTCAAACAGATTGAAAATTAGAGCATTTAATTTTTTTTACAAGGTTCATATATCAAGATCTTACGTGGCACTTTATATATTTTTTCCAAATAGACTGACCTCCTTATATAGAATTTAGACTATTTATATATTAAAAATATGGTTGAAAAGTAAGCGCTCTAATTTTCAATCCATGTGAATTGGTGCGAAGATATTTTTTTTTATCATTTTATCCTAAAAGGTCATAGTTAATTTTGCCTGTAGAGCTCTCATAATCAAGTATCTGCTCTAAAGGATCCCAAATAAAAAATAATAATTAACTATGAAAACCCTAGAGAAAAAAATTAATTATAACCCTTTAGAATAATATGATAAAAAAAAATAAGATTTTCACGCTGGTCCAAACGGATTGAAAATTTGAGCACTTAAACCTTCTAAAAAAATTAAGTGCTCCAATTTTCAATTTGTTTGAACCGGTGCGAAAGTCTTATTTTTTTGTTCATTTTATTCTAAAGAGTCATAATTATTTTTATCTCTAGGGCGTCATAATCAAATATCTGCTCTATAGGGTCTCAAACAGGGCCTTATGTAACATTTTCCGTCCAAATTCTTAATTTCCGTTATTTATTGGACTAAGTAGGTAACGGAATGATAGTTGAGGGGATAAAATTGCCAAATTGATAGTTCAGGGATTAAGTAGAGAAAGTGTGCATAGTTTAGGGGATAAAAAGAAAAAAAAACTCTTCTGATACTGTTATCAATAGAAGTCTTCTGTGAGCAGACCACCACTTTTACAATGTGGTGTACCACATTTTTTGCTCATGTTCAAGAAACAATCCGTATTCTAGCAATCATTTGTGTACTCTGTTAATAGTCTGAATGGAACCTAATCGAGCATGTTGCTCAAGCAGCTCAACCGTTATGTTAAACTGATAGTATATCATGCTAAACTAATATTATATCAGAATCATCACCATAGATTTTCCCTCGAGATATGGAAAGGGTTATCATCGATATGCTTGCCATTATTACTATTGTTATCTGGTTTACGTTTTCAGTTGTTTACTAAAGGCAAAGTCAGGCAATTTGCGTGAAACTAGTCAAATCCATCGTATATAAGCGAAGGAGGTGATAGCTATTAGCTAGTATTAGGGGTGAGAGAAAAACCGAAGGACCGAAAAAAAAAAAACGAAAAAAACCGGTTCGGTTTTCAGTCTGGATAAGGGCCCATTGGTCGGCTTTAGTTTGGACCGGACCGATCAATTTTCGATTCTATCTCGGTTACCTGGAAATGTCTTCGAATCTAATCGATATACCCCAAAACCATACCGATTTGGATTGATCAATCAAAGCTATCTATCTTAAACCCTAAAAAACTAACAAATCTCAGCCGTCCATCTCAATCTCAACTGTACGTTTCAATCTTAACGCTGGACCGAAAAAACTACTGGACCGAACCACCCGAACCAATTTCAGTCCATTGTTTTTTTCGGTCGGGGTCGGATCCCGGCTACATTACCCCGAACCAATCAGTTCGGTCCCGAACACCCCCAAAACCGAACCGAACTGAACCGAGTCAACCAACCGATTTTCACCCCTAGCTAGTATGTTGGTTTGCTTGTTCATGCACCTATTTATGTTTATCACCGTGAAGAAACAAGGATCGAAATTTGAGGATATCTTCTACTTCAACAATTTCCTATTGTGTTACATATACTCCCTGATTTTTTCTGTAAATGAATAAATGTTAATTTTTCCTTAACTCTTTAACAAGTGCTTTTCTCAATAATAATATCATCAAGTTAAGTTTATGGTAACCTCTCTCTTTTTCCTGTTTTCTGGCTTTTTTCTCCAAATCAGATTATTTCTTCTTGGTTTGGACAAGTACGGGAAAGGCGATTGGCGAAGCATATCCCGAAACTTTGTGGTGACGAGAACACCTACACAAGTGGCAAGCCATGCACAGAAATACTTCATTCGTTTGAATTCTATGAACAAAGACCGGAGGCGATCAAGCATTCATGATATCACTAATGTCAATGGCGGAGATGTTGCGGTGTCTCAAGCACCCATTACTGGTCAAACAAATGGTTCTTCTTCAGGGGCTTCTAGTAAAACTAACAAAGCATCCTCTCAAACCCAAGGTGCTCCCTCAGGGGTTGGAATGTATGGCCCGCCGACTATAGGGCAACCAGTAGGACCCCTTGTCTCAGCGGTTGGCACACCAGTGAGCCTTCCTCCACCACATATTGCATATGGTATCAGAGCTCCAGTTCCTGGCACCCCAATGAACATGGGTCCAATGACCTATCCGATGCCACACGCATCTGCTCATAGGTAATGTACTTTCTACTAGCAAATTGTACAAGCACAAGAAGACTACAAAGCTCATATTCACTTTGGGTCGTTTTGTTCTTTGGCTGAGCTGGAATAATAAAGTTGCTTCTTTGTAGACATCAGTTGTCGAACAAGTTTATCTTTCTTATTTGTATCAGTCAAGTCTGAATAAGCTGGTAGGAACCGTGTGCATCTGTATATAGGCTGCTGTGGAATATGTGGGCAGCATTTCGGGGTAAACAACAATCTAGTTTCTCTTAGTTCAGTTAGACATTCAGTTATTAGACATAAAGATGCTAGTTGATTATGGTTTAAGGTTATTTTATGGCCATAATTGTGGAAAACCTTGATCCTCTTTTATATCTTTGTTTTCCGACTATTTGTGAGAAACATGTAAGAGCACAAATTGTGCGAAGGCCCAGTATGAGTTCGGATTGATAATGTTTCGAGGTTGTGTTTGTGTATTTTAGCAGGAATTGATGACTGATGTTGAGATGAATAGATGGTTGGTAATTCTTTCAACTACTTCTGTGTTTTTGTCTGGGATTTGCCGAGGAAAAAGAAAAAGAAAGATTAAACGTTGAAGAATACAATGCGGTGGAAGGGAACAGCTTAATTTGTTTTTGTGGGTGCTGTTGGTTTAGGAAAGTATGGAGGTAACTGAGATTTTTGCCAGAAAAGAGAATTATGTACCCCACATGTTCATTTATGGATAGAAAAATGAATTGTTTGTGAATGGTGCTACTGGTACATATATAAAATCTGTACAAGTGTGTACAAAGCACTTTTTTTGTCCCGAATTGGTTTTAAAAAAATGATCGGAATCGCTCATTTTGTTTAAAATACTATATATATCCTTCCTACAAAAATAAGATCAATTCAATTTCGGTTACGACACCTACCAAATGTCCCACTTTGTCCCAAAATTCAAGTTTGAATTCTAGAGCAAAGTTTAGATGTTTCGTAAATGCTCTTACTGATACCGGATTGAGCTTATTTTTTGTAGGGACTATAAGCAAAGTATTTTAAATAAAATGAGCGACTTCGATTATTTTTTTGAAACCCAAAATGGGCCCAAAAAGGAGTTTGTACCCACTAGTGCAGATTTTTTGTTTGTACCATTAGACTTTCTGTTTGTGTATTTGAAGATTCAGGCTCCGTTTGTTTGGACGTAGTAAAATGTTTTACCTATTTTTCAGTGTTTGGTTGTGTAAAAAATAAGGAAATATTTTACATGTAAAACATTTTCCATCAATTGGATGAAAATGACTTACCCTTAAATCTTCCGTAAGTTATTTTCCGAAATGAACCCATTGCCTTCTACTGCAATTCTCACTGCTCAGTTTTCTCGATTGTCAATCATGACTCACGTTCAATTCCAATAATCTCATATATTTCCACCGTTTAAGCTCCCCATCTCTCTATCTACACTATTTTGTTGATTTTTGAAAATATTTTTAAGTGTCAACCAAATACCGAAAAATTAAATTTGAAGCTTGTTTTCTGAAAAAATATTTTACATTGTAAAACATTTTAAATCGAAACAAACGGAGCCTCAGTGCCTTATTTGATGAGAGCCTTCTTGTGAATGCTTTTAGTCGAGTGCTACTCTCTATGATGGATTGCGAAAGAGAAAATATATACTTTGCCTGGAATACTGAAAAAGGATAGGCCCCTTTCTAGTTTCTTTAAAAAAGAACTTTAAAAAAAAAAGAGGTAATTTCAAGCTCAAAAATCATGTATTTACGCAAATAATTTTCCTATTAATATGGATCTTGTTTGGTAGATTTTATTGAGATCTTTTAAACGGTGCAAAAAAAATTAAAAAATTATTTTTCATTTTAATTATATTTGAACTTGAAATTACCTTCTTTTTAAAAAAGAAAGTTAGAAAAGAAAGCGGAACGGTACTTATATTCCCACGGAATACTGAAAGGCTAATGGAGTGATCTAGATGAAAGATTTGTAAAGGGATTTATCAAAGGAAGATAAAGTAATGGAAAGAACTTTGTTTAATTTTATTATCTTGTCGTCTTTAATTTATGTGTTCAATCCACCTTTAGTCGTTGATTCAAGTAAAACCTTCATGAAGCTGTGATTTGATTTTGTTGCCATTCAAATTCAGTTCTTAGTGAACTTGTAGACTTGGGATGTTTCTTATACTAGAAAACTTGGAATGAGAGAAGAAAGGATAGAAGTAGCTAGGTAAGGGCATCTCATCTGGTTCAACCTATTTTTTGATGGCCAAAGCCAAATTTGGGCTCTCTTTTTTTTTTAATCTGGAAAGCCATATTTGGATTTGAATTTGTCTATGGTAACATGGAATTTGCTTCGGTGTTTTTTCCCCATAATTTGGTCAAAATGCTCTAATAGTGGCAAAGTCAAAATTTGACTACTTTCCTTAAGTACCTTCGAACTTTTGTTTTCTTAACTAACTTTTGAATTCTTTCCAAAAAAAAAAACTAACTTTTGAATTAAAAAAAAATGGTTATTAAAATGTCTAAAATATCCTTGCACTCTCACCATTTTACCCCTCTCCCCTTGTATTCCACCGTCTTCACTTTTGTTTTTTCCCTAGCATCTAAGGGTCATCATTTAGCCCAAAGGCCAATGACCTGCCCGAAGCCCGCCCGGCCCATCGGGCTTTTACTCGGCCTGAGCTCGTGAAACAGACGGGCTAGCCCAGCCCGTAGTTTGCAATGGACGGGCTTGGGCCTATGAATTTTTACTTGGCATGCCCGTAGGCCCGGCCCGTGAGCCCGCCTGTGGTACCCGCCCATTAGCCCGAAATCCCTCAAAACCCTTTCTTTTTTCCCTTGGTTTAGTTTCTGCCTAAAGAAATTTAAGCCCCGCCCGGCTTTTGGCCCGCCAACCCGTCAATTGGGCTAGCCCCGTGGGCTGGGCCTAGACTTCAATTTGTGATAGGTAGCTTGGTCTGCCCAGCTCGCAAAAAAGAAAAAACCCGGTCGGCCCAGCCCGTGGGTGGGCTTGGGTAGCAACTTGGCGGGCTGGGCCAGCCCGGCCCGGCCCAATGATGGCCTTTACTGGCATCTTTATGCCTACAATCAACTACCAATAATTAAACCCAATTTTCCAAGAACCATTTAACGGTTGAACCTTATTTGCCGAACTAGCCGTTCTAGTTTCCTTCCTTTAAAAATAAGTTTTATTTGTAATTTTTAAGCTTAAAAATAATAGGTTTACTGAAATAAAAAAATATTCAATATAGATCTTGTTTAATAGAGATGTCATCGAGATCTATAAATCCTGCAAAAAAAAATGAAAAATTATTTTCGTAAACCCATTATTTTTAAGTTTGAAAATTCATTTTTATTTTTTAAGTATTTATTTGAGAAAGTGAAACAAGCTAATTCAACCATTGAAACTCCCAAGAAAAAACCACATCAGAACTCAAATTTTGAGATTACATTTTTGCCATTTTTCTTTGGCCTCTCTGTGCGCTCTCTCTCCCTTTGAAATGGGGAACTGTTTGTGACACAAAGGCAAAACCCAAATCAATCCAAATCAGTGTCAGTTCCGAACTGATTTTTTTTTTTTTTTAGTTATTTTTTGGTTATATCCCTCAAAGTATACACCATTTTCTATTTAGGCCCCGTTCCAGAACACCTTCTTAAAAAATAAGTACTTCTTTCATATTTTCAAACTCAAGAATAATGTAAATAAAAAATAATATTTTTATTTTTTTTGCACCGTATAAAAGATTTCGATAAGATCTATCAAACAAGATTCATATTGGTAGGAAAATTATTTGCGTAAACACATTATTTTTGAGCTTGAAATTACCTTCTTAAAAAATAAGTACTTAAATCGAGTTCTGGAACGGGGCCTTAGTCCTCAAACTTTTAAACTCGTTCCCTTCGTCCTCCAACTATTGCATTGCAACCTATTAAGTTAACTTTTCAAACATTTCGAACGGAAAAACCAAGTCTACCACAAATCTAAGGGCAGAAATGTCAAAATGTAGACAATGAGGCTACAAAAACTTATTTTATTAAATAAATCAAAATGTATTAATTTTTTTGTTTGCTTCATTTCTGTTTCGATTTGTGGCTTCATTTTTGGGTTTCGATTTGTAGTGATTTTTGGTTGCGATTGTGAAAAAAATTAAGTACTTCAATTTTCAATCCGTTTGAACTAGTGCGAAAATCTTATTTATCTATTCATATTATTCTAAAGGGTCATATTAATTTTTATCTCTATGACTCACATAATTAAGTTTCTGTTCTACAGTGTCCTAAACAAAAAGCAGATACTTAATTATGAGAGTCCTAAAAATAAAAAATTAATTATGACCATTTAGTAGAATAGTATGATAAAAAATAAAATCATCGCATCAATTTAAATGGATTAAAAATTGGAGCACTTAATTTTTTTGACAATAGCAACCAAAAATCACCACAAATCAAAATCAAAAAATGAAGTCAAAATAATTAAGTACTCCAATTTTCAATCCGTTTGAATCAGTGCGAAAATCTTATTTTTTTATCATATTATTCTAAAGGGTCACAATTAATTTTTGTCTCTAAAGCTCTAATAATCAAGTTTCTATCTATAGGGTCCCAAAATCGAGGAAAATCAAAATGACAATTTCCATTTGAAAAGGTAACGGCAGTTAGGTTGGAGGACTTTAATAGGTTGCAGTGCGATAGTTGGAGCCTTGTTCGTCTAAATAATCAATCTTGGATTTTTTTTTTGTTCTTATTCAAAATTTTTTGTATTTGTTAGTTTTTTATCAATTTTTTTTAGGATTATTGGTTTGTTATAGCGAAAGGAATCTAAAAAGTAAAAAATTACTATCAAAATTCAATTTTTTTTGGGACTAAAAACGAAAAACTAGTTTTTTTTATTTAAAAAAATTAAATTTTAAATTTCTTACTTTTCGGTCATAAGTGAGGACATAGAAAAATGGTGTACAGTTTGAGGGATATAAACAAAAAAAAAAATCAGATCCAATCCCAAAAAACTCTACCAAGGATCATCCAACAATCGGGAATGATCTCCAATCCGTGTCGCAATATGGCCGAACAAGTCTGGCGATTTGTAGTTTCTGATTGCATTCTCAATATAGCGGCAAAATTGGATTTTCCTCGATTGATGGCGTGCATACCACACACACACAGTTGCCCACAAGAAAAAAACACACACACACACAGAGGAAGAGAGAGAGCAGGGTTGTAAAATTTTGGAGAAGAAGATGGTATCCTTCGAGCAGAAACATACAAAACAGACCAATTACTAGAGCCCGAGTGAGATCAACAGTGAGCAAGAGCAGATGGACGACGAGTGGTCGCCACGTACGGCGAGAATAGATCATGAGTTAAATCGAGTCTGAGGGTTTCGTACTCAAGTGTTTGGGTTTCGAGAATGGATTTGGGGGTTTGCGATTCTGGGTTAGGGTTTTTCCAAAAAATGGGTTTGGAGGTTGCAAATCTGATGCTGTATTTGGAATACTTTTTGGAAAAAAAATTTAAAAACATAGTGGAGATAATAAATGTAGAGAGATAAGAGAGAAAAATGATTGAGAGTAAAGAAAATTTAGAAAGAATCTTTTAAAAAATGTTTTTCAAAAAAAGAAGCAAACACGAGTTTCTGGATTTCAAATTTGGGTTTGAGGTCATGATGGTTGGTTTCAAACATTAATGATGTTTTGACGATGCGTTCCGGAGGTTTGATTTAGGCCTCGTTTCAGAACACCTTCTTAAAAAATAAGTACTTATTTCACATTTTCAAACTCAAAAATAATGTAAACGAAAAATAATTTTTCAATTTTTTTGGCATCGTATTAAAGATCTCGATAAGATCTATCAAATGAGATCCATATTAATAGGAAAATTATTTGTGTAAGCACAAGATTTTTGAGCTTGAAATTACTTTCTTAAAAAATAAATACTTATATACCGTTCTGAAACGCAACGTTAGATTTCTGGAATTTCTGAAGGTTCTTCGAGGTGCCATTTAAGACGATGGCAGGGACTGGTGAACAGCAGCGGAGCAGTGGTAAGATAATGTGCATCTTGGGTGGATTAAGTGATTCTGGATGGATAGTTAGCAAATAGAAATTAGTCATAGGAGTTTCTAAATACAATTGCAAATTTAATGCATATAACCTTTGCTAAATTAAATCCACAAATTTATTTACAATTTGCTACATACAACTCAACAAATATTCCTAAACTTTCAATTTTGCCCTCCTTCACAATAGCAGCCCACCACCACCACCTTCATAACCATCGCACCACCCCACCACTACTCTCCTGTTCTCCACTTTCTCTATTCTCTCTCTACGTTTTTCTCCACCACGATACCACCAGTTCGTTCTCCATTCCGTCTTCTTCTCCTATCACTCACCGTCGGCCCTCTTCACATAATCTGTTCCAACATTGTTGGATTCATATTTCTGAAAGTTGGATGGATTTACGGATTCATGTCTGAAAAGTACGTATGTTCATCGTTCATATTTTAAAATCCAAAAATGTGTGTAATTTTAATATTTTTAAATCCGAATGTTGTACATATTTTCAGCACATAGTTCAAATTCTTCAGATATATAAATCCCCGAAAATATTTCCAACTTTTTAGGATAAAATTAATTATGAGAGCCCTAAAGACAAAAATTAATTATGACTCTTCACGATAAAATGATTAGAACAATAAAATCTTTGCACCAGTTCTAATTAAGTGCACCAATTTTTAATCTGTTTAAACCAGTGTAAAGATTTTATTTTTCTGGTCATATTATTCTAAAATGTCATAATTAATTTTTTTCTCTAGGGCTTTCAAAATTAAGTATTTGCTTTTTATTTGGGACCTTTTAAAACATAAACTTGATTATGGTAGCCCTAGAGACAAAAATTAATTATGACCCTTTAGACTAAAATGAAAAAAAAAAAAAAATCTTCACACCGATTCAAATAGATTGAAAATTGGAGCACTGGGGGTTATACTCGGGCGTTACCTTCAGGGCTCCGAAATTAATCAAAGTGCGCACAAGCTGGCTCGAGCATCCGGTTATCAGAAAAAACTAATAGAATAACAAAAGACTCATGGGTGGGTTACAAATTAAATAGTAAAATAATAGATAGTTTGATGAATAGTGCCTCATTTGTTCCCATGAAGCACTATAGCAAAGTTAAAGAAAATGCAAAGTAGCAAGGGAGGAAAAGAGCCTGATGCAGGAGTGTAACATCCACCTCGAGTAATTAGCATAATTTATGTTTTTAATTGAGTTATGTGCTTAAACATAATTGACATGGCCGATTGTGATTTAGTTGTTATTGTGATTGGTGGAGATGAGATGGAGCGTGACAATCCTAATTTTCAGTAAATAAAAATTTCGTTAAATATTTGAATTTTATTTTAATTACTTGACTTTTTCTTCTGAAAATCCTTTTTAATTTCTAAAAATCCGTCATAATTGGATTTGAGAATTATAAAATTATATCTTTTCGCACCAGACAATCCATATCTTTTCTAAAGACAAGTATGCTTGTAGAAGCACTTGTATATTTTCCTAATGAGTGAAATAAAATCTTTAAAATTATATTCCTTGACAGGAAATCCTACATGGCAAGTAGAGTTAAATTCTAACCGACTAGTTGGAGAAACCTAACCCTAGATGAACCTTTATCCATTGGACAATAAAGTTAGAGAAACTTTTATCCATTGGACAATAGGAAACTTAGATGTTCTATCAAGGATAATTTGTGCTAAATTTGATAAAGTACTCATATATAGTTGTATATAGACTTATATACACATGCCTAAAGGACTTTTGGTTATTTCAAATATTAATCAAGTATATATTACCTTATTCATTTTATCCACTGGTCAAAAAAATGCAAGGGAAAATGTTATCCATTGGATAATAAGTTAGTCTTACTAACTAGTACTAGGATTTATTAAATAAATCACTTCCTAGATTTTTCCATGTGTTTATATGCATTAAAGATATGTGAATATCTAAATTTCTAGATTTCTAAGTACACTAATAAACATATAAGTACTAATACTTCTTGAATTATTCTAATAAGAAAATCTTGGCCATATATTTTATTTGATACTTGGAAATCTTGATAGATTATATGGTACCTCATAGTACCTACATTTATATTTGAAAACTTGGACGTGTGTGTGTGTGTGTGTGTGTATATATATATATAATAGTATAATGGAACATGTGCCCACTAGGGTATTTTAATAAGAAATTATGACTTGAAAATCTAGGTAGATCACAAAGTACCTATGTACTTTGTTTGACCACCTCATAGTCTATTATAAAAATATAGTCATTTCAAGACCTTATTCAAGAATATCTTCTCTCACTTCTTTAACCATTGGATAATAAATATTAGGGAATTTTTACCCCATAGATAATAGAAAACCTAGACTTGTCTCCAAAGATATTGTCCTAAGATTTTTAGGTACACATATATGTTATATATAGATATAGGTACTTTCTAGCTTTTGACCATATCTTCTCCAAATTGACACCTGAAGCCTTATTTCTTCCTAGACTAGATACATAGTACTAATAAGAGATATGGAGAGTACCTTCAAACCTTATTCAACATTGTTATCCTTCTACCCATTGGATAATAATTGTTAGGGAAATCTTTGTCCCTTGGACAATAAATATTAGGATTTTCTCAATAAATATATAAATTGACAAGTCATAGACTAAATCCCATGACCTTAGTCTTGTCATGCCTACCACCCTTTTTCTATTAGGCCTAAATCTATATTACCCACCAAAATCACCTTCCTAGATTTTCTAAGTACACATATATGTTTATATATATGTACTACTTAGCTTATTATATTTCTTGGAATCTTGACCATATCTTCCCTAGATTTTTCTAGGTACTTATATATAGATATACGTACCTCATAGATTATTTTAGACATGCCTATATATGTCTAAAGGACATATAGACTTTTTAGGAAAGTCTTAACCATTGGTTAATAACTACTAGGGAAAGTTTTATGTCTTGGGTAATAAAAAGATAGTCATGCCAATAAAATATTTAGATAAGACTAGATTTCCTATGTACTTAAATAAAATTATATATGCATATATATATATATATATGTGTGTGTGTGTGTGTGTGTACCTTGTACTAGTGAAAGATGGAGAGATATATCAAAGATTGGGAAAGTACCTTGATATGATCTACTTATGCATTTCTTTAAGTTAAATCTATCCACCATTGTCCTTTTATATATAACATACCAACTAAATCTTTGGACCATCCTTCTTCTTCCATCAAATCTTCCTAAAATCTACCTAAAGTACAAAATCTAGTCTTCCATTGATAGTTTTTTGTACAACCTACCCACCAAGCCTTGCTTTGACATGACAAAAGAAGAAAAAAAATCAAAGATAGGAGATAGAGAGAGAATTTGGGTGAGAGAGCGAGAGGGAGAGTCCTGGCCTATAAATAGAAAGCTCACTTCAAGTCATTCTCACACCTTCACTCTTTGCTCTCACTTCTCTCTAGAAATTCTAAGCTTTCTTAGTCCCAAAGTTCATGTTTCTTTAAGCGCGTATTTCATACTAACGATCACACAGACCTAATGAGAATATCATAAAC
The DNA here is from genome assembly GCA_014282245.1 of Rhododendron simsii. Classification (NCBI taxonomy): domain Eukaryota; kingdom Viridiplantae; phylum Streptophyta; class Magnoliopsida; order Ericales; family Ericaceae; genus Rhododendron; species Rhododendron simsii. Next base: position 301,134 of record WJXA01000248.1, on the reverse strand, counting down.
GTCCAAGTATGAGTACAATTAATGTACTAAATCCGAGTACTAAATCCGAATAATCCAATTCTAGTCATCTAAGTCATGGCTTAGAGCCGATCTGTTACTAGGAGTAAAACGGTCATTTTACGTTCCAGGGTCAATCTATCCAAGCGCTATGAACTCAGATCTCTCATCTTATCAAATCTGATCCAAAAATCTTAAATTACTCAAAACTCAAGTGTAAAACTCAGTTTTAAAACATTTATGACTAAAAAGGTCATTTTAGCACACATCAAATCCCAAGGGCAAAATAGTCATTTTAAATCTCTTAACTACAAAGTGTAAAATTTAAGTACCCTAATTATTCAAAAATTACAATCCTGTAATTTTTACAAAAAATCAATAAGATTTTATACAAAGTCCATTTTTGGCGTAAAAACACAACACAATGGATTGGAGGTTCAACAACCTCTAATGGTAAAATGGTAAACACAATTCCACCTTAAGATCACATGAAATTTTTGGGTAAAAACTTAGTTTTGTCAAAAACTCTCAAAAACTTATGCATGTATGGTATTTTAAGAAATAAAAACAATACTTTGTTCATTTACCAAAATCTGTCACACTTTCTTTGAAAAATCATAACTTATTCATGTATGGTCCAAAAATACTAAAACCAGTGCCCAAACTTGCGTAACATCCATGTGTATCTACTGTAAAAATTGAAAGATTAGTTATCAACTAAATATTCTCCAAATTTCAAAAGAACAAGCTGTTCTACAGGAAAACAGGGCAGCTAAACATGTTTTGGTAGAAAATTCATAACTAATTCATTTCAACTCCAAAAATGTTGAAACCAACGCTCAAAGTTTCAAAACATAAATTATTATTCTCAGTAAAAATATCATGTTCATAAATTGAAAGGATGTTTCCTCGGCAAACAAAAGAAAACGGATTGATCACAGTTTATGTCCCTGTCAGACAACTCTACTTTAAAAATTGACCAAATATTGTATATTTATCCAAATGATTTGATTCCAACGCCAAAATGTTTCCAACTTAAACCTCTAGTCCCTGGAAAAGAAACCATAGCCATGCAAGTAGGGAAATTTCCCATAAATTTAAAAGAAGACAGACACAATCAAATTCGGACACACAGGAGACAGTCAGTATTCAAAAATTCATAACTAATTCTGTGTTGATCGGTTTTGCATGTTCTTGGTACCAAAATCTTCGTCTTTAAACGTGATTTAAAAGTTATGAAGACTTCAAAAATTGAATCATAGCAGAAGGGTTCTCAAAATATGAATTTTTGATGATCCAGAAAGCTGACAGGAAGGTTTAAGAAGTTACCCTCAAGATTTGATGGAGAACCTTGGTGTCTAAGGGCTGGTCCAGAGCTTGGAGGAGCTAAAATGGCTTCTCTTCTTCTTCTTCTTCTTCTTCTTCTTCTCTCTCTCTCTCTCTCCTCTCTCTCTCTCTCTCTCTCTCTCTCTCTCCTGCCGTGCTCTCCTCTCTCTCTTTTCTTTTCATTGAGTTTTTTTTTTGTAACTAATAACTAATATATGTATAATTATGCTAGTATACACTTGGCACATAAATAAGCTAATTGGGTGCCAAGTGTTGGCTTGGTCTTGACACCTAGCCATGCATGCATGGTTAATTCCGGAGCGCGACTTGCGCGCGGTTCGAAAAACTGTCCAGGTTTCGAATTCAGAAAAATATGAAACTTGCACAGTACCCTAAATAAATTATTCTAAGAATAACCCCATTCTCGGAATTTCAAAGAAAAATCCAGAACATAGAGATTTGAAATGCCTGGTCGATTGACTTGTAAAATGTGCTTGTGACCTCGTCCGTGACCAATAATTAAAGTTAGTGACGAATTATCATCGTACTAATTATTTTTAACGTGAGGGCTCTCACAGCTACCACCAAACCACCTCCAAAAATAACCCTTAGATCTTTAAAGTAGCCTAGTGTAGTTAGAAAATTTGTTTCTAGGAAGAAAAAATCCATCTCTCTTCCTTTCAAAGCCCTTCGGAGCCGTTACGCCGCCGATTCGCAAAACCGACGACCGAATCTCAAAACCAACCAACCGCCAAGAAGAACGGTAGAATCCCTTGCTCACTAACTCCACGTATAGCATAGAATCGAATGATGGAAAGTAGAATGTCCTTACTCTCTAGTTCAAAGTTTAACATGGAGCTTTCTTAACCATTTTTCTCTAAACATATAAGGTTATCTATTTCTTCGAATGTTGGAATGCATGATTGTTAACAACCTTATTTTCGCTAATGGAAGTATGAGTATGTTAAACAATATAGAGTTGGATGATCTTGCTAGTTTAGTTTCAAGATTACAATGAATGATTTATGTTTACGTATGTGAAATGTCTTACCACGGAGTCATTGCATGAAAACGAGACCCGGAAATTGAGAAAGTAGAAACATGGCACCTAGGGTGTGGAAAATCGAACAGATGATCTGGAAAAGGAAATATTTTTGAAACTACATTGTGGCCTGATGTGGTAGCCCAATGTTAGTAGTGTGTGTGTGCCAATGGGAACCTGGAGCGGCGGAACCATTGTAAGGACACTCGGGAACCTGGAGCGGCGGAACCGAGGTTGGGTGTGTGGCTTGGTATCTGGAGAGAGGAGCCAATGCAATTGTATGCGAATGGGAACCCGAAGAGGCGGAACCATTGTGCGGATACTCGGGAATCCGGAGTGGTAGAACCGAGATTGGGTGTGTTAAAAATGCTTTTGGAAATGTTGATTTGGTAAATGAAAATGAGACACGGTCTATGATGAGTCGCGTAGGAGAAACTCAGAAAATCATGGACACCCACGCTGTTAAATAGTGAATATAGATGTGTTATTGTTAACTAAGTTGTTAAGTAGACATGTACAATGTGGTAAATCGTTAACCTTATGATCTATTGTTTATAAGTTATAGGTTAATGGGTATAGATTATTCTATTGAGCTCCTATAGCTCATGGTGTTAGGAACCCTAGTTTTCCCTCCCTTGTGTACTGAAAATACTCTTACAGGAGCTATGATGTAATAATGAGTCAGATTCTATTTAGATTTTTAATAAAAATGACTACTTAACGTTCCCGAAATTCGGGGGCGTTACAAAATACAAAGTAGCAAGGGAGGAAAAGAGCCTAATGCAGGAGTGTAACATCCGCCTCGAGTAATTAGCATAATTTATATTTTTAATTGAGTTATGTGCTTAAACATAATTGACATGGCCGATTGTGATTTAGTTGTTAATGTGATTGGTGGAGATGAGACGAAGCGTGAGAGTGCATGCACTTGCATACACTCTATTAGTTCTTTTGTGGCTTGATAAAACAAAAACAAAAGAGAGGGTTATGTGGGATGTCCACACTGGATAATTTCCTAGGAAATGTTTTTACCTTCCACGTTTGTTTTTGGAAATTGATTTTAGCACTCCAAAAACTGATAGAGGGGATCCAAAATGACGTCATTTTGTGTATCAACACAGTTCAGTTTTGGAGCCCCTCTATCAATTTTTGAAGTGCCAAAATCACAATCCTTGTTTTTTTGTTGTTCTTATCTTCACCGTTTGAGAGAGAGAGAGAGAGAGAGAGAGAGAGAGAGAGAGAGAGAGAGAGAGAGTGAGTGAGTGAGCAGACGTGGAGAAGAAGAAGAAAGAAAGAAAGAAAGAAAGGGGAAATTAGGGTAAGGTTGAATTGAAGACTTTGTATGGTAATTCATGCTCTTCTATACTTGAATCTATGATTTTATTGTTCAATTCCATACTTGGCATGTAGCTAGCACTGAATTGAATCCATGGGAGAGGGTTTTAGAAGTTGGAATTGGGTTTTTATTTCAGAAAATTCGTATATCTTATGAATATGCTTAATTGTGTTTTGAACAAATTGAATCTGTCTTGTGTTTGATGGATTTTTCGCATAAATGTACCAACCTTGTAAATTTTTGGTATTTTTACTGTAGATGTCTCTATGTGTAGCTTATGTTACAAAAAATTCAGATTTTATATGAAGTGTGAAAAAAGATTAAAAAAAAAAAAAAAATCACGCACCAAACTGCTGTCAAATTCGTGTATGTGCTGACATCACCGACACGTCTTGAAAAAACAAACATATCTCCTAGCTTGGGTATCTGTTTTACGCACCGTTTCTTAATTCTGAAACTAGACTTCCAAAAATTCTGAATATGTAAGGTTTGTGCCTTAGTTCCTTCTATGCAAAATAAGTTTTTGTTCCGAAGTTAATGATTTGGAAATTCTTGAAATCTGGGCAGCTTTTAGAGCAATGTTTTTCATCAATTTTATCATAGTTGAATGTGTTACTGACTATGGGTTCTCATGGGTCTTAAACCTTGACCAATTGGTGGTGTTTTGGTATTGGAATCATAGAAAAATATTGAGTAGGTGATTTTTAATGAGCTTTTGAACACAGACTATTCTGTTGAAAACTATAAGTTCTGCTTTAGATGTGTAACTTCAATTGAGCGTATCTTGGTCATTCGGACTCCGATTAGGGTAAATTTTATATCGAGATTGATGTTCTAAGAGTCTACTTTCTAATGGTTGTAGTTTCAGAATCTAACTCTAAACCTATAGGATACTATAGTCAGAATTCGATCAGTGATTTTGTTAGATTGTGTGTGTGTGTGTGTGTTTGTGAGATTCTTGGTTTAGGGTGCGAATTGGTGAACTTACATATGTTTTACATTCCTTAAGCCTTTTAAGTATTTCTATACTAAAATGTTTGGCTTGTGGATAGGTGACGAGTCGGTGAATCAAGGAGCACCGAAAGCATAAGTTGTACCTTCTTTTGGAGTACAAGGTGAGTGTTTGATTCATAGATGTTGTTCTGTATTGAATTGAACTTGAATGTTGGCTTAGTGCCCGGTGATTGGCTTTATGCCAAAACGCTTTTATGCCTTAAGTTATTGGTTGTGCGCCCGGTGTTGCTTTTAATTTTCTCCATAAACTATTACAAGTTGAGATTATCTTTAGGTGTACTTTTAATATGCAATTGCATCCATGTCTCATAACCACTCCCGGATTCCATTTTGGAATTTAGTTTTGTAGGCGTTGTAGGTATCTACTGCTGATCATCTTGTGGTTGTACCTCGTTTAGGGTAGCGTGACAAGGAGACTTGGCGAGTTTTGGCAAGATACTGTAGATAGGGATCTAGTTGCAGCTTATGTTGATATTTAGTTCGTTGTATAGTTTAATGCTTTCATGAAACTTTCGCTGTGTTTGTAAGAAAGATATGTTTCGCGTTTTCAATAAAGTGACTGTTGGTTAACTTAATTGCTAGAACTTGAGTTATAGGAATGGGTTGGTGGTTGATGTTTGTTTGCACACGCCCCAAAATCTTTTGATTTTGTTCTCAAAAATCAGGTGCGGCCCTCTTTTGGAAAAGCGCATCGAAACGCTTCGATTCAGAGTCGCCACTCAGGTTTTAGCGGTGAAAACACCCAAGGAACCGAACTCGAAAACGTTTGTCACATTTGTTTGATTTTAAAAAACGCTTAGACTGGCCCATCGTCACCTTCGATATCTAAGGTTCGGGAGCCAGGTTACGAGAGGGGAAGGGTTTTATGGCACCCCTCTCGCCCAATCCGGAGATCGGTCTCTACTCACTATTCACCTTAGTAAAGAAATTATCATTCCATCCAAAAAACTAAGAAATTGTTATTCCATTTCTTTGTCACACAAAATTACTAGTGCCACTCCAACATTCACTATTGCCACACCAAAAATTACTATTTTACTATTGCCACTCTAAAAAATGCTATTGCCACCCCAAAATTACTATTGTCACTCCCAAAATTGCTATTGCCACACTATTCCATTAGAGATGAGAATGACTATTCCTAAGCACAACCAAACATGAGAATGAGAATGATTATTCTATTCTCAATTCCTCCAATTCTATTCCATTCTTAATTCCATTCCTATTCACATTCCATTCCATCCAAAATGCACCCTTAGAGATCCCTTTGAATGGAAGAATGACAAATTGATTAACAACAAACGGTGGTGGAAAGAAGCACATGAGGCTCTAGATGAGATAAAGCCTGTTGATCCAAGGGGTGATATGGTAACACATTTGACGCGAAGTGGAAGGCATTTCAAGCCCAATGAATTTAGAGGGGACAAGCCCTATGCTCCCGGCAAGCAACATCTTTTTTGTTGTTGTAATTATCATCCAAATAGTTAATGAATTGTTAACCATGTTAGTAGTTGGACGATATTGAAATCAATCAGATAGTTGAGGTACTACATAAGCTCAATTGACATTTGAGGGATAAATTAAAAAAATTCTTATTTGGAATAGTTAGGAATTAACGACATAGTTAGTCCTATTATTTTCGAGAAATGCAACTAACGCAACTTTAAAATATAATTTTGAACAGAGCTGAATTCGAAATCGTTTGATGCACATGATTTCACATGCATCGAATGAGTTCGAATGCAATTGTGTTTCAGGGTTCCGTTCTAAAATTGTGTTTGTAGATTTTTTATTATTGTTTGCCAAAAGTGTCCAACGCGAGTCTAAAACTGACGCACCACTTCCAATCGGAATGAGAGATCCAACCAAATAGGAGTGCTTGGTAGCAAATTTTCTATGATGCCCCAATTTGGTATTAGGGCATGATGCCCCCATTTAATATGGGCCTTTAGATCAGGTTTTGGATGAATTTGAGCCGTTGGATCAAAATCACTCCCAAAAAGTATGGTGGTTTTGCTTTTTTTTCAGAAAAAAACGTCATTACACTTACCATGAACACTGGCTCTACTTACCATAGTTTATGTTGACACTTACCACAAAATATTGTATACTTACCACAATAAAAGACTACACTTCAACGTTTTTGCCCTTTCTCTCTCTAACTTGTTTTCTAGGTAGCCGGTTTTTGGCGGAAAAATATTTTTTTTGGCAGAAAAATGTACCCTTTTTTGCAAGTATTTTTTTAATTATTGAAAATTTATAAGTTCAAACCACTTTTTGTCATATTCACCCAATTTTTTATCATTTTCTTAATCATTTGTGTAATAAACTATCAAATATTGGGTGAAAATATAAATTTAATTTAATAATATTTAATTTGTTTTAACAAATTTTCGAAACTAAATATTTAAGCCAAAAAAATTTCCTTGATTTTAGATTCATGTTGTTAATATATTTTATTAAATTATTTTTAATTAAAAAGTATTTTACAAATATTATTGAGAAAATATGTATTCATTTATTGTTTTGAATAACTTACAATTAATGTTGTTAATATATTGCATTAAATTTTTACTTTGTGCATATATATTTCTTATAACAAATTTTTAAAAATAATAAATATAAACCATATAATTGTAATAATCTCCTAATTATATTTAAATAATTTATTTGAAATGATGTATGCAATCGTTTAACGTGATATTATAATAATTAATAGTTATAATTGACATTAGACTATTCAATTAGTGATAGGGTGACGATTAATCTCTATAATCGACTATAGTAGTCATAATCATTTGACCGGGAGCTTAATTGATTGATCATATTCAATAAGTGATGATATAGTGATGATTGAGTATTAATATACTTGGATAAAATGAATTGGTTAATGTAAGTTAATAGTGATCAATGTTATGAGTGGAAGTAGTAGTTAACAGTAGTCTTAGTTGCAATCAATACGTGATTGATACAATTGGCTAATGTAATAGTAACCACTAACTATTGATCTCTAATGACCCATTCAATAAATTATTTAGTTTCATTAATCATTAAGCTATTAAGCTTTAATTACAAGATAATACAAATTAAGTAGAACTAAGTAACATCATATTTATTGTGGTAGTTACCTTATTAACTACTTTCATTATGGTGCATTAGTTATGTTACATAAATACGTACCCACACTTCATTAATGTCATACTTACCACAAAATCAGGCTATTTATACCACGTCATCTGATTTTTGTTACGAACACAATATTCGGTTCTTCATAGTACATGCGTACATACCACAATTCTGGCTTGTACCTACCTTCTGAAAAGGATTTTCTTACTTTCGAAAATGATTTACTTACTTTCGAATTTGTGCAATAAATGCTTCCCTACCTCACATAATGCTATTAAAAATACGAAATTCCTCCCTACCTACCTTAAACTCCTCAAACTTATCCATCTTATTTTAGTTGTGATTCTTAGATATTGAACATAAATTAGTTTTTTTTAGCAAAAGGTCGATGACTATGTTTTTGGTTTGTTGTTGGTTTGTCAAGATAAAAATGACCATAATGTATATCAATTGATTACCACGATATATGAAAATACTTACCATAAACTATGATCGTATTTGACCAGATTCAAAATTATCTCCATAATGTGTTGCGTTTTTTACCACTATATATGAAAATACTTACCACCGATTGTGGTCGTATTTTGCTAGATTCAGAGAGATGGATGACAATTTGAAAGGGAAGAATGTACTAATAGACATTAGTGATGACGCTAATGATGATGACAGACATAGCGATGAATATGGATATGGTGATGATGACGGATATGGTGAGGATGACGGACTTGACGATTATCTGTTGGATGAATTAAGAAGAAGATGTTTATGGAATGATATTCAATTCGGATGACGATGGAGAAAGATTCTATAATGCATATGCCAAAGTGAAAGGTTTTAGTGTCCGAGAGGATAATATTCACAGGGACAATGAGGGTATTGTTACTTCAAGGAAGTGGGTTTGCTCAAAAGAAGGATATCAAGAAGCAAAATATTTGGAAAGAGAAGATCGGAAAAAAGAGCCGATGGCACTAACTAGAGTTGGATGTCCTGCTATATTTCATCTCAAATTAGACCAAAAATCAAACAAATAAGTGGTAGCTAACTTTGTAAGCTTCCACAACCACAACTTGATAGGGCCTATGGGTGTGCCCTTTCTCCGCTCCCATAAGAAGGTTTGTAGTCCTGATAATCGTAAGAACATCCAGTATTCGAGGAAAGAATGTCCAGTCTTTAGTTATGAACACCCTGCATTTGTGAAAAAAATGTTCTTTGACATAGTAAGTATTTTGAGTCACTATTTTTTCTTCCAAAATCTGTGGTAAGAATGTCCAGTTTTAGTTATATACATCATGTATTCGTGGTAAGTATGTTCTTTGTCATGGTAAGTATCTTCTGTCACTATTTTTTCCTTCCAAAATCTGTGGTAAGAATATGCAGTTTTAGTTATGTACACCCTATATTCGTGATAAGTATGCTATTTAACATGGTAAGCACCTTCAGTTTTATGACATAGCCACTAAAATGGTAAGTTATCCCTCCATTCAAAACAAGCAGACATAAAATTTCTCAACATTCATCAAAACAAAGAAAGACCTTGATATCATTGAATACATATCATAAGTTTTTAGCTATTCCGAATAACAAAAGGTAGCAATATAAATTTTTTACAATATCATTAGTAGCAATCTACATGAGCCACAATATACATCCAAAAGGCAGCAGCCATGTTAACAAAAAGGCAGCTCCATTTACATCCAAAATGCTACACAATTAGCAGCAATATGGTCAGTTTTTCCTCCACAATATCATCACTTTTTTCCTTTAGGGCTCGGATATTTCTTTTTAGCCTTCTCCATAATCTTTTCCTTCACATTGTTCTCTTCAAACATGATCAAGTCTAAAACTAAGCCAATCCTACCCTCTGCAGAATTGAACTTCAGCTACAATTAAGAAATTAAACCAAAAATTAGGAACAAGTGTTGGGTATATAAATTGGTAGAAATGACATTATATGTAAAACTAGTTTGTTACCATAATTAATTCGTCTTTAATAAATTACTCCAACAGCAGCTACACAATTGAGTTACCATTGGCTTTAACGAATCATCATCCTTCAACTTGCATTGTTCTTGGCTAGAACCATTAAATTACAAATCAAACTACAATATCACAAATCTATGCCATTGCATTAACAGATTCACAAAGCTGCAAAAAGACATACTAGAAAAATATTCATGCATTACGAGGGTGCTTCGGAACTTCATTACGGCATTCTTCATCCATTTCTTTCAACTCTTCAAATAATAGACTTGTTTTAAGTTAAGGAAACATTTAGTAGCCATGGGACAGACCAAAGTTTTCAAATCGGGATACGTATCATGTATCGGTTTTTTGATTTTTCGTATCGTATCGAGATACGTATCGCGTATTGTAAGATACGGTAACAAAAGTTAATTTACAATAATTAATCATAAATACATTGCAATAAACTACAAATTGATAGCACATATGAAAAAGAAAAGCATTTAGGATGCAAAATCACACGCCTTAGGCCATATAAAATGTTCCAAAAGATTAAGGTGTACCAAAAGATCTAGTATTAGAGACTTACATTCTCTATCCACCTTAATTGCATGGTTTATAACCATTTACTACTAATATGCTAACTTAAAAGCTCAAAAGTCAAAAGTAATAAGTAAAAAAAACATATAAGCTCCACATGCTCAGTAGCACGTACATAGTGGTCCAAGTGGGGTCTACAGCTACCACACTCCCCTTAGTTTTCTTTTTGGTGGAGTCATAACACTATAAAACAATACAAAAGATTGCACAAAAAAAAATGTAAAACTGTAAAAGAGTTATGGGATAATAAATCAGTGCTATGTTTTTTGGTCTCTTGTACTCAATATCTTAGTGGAATGAGAAGGAACTTGGTGAACTTATTTTAATGGAGTAGTGGTCCGAGTGGCTTTAAAAAATGTGATGGGTCTGTGTAGTCAAAAAATATATTGTATACATGCATATTAAAATATTCAGTGGGTTCATGGATTTGAATAGGACAAATTAGAAATAAAACAATGGGTTCTGTGGACTGTGGAGAAAGTTGTTTCCTTTGATAGCAACGATGAACAAAAACAGAGGGTCGGCAAGCATACCTAGGAGATTCCCACTAGAGAATGTGGGTGAAGTAAAGCATGAGGAGTTCTACACTGAAGTGAATGGTGGAAATCAATACATACAGCAGGGTATTTCTAATGGCCTACTGGATGTCGATTCAGTTTTCTATTCCACTCGAAAGTCTGATGGAGAAGCATTTGATATCAGGTTTGATGAGAATGCCCCAAAATTTTCTATTTTCACAAAACCCTAAATTTGCCCTGATTTTCACAAAACCCTACATCTTCCCCCATTTTTCCAAGCAACCCATGTGAAACCCTAAATCTCTCCCCATTTTCCCAAGCAATCCACGCTATGTGCGTGTTCAGCCTAGAGAGAGGGGGGGTCGCAACCCACACAGTGTGTGTTTTGGCGAGAGAGAGGGAAAAGGCAGGTACCTCGAGTGATGCTGTGGAGGAGTGTCCGCGAATGCTGTGGAGGAGTTGGTGTGGAGGGACTGCTATGGCGGAGGGCAGGAGGAGGAGAGAGTCATGGCCATGGCTTGCGTCTGGCTCTCATAACGGTGTGGAGCGTGAGAGAAGAGAAGAGAAGATAGAGAGAGAGAGAGAGGAGTTTAACCGGCTGAGAAGGTTAACAGGAGAGAGAGGGGGGCTGGATCAAGGGCTGAGATTGAATCAGAAAATTCAACGGTTAAAAAAAAATAAGGGGGGGCATGATGCCCCAATACCGGTTTGGGGCATGGGAGCCGGAGCCGCCTAGTAGCGGTGCAGTTTGACACCCCACTCGGCAAAGGGGTGCTCAGCAGCATACCGGGTCCCTTCCAATCATCTCCTTTTAACATCTCCGTCCAAATTGTCAACACCCCACTTTTCCCTCTCCAGAGACATATATACACAGCCCCGTCTCTATCAACAATATATACTAACATACATACAGATCTATTTCCCCTCCTCTCTCGGATGAGATGGGGAGCAAGACCTCCTTAATCATCTACATCACACTAGCCCTACTACTCCTACTCCTCATCTCCCACTCTCCCAATAAACCCTCCTCCCACCGCCACCGCCGCCTCAAGCTCCGCTCCAACTTCTCCGCCGCCGACCATCCCCACCGCCCCCCCCATCACCACGACCCCGTCCCATTCGACCCTCTAATCGCCGACATCGAGCGTCAGATAGAGGACAAGCAATGGGAGAAGGAGAAATTCATCATGTCCAATGAACGACTTGAATCAGCAGCCCCCGGGGCCGAGTCTCAGCCCGAGTGGGAGGACTTCATGAACGCCGAGGATTACTTGAACGACGAGGAGAAGTTCAACGTGACCGATCGATTGGTTTTGCTCTTCCCGAAAATCGATGTGGACCCCACGGACGGGTACGCGACAGAGGGGGAATTGGTGGAGTGGATTTTGAAGAACTCGCAGAGGGAAGTGATGCACAGGACTCAGAGGGAGATGGAGATTCATGATAAGAATCGGGACGGCTTCGTCTCCTTCTCTGAGTACGAGCCCCCCGCTTGGGTTCATAAATCAGGTCTGCTATGATGTGATCTTCTTCTGAGAAATCTCCTGATTTGCTAACTTGTTCATTTGTTTGTGTGTTAATGAAGTTGTGATTTGTAGAATTGTAGTAGAGAGTTGATATTTGGCAGTTATGTTCATCTATTGCTTTTTTAAGCATAATTGGATGTGTGTATGACTCTCTAGTGCAATAATAGGGTAAGAGACCAAACCAAAGTCAGGGTGAACGTGCATTTTGAAAACATTACTGAAATTTGAAGAGAGAGGATTGAGAGTGGGAGCAGGGAGTCTTGGAGGATTATGTGATCTAGGTCCAAAAATATCATCTTTTTACCCTGTACACTAATATTAATCAGTGTTCTAAAAGTTGGCCGCCTAGGCCACCTACTCCTTGCCTAGGCGCTAGGAGGTGGTCCAAAGCCTAGATTAGGAAGCCGACTAGTCGGCGCCTGGGCACTTAGGCAACCAACAATTCATCTGGTTTTGAACATTGATATTAATTACCCATTGATCGTCTGGTTTTAATTTCTTGCTGGTAGTTGCTATTTATTGAGGAAATATGTGGTGTGCAGGAAAGAAATAATTCATGAAAAAATATGTTTGAGAGGTTTATGGTTTGAATATGAAGCCCCAGTTTATACCTTATTTGTTGTACGCTAGGGTTCTTGAAGAGTCTATCCGTCAATTTCTGATAAACCCTTAATTGGGTGTTAATAGTTGTATTATCCTGAACTATTTATCGAGCCCGCATGTGATGGAGGGCTAGTTATTTAAAGATTATTCTGAGAATCTAATGGTTTCAATATGATTTATACTTTCTCGTGATGAAGATTATGGAAGTTTTGTTTGGGGTTCATTTTTGGTATTGCATTTACTGGTTGTTGTACTTAGCTTATATCTGAGGCTTTTCCGATTGTGAAATTCATTGGAAGTTGACTTTGTCATTAGTGGCTACCTAAGAAGCATGGATGCGGATATGGGATACGGATACGTGGATACGTAATTTTTTCAAAAAGAATGATACAATATGTTGGGGGATACGTAGATAAATATCGAAAAAAAATTATATTGTGATTTTTAATTCCTAAAATTCCATTAATGATTAAAGTTTTCCATTACACAAGTTCATCATTTCACATGCCGAGAGATATATATTTACATATAGTTATATATATAACTGTATCTATATACTTATATATATGTATATATATATATATGGGTTTTGCTACTAACCGCCCACTGGGCGTTAAAGTTGGACAGATGAAATGACTTCTCTTTACATGCTAGAAACCCATGTATCCTATGTTTGATTACTTTCAATGAGTTTTTCAAGAATTGCAAGGACTCTTTTGCATAGTGTGCTAATGACTATTTTAGCCTTGCCTTTTCGTCACTTTGAACTCTGCAGTATGTACTTCTCACTTTTTCTCTCTCTAACTTATGGGTCTTCGACCCTGTTTGTTTTGGGTTTTCCGATAAACACTATGTCCACCGATCGGCGTGTGGGGTCCATTTCAGATTATGCACGAATGATCCGAGCCGTTCAAAAAATTTTTAAAAAAAATCCTAGTGGGCCTTGGTGAGGATTAGTGTAATCCGATATGTGTAGATACTCGATCTAAGCTTCCCATTCTTGAAAATTTGGGAAAAAAAAAGATTAAGATTTTTCAATTTTCAAGAATGGGAAGCTTGAATCGAGCATCTACACATATCAGATTAAGCCGATCCTTGCTTAGGCCCACTTGGATTTTTTTTTTAAATTTTTGAACGGTTCGAATTATCCGTGCAGGATTTGGAGTGGACTCCACACGCCAGTCGGGGGCCGGCCACTGACTCCCCCTATCGGTGGATGTAGTGTTTCCGTTTTGAATTTGAATTTGTAGCTAATGACAATAAGATTTTGTCCTCCTTAGCTTTTAAGGGAGCTTTTTGGCATTGTTCAATTTCTTTTTGCATTTTTTAGTCTTGTATCAAACTGTGTATTATTAGTGACGAATCGAAAAAGTAAAAATATTTTTGTGAGGCCTATGTTGAGTCCCACAAAGATGATCCAAATTGCTCATTTTTTTAAAAAAAAATTTAAGAGTTCATGTAAAAATCAACTCAATCGGATATTGGTAAGAGCTTTTTTATTCAAATATTCAACACTTTTCCTTTTAAAATTTCAAAGTATAAAATATTAATATTTCATTAAACATATTCACCATTGTTCTTACATTAAGGTAATAAAAATGTCACTTACATTATTCTAATTTCATAAAATATTAATGTGCATATATGCATTAAAAAATGAAATTGAATCAGACAAAGTACATAGACCGGATGTGAATGGAGAGAGAAGAGAGAGAGGTGCTTGGGGTTAATTTGGTAATTTGATTCGTCTATTCCAATTTGATTTGACTTCTGGTAAGAAAGTTGCAAGGTTTTGAGAAAGGCCCAAGAAAAACAGAGCGTGTGTTGCACCACGGACTGCCCACAGGGCAGTTTGTAGAATTTGCCTATATATATACACACAGACATACATACACAGAGGGAGAGGGAGAGGGAGAGGGAGAGGGAGAGACGAGAGACTTACAAGGTTGTCGAGATAGATGACAGACAAGAGGGAGGATATTGTCGGTGTGTTTTTGGTATTGACCGGTGGTGGAAAAAGAAAAATATAGTCCTAATTGCAATTTCAACCCCTATATTTTAAGTAATAACATATTTACCTTGCGCATATCCAAAAGGGCTTTTTACCTCTAGATCCAGAAAATGGAAAGTAATTTCCACCACATCTCCTCTAATTAATGGACACTGAAACCCTATGAAGGTGCCTAAAACTCTAAACCCTGAAAGTGCTTAAACCCTAGGTTACCCTATGAAAGTGCCTAAATCCTAGGGTACCCTATGAAAGTGCCTAAATCCTAGGTTATCCTATAAAAATACCTAAACCCCTAAGGAACCCTATGAAAGTGCCTACACCAATAGAACCCTATAATAGGAATGTGCACCCTAAAATCTCTATGAAAGTGCCTAAACCTAAACCATATGGCTCTATGAAAGCACCTAAACCTAAGCCCTTGGGTACCCTAAAACCCAAGGGTGACACTTCCATTAATGATAAATGTATTTTTGTAAAGATGGACCTAGTGGTAATTAAGTATTGCATCTCTCCATAATGGGAATTAAGTTTCACTTTTCTGTACTTAGAGGTAAAAATCTGTATCCAAGGATGTATCCGAGCGTATCCAACATGTATCCGCGCATATCAGAAAAGTATCGGGATACCAATAAAATAATTCTAAAAGTAGGAAACTTTTTAAAAAAATGTATCGGATAGGTATCCTGAGCGTATCTGAGAGTATCGGTATCCAATACGGATACGATACGTAATATGGAGGCCAAAATAGAGTATCCGCACTTCATAGGCAGCCTACATAAGAAGTCCAGCATTGCCTAAGCTAAACTTAAGACTAACGAGCTTCCTTTCTTGGTTGTTGGGGTTTCCTTTGTATGTGGGAGGGGTGGTCGTGCTTGAGATGGTCCTTAATGGTGACACTAGCTCCCAAACAAGGCCAGCCTTGGTAATTTGGAGGCCTAAAGCGAATTTTATATTGTGACCTTAGTTCTTTTAACCTTTTTTTTTTTAATATAGGTGGCTAATATGAGATAAAAAGATTAAACATGGTATTTTAACTTCGTAAAATAAACTTTTGAAAATATTTAAAGCATTAGAAAAAGATGAATCAAACACAACAAAGTATGGCTCCATCGTTTTCTCTATTTAATCATGTTATTAACTTTAATTGTACGAATTTTATTTTTAACAATAAGAGGAGTTATTATTTATGTTAAAACATTTTTTTATCGAAGTTTGTTGTGTAAAAATAAATTATTTTGGCTTTTTTTAGTCAATAGTATTTTATTTGTGAATGTGATGTAAAAGGTAAAAGTAAATTTTAAATAAGCAAAAGAACATGCGGAGTAATTTTCATACTCCCCTTTTTGAAGAATTAACGCCAGGATTGTGACCCAAAAATTAGGGTTTATTTCTCATTACGTTATACTTGTACAAATGTAAAAAGTAATTACACATTAGTCCCTTATCTCCTAATCTACTTACATAAGAGATGTAAACTACAACTAATTACATGTAAACCCATAACTTAACACTCCCCCTCAAGTTGGTGCGAAGATATCAATCAAGCCCAACTTGAATACAATGGGGTGAAAACTCTTGCTACCAAGCCCTTTTGTGAATATGTCAGCCAGTTGATCGTTAAATCTCACAAAAGGAATACATATCAAACCCGCGCTCAACTTCTCCTTGATGAAGTGCCTGTCAATCTCTATATGCTTCGTTCTTTCATGTTGAACAGGATTATGAGCAATATTGATGGCAGCTTTATTGTCACAGTAGAGTTTCATAGGACCATTATCAGTAATACCCAAATCACGTAACACGGTTTGGAGCCACAAGAGCTCACTAACGCCATGAGCCATAGCTCTGTATTCAGCTTCTGCACTGGATCGGGCAACCACTGATTGCTTCTTACTTCTCCAAGTAACCAAATTTTTCCCAATGAAAGTACAATAGCCAGAAGTAGAGTGTCAATCATCCACAAAACCAGCCCAGTCAGCATTAGATAACAAAATTTCCTTTCCTGGAGCTGATTTGAGGTATCTCAAGATACGATAAACTGCATCCAGATGCAAAGTGCGAGGATCATGCATTTATTGACTAACAACACTCACTGCATAAGTAACATCTAATCGAGTGTGAGCTAAGTATATCAGTCGACCCACAAGTAGCTGATATCTCTCCTTGTCGGTGCACTCCTCCACATTGCCACTAAGATGGTGATTTGCCTCAATCGGAGAATTTTCAAGTCTACAGCCTAACATACCTGTTTCTTCCAAAAGATCAAGTATATGCTTCCGTTGGAAGATAAAAATATCTCTATCAGACCTTGCCACTTCCATGCCAAGAAAGTATTTTAGTGATCCCAAATCCTTAATCTCAAATTCTTGAGCTAGACTAGATTTAGGTTGAGAATTTCATTTACATCATTGCCTATCATTATTATATCATCAACATACACAATAAGGACAACAATCTTACCAACACCTCCCTTGATGAACATAGTATGATCTGCATGGCTCTGTTTGTATCCAAACCCCAACATAGCCTTGGAAAATCTGCCAAACCACGCTCTAGGTGATTACTTCAGCCCATATAAGGCCTTCTTCAATCTACACACCTTCCTTTCAGCCTCAGAGGAAGAGAAACCTAGTGGTACGTCCATATACACCTCCTCTTCTTTCTCACCATGGAAGAATGCATTTTTCACATCAAACTGGTGAAGGGGCCAATTCAAATTGGCAGCACAAGAAAGTAAAGCTCGTATAGTGTTCATCTTTGCTACTGGTGCAAATGTCTTCTCATAGTCAATACCATATGTTTGAGTAAAACCCTTGGCAACAAGTCTCACTTTGTATCTCTCAACTGTACCATCAGCATTCTGCTTAACAGTGAAAACCCATTTGCATCCTACTGATTTCCTTCCTCCTGGAAGTGATACTAGCTCCCAAGCGCCATTCTTTTTCAAAGCTGTCATCTCTTCTACCATATCTCCTTTCCACTTAGGTATTATAAATGCATCCTGCCAAATTTTGTGGGATACATATAGAATAAAGAGACGAAACAAAGGCATGGTACGAAGAAGATAAACGATCATAAGAGACAAATTGAGATATAGGATGTTGAGTACATGACCTAACACCTTTCTGAAGAGCAATAGGAAGATTATCAGGCTCAATAAAAGGAGGTTCAATAGGAGAAGATTCATTACCAGATGAGTCAGCTGAGGAATCCGGAACTGGAGCAGGGGATTGTAATTGACAAGGTGGTATTACACGTGGACTTTCCTTTCTTCTGTCTAATGTAGGTCTTTAAGTTAGACCCTTTCAGCCGTTGTGGTTGTTCCTCAATATTGTCACCAATGTCATGAGTTGCTCTGTAGATATTGGTTCATCTCAAAATTGTTTCCTCTCCCCCTGACCATGATTATAAAAAGAGGTAAACATCTTTTCCTCCCTTATCTATTCCTGTCGATGCTCCCCAGAAGAGATGGAATGGAGGGAGAGTAAAAAGACACTGTTTCCCAAAAAGTAACATCCATAGAGACATAAAACTTTCTAGAGTGAGAATCATAACATTTATAGCCCTTATGGGTAGGAGAGTACCCAATAAAGACACAGTTATGGGCTTTATGACCTAACTTGCCCCCAGAGGGATGAGGGGCATGAACAAAACACACACAACCAAACACCCGCGGTGCGAGAATGGTGACACGAGAACTGTGAGGAAGACACTCAATAGGTGTTTTGAACTGGAGAACACTAGATGGCATACGGTTGACACATAAGTAGCAGTCAAAATTGACTCTCCCCAAAAAAAAATTTCGGAACATTCATGGTAAATAAAAAGAGAGCGAGCTACCTCAGCAAGATGACGATTCTTGCGTTCAACAACTCCATTTTGTTGTGGAGTGTCAACGCAAGTCGTCTGATAAAGAATGCCATTTTCTTCTAGGAATGCCCTAAAATTCCTATCTATATACTCAGTCCCATTGTCGCTATACAACAACATAACGGAACCCATCTAGTCCCCAATCATTGGGGGTATGGGCGGGGAATGATTGGAGACAGATCTAACCTTTGGCAATATATGCACAAAGTGGCTGCTCTCAGAATACCACTGAAGCAAGGGCCCCCCTAAACCTCCAAGAACCGAGGAGCTACAGGGACATTTTGTTGTAGAACCATCTAGTCCCATTGTCGCTATAAAGAATTCTAATATTTGTATCAAATTGAGTGCGTACCATGGCATAAAAAGATTTAAAATAAGAAAAAATGTCACTTTTTGACTTAAGTAGATACACCCATGTAACACGAGAATAACAGTTAATAAAAGTGACAAACCACCGAAAACCTTTAAGAGAGGTAACAGGGGAAGGACCCCAAACATCAGAATGGATAACTGTAAAAGGAGATGCACTCCGTTTATTAATAGGCGCATAAGAAGAATGTTTATGTTTTCCAAACTCACAGGCTTCACAAAAAAAGGGACTCCTACGACAATGCCTTATTAAATTAGGAAAAAGCTTATCTAAATTTCCAAAGGAGGGATGACCCAATCTACGGTGCCACTGATGTAACATAGTAAGAGGTGCACCCGTATCTGCTTGCAGAGCAAGACCACATGACATGGGAGGACGAGGTGCAGACTCTAAAAAATAGAGGCCACCATGTGATTTACCACTGCCAATCACCTTCCACATATCCAGTTCCTGAAAGACACAATGAGTAGGAAAAAAGGTCACGGAACAATTTGCAGAACGAGTAAGGCTACTAACAGACATAAGATTAGTGGCAAAGTTGAGAATATGTAAAACTGAAGAGAGAGAAATAGAGGGAGAATAGTGAACGGAACCCTTCCCTAAGATAGCAGAGAATGACCCATCTGCTATTCGGATCTTATCCTTACCAGAACAAGTAGGAGTAAGAATCAAACATAGAGGAGCACCCAGTCATATGATTTAAGGCACCAGAATCTATAATCCAAGGAATAGCAATAGAAGCAGTAAATGCACTAGCCGGGATACCTGTGTGAGCAAAATAGGATGAAGTAGGAGGTGCTTTGATACCATGTTAAAGCATCCAACTCCAAACCAATTGGCAAAGAGTGAAGAGGCTGCCCAGGCTCATATACTAGTTTTGGAGGAGATAATTAACCAATGTGGGATAAATCTCAACACTCCCCCGCACGTGCAACCCCTGACTCACACATGGAGAGGTAAACAAAGGATCGATAACACTTGGATCACAATAAACAACGGTGCACTTATGGCACAAACAATGGGGAAAAGCCTCCGAAAATCTAGCTTTGATACCATGAAGAATTAACGCCAAGATTGAGACCCAAAAATTAGGGTTTATTTCTTATTACGTTATACTTGTATAAATGTAAAAAGTAATTACACATTCATCCCTTATCTCCTAATTTACTTACATAAGAGATGTAAACTACAACTAATTACATATAAATCCATAACTTAACACTTTTTGATATCCACACTCCCTTTTTTGTTTTTTTAGTGTTGAAAGTGTATGTAAATTTTTTGGTAAAAGACAAAAAGGGAGGGAGGATATAAAAAAAGGGAATGTGAAAATCAATTCCCAATAACATAATATAAAACTTATCAAAACATTTATTGTGTGCAAAAAAACTGCATAACATCTACAACCACTAAAGCATCACCAATTTATACTCCATACAAGAGAAGCAAGAGGCATCATTTACACCTGGGTGTAAGAGGCCTTATTACACCTAGATCCAATAGGAAATATAAGTTAAAAAAATGGTTCGTAGAAAGAAAGCCCTGGGAATCGAACCAATGACATATGGAATCCAAGGGAATGCACGCACCAACTTTGCCAGAAAACGTCTTGTGTCAGAATATGGAACAAATTATATATAATATATACACGTGTTATATAGAAAACGGGGCCTCGTTTTTACTTAAGTTCCGGGGGCCTAATGCTGTCACATCTCGAGCTTCACCCCAGGGCCGGCCTTGCCCCCAAAATATGATTGGTTCCCTTTTATAATTGGTAGAATTTTACAATTCTCTATTTCCTCTTTTGCTCTATGCCTGCGTGTCTTTAGCTGTCTTGCCTCCCTATTAATGTGGGTTACTTATCTCTCTCTCCCTAAAGTCTTCAGCAGGACCTGGTGCCACAAGCGGCACAGAGAGCTAGCGAGCCAGTTATTTTAGTTCATAGGTGCATAGCTCAAGATGGGTAGAGTTTACTTGTTTGTTGGTTTTTTGATAGCATTTGGTATTTCTACCAAGAGGCCCGAGACATTGAGTAGTTGGGCTCTTGGTTGCACGAAGTGTGAGCGGGAACGGGAGCAGGGGTGGGGGAGCGGATGATCATAGAAGTGTGGGAGCGCCGTCGGGAGCGTTTGGGGAAAAATATTTATTTTTATGTAGTTAGATGTCAAAAAGAAAATATTATTCTACCACTTAAAATGCAAAACATAAAAATATTTACAGTTTTAATACGTGATTCTTGTTGTTCTCCTATCTTAGTTGCACAAAGCGGGGGCGGGAGCGGGAGCGGGATCGGTTTAGAAATAATATGTGAAAATATGTAATGCAAGTAAATATAATTATGTGTCATTCATGTCAATTGCAAAGATTGTCTTAGTGACTAAGTAATATTATGGTTATATTATTCAATTGAGCAAATTTAAGTTAATATTTTCCTAATATCTCATCATTACTTTGTCTTTTATCTTGCTTGGTATCTTTTATTTTTGTTTCTTGTGGGATTTATATGCCTAAGAGGTTCTATCCGAGTTGGGAGCGGGTTCCTTCTCAATGGGAGCGAGGTTCCTGACTTGGGGCGCAAGAGCGAGGTTCCGAGGTGGATTCGCCACCCACATTCGAGGTTCCTGCAACTAAGGTTGGGCTTATTTCCATACGTAATAATCTATTAATGCCTCCTCTGGTCTCCCACTATGAATCTTAGCTCCCTACATCTACCTCCATTACCAAAAATTAAAATAGAAGAAAAAGAATGTTGGAATAAATTTGACTTGAAGAGAATTTTTTCCAAATTATTCTAAGGCTGCTAGCATGCATCCTTTGCTATTTTCCCTTTTGAGGAGACAAACAGTAGTGTTGGCTAACATTCTCTTGGTGGTTTGATTGTTTGCATGTCATTGTAGCTTATGTACTTCATTCCTAGTTGTACAATCAGGTGCTCGATGATAGTCTTCTTAGTGCTTTGTTTTTAGTTACATTGGTTATTGTCATGTATGCAGTTATTTAAATTTTGTTGATCAACACTTCATACTTCTGCACTTTGCCTCAAATCTCACCTCACTCCCTGTAAATTCAATTGGGACAGTCAAAATCTTACACTTTTGGTCAAGTCCTGACTGTCAATGATTTCTCGGAAATTTGACTGGCATTAGTCATGTGGTTGTCACATGGCCTATTTTGGGAACTCTAAAGTCTCTGGAATTTACTTTAGTCCATAATGATTGCTTTGATAAAGCAACATTTATCCCCTCAATTAAAGCAAATGGTTGATGTTTGGTTGCTCAACGTTCGGTATCATGAAGTGGCCTTCTAACCGACATAAACTCTCTCTCTCTCTCTCTCTCTCTCTCTCTCTCTCTCTCTCTCTCTCTCTCTCTCTCACACACACACACACACACAACATACACCGCTGCCTCTGCTTCTGCCCCTGCCTATGAATGATTAATTTAAACACAATGGAAATGATTGTAATTGTTGTAATTTTACTTGTTCTATGAGTCCTTGTTCTCCGGGTTTTGCTAAAAATATATTCTATTCTTTGGCGTTCTCTAGCTTATGTCAAAGTCTTTAAGTGCGAATGTTTTGGCTGTGGAGCTTATTGTCTAGTGGGTATATTATCAAAACCACAGTAAGCTTATATCTAACCCCATCCTTTTTTGCAATGAGAATGTATGACAGCAGGCATAATTTGGAAAGGTCCCTAGGATAATGTCATTTACTAATGCCAATTTTTTTGAAGGAAAACAAAATTCAGCTGAACAAAAAATGCAGCATCTCTATAATTCAACATTCAAGTTATTGGTTAGATGCAATATTAACTTATAGGATTGTCATGTCATACCTTGTCCTTGAGTGACGTTCTCAGTTCTGATTTTGGCTGTCAGATAATGCGTCACTCGGCTATGAAATGGGTTGGTGGAGGGAGGAGCATTTCAATGCGTCAGATGCAGATGGAGATGGCCTTCTTAATATAGCTGAGTTCAATGAGTAAGCTTATACTTATTCAATCAACCAAAGTGTTCTTCCCTTCATTTCCCCCTCTATTGTTTGTTATGACTCACGTATTGCTCTCTTCATTGATGCTAATTCTCTCTGATGATTTTGTTGATGGACTATAGCTTTCATCATCCGGCTGACAGCAAGAACCCAAAGCTACTTCATTGGTTGTGCCAGGAGGAGATAAGGTATCGAGGTGTCATTGTACTTATAAATTGATGCACAGTTCTCTTCCCATACATTTTTGTTTTCTTCCTCGTAATTCTCTTGTACAGTTGCTAATTGCATTTCCAGTTTCTACGCTTATTTCCGTCCATCCTTCCTCCTGCTTCATGTCAACAAAGGATGTTAGTAGGGAAAACTGCACCAAAAATTATCCTTCCAAATAAATACGTCATTAAAAGCCTCATATGCATCCACCGTTCCTCTGCTGGGCTAATTCAAGTAGCTGCACACAATTTGTTGAGACACAAGGATTAGGTTGGTTTGTGTTGATTTATTTCCTTAGAAAGAAAAAGGAAACCTGTTTGAGAAATGGGTCTTGGGTTGGTTTGGGCTGATTTGTTTCCTTATGAAGAAAGAAAAACTTACAGGACAACCAGAATAAAATAAGTGAGGATTGAACTTTTGACAGGTATTGTAGCAAATAATGGGCTCTAAAGGTCCTAAAAATGTAATATGCCTTGAATGTTTAGAAGAATAATAAAGAACTTTTTTTTTTTTTTTTGGTAAGTGAATTTTATACCAACAAACGGAGCCAAAAAGCTACACAAAGCAACAGGGGCATCCCCCTGGAAACCTATACATCAAAAGCCCCAACAGTAGGCAAAAAACCAACTCAAAACGGAAAACAACATCCTATCAACAATTGTTAACAGCAAAAATTCTAGAGTCTAGGAGCCAAGCATCACAAAGACCTCGATTTTGGGCCGAGAACTTCACCATTGCCCAAGAGTTAGCCTTAGCTTGAATTGAATTAAAGATGGTCAGAGAAACCACAGCCACATCTCTGGACCTGCCTTGAAAAATTCTCAAGTTGCGCTCCCCCCAAATATAATAAATGGAGGCTGCCAAAGAGAGAAATTCTCAGGTTGAACTTATTTTGTGCCTAAAACTCAAAAGAAAATTGATCTGTTTAGGAGTACCATACCATACATTCTTATAGTGTCATTTATGCAAGTCTACACCTATCATACCCCATTTTAGAGCATGTGGCGTACCACTTTTCGGTTCCCATTCTCGTTCTGGAACGAATTGGTATCCTGGGTAACTGGATTTTCGAAAAATGATTCCACAAAGTTCTACCTCTGACCTTCAAGGCTAGGTGCTAGCTGTGTTCTTTCTCAATCACAAAGGCTTCGAACCTTGCCTTCTTAGTCTCCTTCGATTCGAAATAACAGTGTCACTTCTAACCTTAAAAGCTACATTTACTGACTTTGCTCTCTGGCAAACAGAGTTTGGTAAGACATGTGCAATGCAAGATCTCTTTCAACTTAGAGTTTGGTAATCTAATGCAAGACAAGCTGAAATGGCTTGACAAATGGACAACAATGTAACAACAGATATGGATATACTAAATCGTATGGAATGCTTAATTAAGAAAATCGAATGGGATCGGGACTACTGCAGCTACTCACCTATTGTTGAGTCGTGTTTCTTACACTTCAACATGTGTTTGGTGTACACTCTTCCTCATTATTATTTCTTTGTGATGAATATGTATCATTTAACAAGATACTTCCCCATTAATGGTCATATATTGTGGCCGTTATATAACACTTGGAACAGACTGATTGTGGAAATTTTGGCGAGCATGGGGGTTGATGGTAAATATTGTAGTTGATTACGACCATGTCTTTTTTATAGGTTTCATCATTTGTTGTTCGTCGCATATCTACTATATTGTAGGTGTAAAGTGGTTTCATTGGTTCCTACGATTTACACAGCTTTGGAAGAAATGAGAAGTAAAAAACAACAGGAACAAGACTATGACTTAAAAATTGTCCACTTCGAGGTTGAACATATTACTAGAGTGGCATTAAAGTATCCCTATTTATACATTCTATTACCTCAGGTTAGGAACTTGTGATTAAGACCTTAACTGAGGCGGAAAAATTTGGACAAGCAAAAGTTAAAAATCAATGAAAGTTTCAAATTGATTTTTGACAACGGATGCTCACTTTGGGACGTTGAAGAAAAGAGATTTGGGCTATAATCCAGGGAAAGAAGGAATATGATATTGGGTGATTGAAGTAAGTGTCTTTTTATGTTGTGAAACAGCTTTGCAAAAAGTATTGTGATGGTATTCGGAATATGATGTAGAGCCTATAAAAGGTCGTATCCAGTAAGTACTTAAAGCTTCCGCGTACACCAGGGTTTGGAAGAGGTAGTATGCAGACAACTTACACCCACCTTTGAAGAGAAGGATTCCCACTATTCAAATCCATGCTACAATGCTGGGGCCAGTAACCCTTCCTTTCAGACCGAGTCACGACCTTCATAGACAACAACTTATATGATAACCAAAATTTAGACGAGAATGGTAAACGTGTTAACCTTCTATTCTTATAGATACACATTGGTACAACTTGTGTAGGGGTCTCTATTTCAGAATCCTGCTCTGTATGGAACAGGCCTTGGCAAATGAGAGCTTTCCCTATGGTTACTTTGTCGGTAACAAAGCCAACAAACGTGGCATCAATCTCTCAGGAAAAATCTAGAACATCTTACTTGTGTCCGAGATTGACTTTCAATATGTGACCATTGGCAAAGTTTGCTTCAATGTGTTTCAAACTGAAATTGCTAACCTTATACATGCTACAAACCCTACCATTGGCAAAGTTTGCTTCACTGTGTTTCAAACTGAAATTGCTAACCTTATACATGCTACAAAACCCTCCGAAGTCAGTAAACCTGCTTCTAAAGTTTTCAGTGGAGTACGTATGGATGTACTACCTTAGTTCCCAGGATTACAACCTATCGCAACACTGAAAAGTGCAGAATTCAATTTTTATTCAACAAACTCCATATGAAATCTTGGCCAATCTTTTTGACTTCATCTTGGAAAAGGCGTGCAGAAATTCTTCTGATACACAATTACAACTTTTTGTTTGTTTTGCGAGAATCAATTGGCACTGGAATTACTTAAATGTTATCACTTGGCATGTCATCACTAGAGATTCATCGCGCTTCTATGGATGTTTGAAGTAATTTGTTTTATATCTAGAAGGAGACCTTATCTTTCCATGGTACCTAAAAAGGATAGTTGGTTTAGTGACTCCCTCTACTTAGAGACTTTAGCCAGTTGCTTGCTAGTTCTGCCTCTTCCTGTTATTTGATTATTTGGAGAGATGCTTAACATGTAAGTTGCTTAACTTGCTGCCTGATCACCTGCTTTCATCTTAGGGAAAGAGATTCTGATAAAGACGGGAAAGTCAATTTCAAAGAATTTTTTCATGGGCTGTTTGACTTCGTAAGAAACTATGACAAAGAAAACCACGGTCCTTCACATGAGTCTGATGATTCAACGGAGGCCCCCGCTCGGAAGATATTTGCTGAGCTCGACAAAGATGGCAACAGGTATTTATTATGATGCCAACATGGTTCATATGTGATTTTATACTGTTTCACCTTTTATTTTATCTCCCTTGATGGTTGAGGAAATGCTTGGTAAAGTGGTGAATTACTTGAAGTTGTGCCTTGCCTTTTAGGTACTTGTCAGATGTAGAACTTCTACCAATCATTGATAAACTTCATCCATCAGAGCGTTACTATGCAAAGCAACAAGCAGATTACATCATATCACAGGTATTCCTTTAACTGAAGAGGAATTAGTTTGAATAAATGAAATGAATTGGTTCTTATGATTCCAATGTAGAGTTGGAAACTATTCTTGTGATTTTATAAAAGACTTCAACGATGCTTTTGTAGTATGAATGAATAAATCTCAAGTACAATATGGGGGTTTAATTGACTTATTTTAAGGGTGTGTTCTGCATTGTGCACGGTAGATGAACTATGTCAGTTTCAACTCCGCCTGTTCGTTCTTAGAGCCTTAACTTTCTTTCCCAGCCAGTCCCAAGCCCGGACAAAGGAGAAGGGTTGTGCGTTAGGCAGCTAACAGCCAGCACTTAAAAAACCCGTCAGATCTTTATGGCATGAATCCAAATATGATTACAAGACCTTGAGCGAGCCCGTACCTCTTTGCCTTAGTTATGGATGAGTTGACTAGACAGTTTCAGGAGGATATCCCATGGTGTATGATGTTTGCAGATGATATAGTCCTCGTGGATGAAACCGCTAAAGGTGTTAATACGAAATTAGAAATTTGGAAGGAATCATTAGAGTCAAAGGGTTTTCGGATAAGTATGAGTAAAACTGAGTATATGGTGTGTAAGTTTAGTGGTTCCAGCTGTTCGCGTGAAGAAAGAGTGGTGATCCAAGACCAAGAGATACCAAAAATGACCATTTTAGGTTATTTGGAATCAATTATTAGTAAAGATGGAAAGATTGGCGATGATGTGACTCAAAGGATCCAAGTGGGGTGGCTCAAGTGGAGGAGGGAGGAGTGCTACTGGTGTATTGTGTGACAAGAAGGTACCCACAAAATTGAAGAGAAAATTCTATAGAACTATCATAAAACTAGCGATGCTTTACGGGACAGAATGTTGGCCTATTAAGAAACAATAGGTGAGTAAGATTAGTTTAGCGGAAATAGGAATGTTAAGGCGAATGTGTGGTAAGACTAGACGAGACAAGATTAGAAATAAAATGGTTCGTGACATGGTAGGTGTAGCACTTATAGAGGAGAAGTTGAGAGAAAATAGGATTAGGTGGTTTGGACATGACTACTGTAGACCTGGAGATGTAGTAGTTAAAAGAGCGGATAGGATAGCTTTGGTTAGCAACGCTACGAGGAGGGAAAGACCTAAATTGGCATTAGATGCTATGGTGAGCAAAGATATGAGTCTAATAGGTTGAGTGAACAAGTGGCCCTTGACAGAGCTCAATGGAAAAAAAAGATTCATATAGCTGACCCCAATTGATTGGGACATAAGGCTCGGTTTGGTTAGATGAACTATGTCAGTTTTACCAAGTTAATGTACACAGTACATTAGAGAATTAGGGAGATAGATGGTTTCTTGTCATGGTATTCTTGTCCACTCCTAATTGTATTATCACATTGTCTTACATTTTGAAAACTCAGGGACCCTAGCTTTGACATTATATTACCTTGTCCATGTACAACTCTGAAAAAATTCTGAGGGTTTTCCCACTGATATCCCCCTATATATTGTTCGGGTAATCTGATATTTCTCTTATATTTATTTCTTCTACCCTAATACCAAATTAGGGAATATATGCATCTCTTTTTGCCAGTCATGCACAGAGAGGTTGCGTACACTAAAAAGAAATCGCGACTTCTAGTGTGATAGGTGATTAACCGTCTGCTCGTCTGATGTGAATCCTTGCACTCCCCGTCCCATGTGCCCGGCGTGCAATCTTTGTAGTTGTCTTATGAGTAGCTATGATAGTAGGGAAAAGCTCAAAGCAACTTGTTTTTGGCTTTGCCATTTGTGCCATCTAGGGATGAAATGTTCTCAAGGGAAAGTTACTATTCCAATATTTGTTCATTTTCCCATCTCTTGGCGATGTCCAGAATTTTGGGACTTGGGCAAAAAAACATAAATGCAGTGACACTTTCATGTGGGTGGATGCTTTGCTTGGCATGGCTCTTTGCTGCTTGTCCAGTACTGCGTCATAACACTATGAAATCAAAGTTAATGTGTGCCTTACCTGACTATTTTAGAGTTATTTTGCGTGTTTCTGCAGGCAGATGCAGATAAGGATGGGCATTTAACCTTGAAAGAAATGATTGATAGCCCGTATCTTTTCTATAGTGCCATATTCAATGAAGATGACGAAGACGACTACGAGTACCACGACGAGTTCCGTTAGTTTCAAATTAGGTGACGAGTTCACACAAACAGCGTGCAAAGACATACTAGGAAACACAATAGACCAAATTTATTTTCCAAAACACTTGTATGTTATATAGTTTTATTAGGTATAATTTGGGTGTCATCGAAGACTTGGCCAGCCATAGCATCATATCAGGTTGAGTTCTCTGTGGTTGTACTTCTCATGTTCGTGGTCATTCTTGAGATTAATATCCTCTTGTTCTCATTCTATGCTCTCTACTCTTTGCAGATCCCTGCTTTTCCAGATTCACTTGGCAATTCATTTTGGAGATTTCAGTTTGCAGGCACCGTTTTTTGTTCAAATGTTTTTATATTCAAATTTTATTGTCCAGTTGTCTGTCCTTATTTTTCTTACATCAGGGTAAGTGTACTATATAGGACTTCAGTTTCCCCTCTTTGTCCAGTGCCATGGAGTTCATGATTGACAGCTAACTTGTTTTTCCATTAATTATCAGCATTGTTGAAAAGAAACTGACCATTTGGTTATTGAGTTTTCTCCATGAAAAGCATGTACGCGTCATTATGATTGAGACGAAAATTACAATTTCTTTTGGTTGCCAGAATGTGGAAACTGGGCTCACTAAGCCAGGAAGAATATATTGACAATGAAGATATCTTGCACAGGCCACCTCATGTTCATCTACAGTTGAATTTTGATCGCTTGCCAGTGAAAAGGAACTGGAGATAGATTTGTGTTGTGCCTATTTGCATAGAATCCACTAGATTCTCGCCTTTTGACCCCATTAATTTGGTAATCGGGATGGTGGAGGGGGTTGTCAGGGTGTAGAGCAGAACTAGTAGGGATGGAAACGGTCGGTTCAGATTTTGGAAAAACCGAAACAAAATTGAAAATTACAGGGCTTTGGATGACTCATTTCGGCCATCAAATGGCACGATTAATTTGGTATGTTAGGGCTACAATTCTACCTCTTTGAGAACCCTAGACATGCTCACCAAGTCGGCTGATTGCCACGAAGAGTTTGAGATTGGATCAAACACTCAAAAATTGTCCAGAGTTTCTGGGAAATCGATTTTGAAGTTGGTAGAAAGAAGTGTTCGACCGAGAGATTGATCTCACTGGAGGTTTTGACTGCATTGATTCCACTGGGAAATGATTGAATCGGTGGCCGATAAAACGATCTGTGGCATAAAGACTTACCTTCGAAGCTGAATTTTTGGTTTCTGGGCTTCTATTGGGTTACAACGATCCACAAAACTCCTCGGGATTACATGAAGTCAATCACAACAAACAAAACTTGCTCATCATTGGGACGGTCCCAAGGTGGGACCCAAAATATCTGTCGAGAAATTTGGGTGCATTGTATACTTTCTGGATAATTTATTTTTCAGGTGTAGAGCCGGATTAGTGGAGGTTGAATCGGAGCTCTTAAGGATTATTGGGAAAATCTTGAAAGAATTACTCCCTCCGTCCCTTTTTTAGAGTTCAGTATTCCATTTTGGGCTTTGTAAAGTTAGTGGGTAAAAGTTGATGCATTGTCTATTTTGTCCCTAAAAGTAGATTCCATTTTGAAAAGTCAGTGAGTAAAAGTGTAATGATGATAGGTAAATAGGGGAAGTAGAGGAAAAAGTTGATATGAAAGGTATAATAATGATGTCTTTTTAATAAGTTGGAATTACGAAGGAGGACTCTTAAAAAGGGACGAATGGAGTAACGTTTTTGGAGTATTTAGAGGATTATTTATTTGGAGGCTTTTTTATTTTATTTTGGAGATGTAAATTTGCATATAGAGAAATGGGGCCTGAAAGTGTATAAAATACAGCGTATTTTAAAGTTTATTCTAGAAAAAGACAGGTCATTACATGAACAAACTTGGAAGAAAAAGCAAACAATCTTGTAAATGGCATCTGAGAGCGCACGGTAACAATTTTCTTGCTTCAAACCAAGTCTGATAGTATTTAAATGCAGAAATACATAAAATAGTGTTATCGGTATGTATCTCATATTAAACAGCACATTATTATGGCCAACGGTTGCCTTCCGCAGCATAGATCCATCAAATTCACTTCTCCAACTGGCTAAGGCGAGTCGACATCCATATATTCACAAAACTCCATGCCTTTCAAGGCCACAAATTAAGTGGGTAAGATCAAACCAACAACTACTCTATTATGCAGGTATCTATGCCAGTTAAAAAGAAAGATACAGAGAGCCAATGAAAAGCCACAGAGAGCCAATGAAAACCATAACATGAAGATTCGTCACGAAAGTACATAGAAATAGTTACCGTTGATAATTCTGATTTCTGGTATTTTGGATCCCTTTCAATTATCTTCAGTAGGCAATTCCAAGGTCAATAATACAACTTCAGCCATAAGATAATGCTAGATGTACTTGTATGAACCTGATTTCTGGTGTTTCTGGTATTTTGGATCCCTTACAATTATCTTCAGTAGGCAATTCCAAGGTCAATAATACAACTTCAGCCATAAGATAACACTAGATGTACTTGTATGAACCGTAGGAATAATGCAGCTACTATTTTGTAGGAAATTCTCACTTGGCATTACTCTACTTCAAAACGAAACGGCGTATTGACAAGCTATATGATCAGTAATGCCTTGTGACAGAATATGAAGCAGTTATATCAGCACCACCACGTAATTCACAAGCTAGTTGAAGGAAATCCGGCATTGATTTTGAAATGTTCACCGGACAACAAGCAATTTCAAGTGATTTTATTAGCTAGGTTTCAGAAACCAGTGCAATCAGGCACGTAATTGCTAGCTAGCACATCTCATGGTTATTTGTTTATCAGTTTATGTTTACAGTAAAAGAAATCATGAACAGATAAGGCAACTCCAAATTGGGAAACAAGGTTATCAGCTGGGTTATTCAACTACCAAGTAACTGTAACTGAAACCAATTTTAAGCAGATACTCCCTCAAAATTTGAAGATTCTTATAGCTGAAATGAATCAGAACACATGAAACTCCCTCAAAATTTCAGTGTCCTATAATATTTTCAATAATAGGGACAAAGATCCAGAGCCATATTCTCACGTTGACCAACGAACTTACATAACAGTCTTCACAAATTAGCAGAAAAAATAAAAACAGAACAATAATCATATCATATGTATAAACATGATAGAAACATATTACTTGCCCTTTTGCCCCTTATTTCTTCCGCCCTTTTTTCGGTTGTCCGTACTACCGCCGTGATCGCTAAAACCCTCGTCAGAATTAGAATCATCATCATTACTGCTATCATCATCATCATCATGACGGTGGTTTTCATCATCGGAGTCAGTGGGAGGAGAAGGGTCGAGTCGAGCGGCGTCAATGGCCCACAGGATCAACTTCTGGACTTCGTCTTGGTCCACCGCATCACTACTCGAGATCTTACCCCGATCAGATTGAAGGCAGTTTGACTCCTGAAAACAAGAAGAAGAAGAAGAAGAAGGGAGAGAAATAGAATCCCCTTTGAGAGCAGCAAATCGGGCGAGTAGATCACCATCATCAGAAGCTGGTGGTTGTGGCGGTGGGTTTTTGGTAGAAGTGGGTGGTCGTCGGGAGGATTTGAGGGATTGGAAGCGTCGATCGAGATCAGGGTCGATGTAGGAATTACAAGAATGAGAGATGCCACGAGACATGTGGGAATTGAGGCTGAGGTTGAGAAGCAACTCGTCCTCCGCCGCTCGCAGCAGCGAATCTACCGCCTCTTCTTCACCACCGCCGCCGCCGCTGCTCTTCTTCTGATTGGTTTTTGGTATTCTGTTCATCTTTTTCTGGAGTTCTGAATCCACAGCTCAATTTGGCTGCTGATATTACGCGTCTGGCTCCGCCCCAATCAATGATCGACTTTTTTTTTTATCTATTTATTCGTTTTCAAATAACTATTTGTTAAAATATACGTTTTTTCAAATTATTTTTAAAAAGAGAATAAATTCTTTATATTGCCGGTGTAAACATTTGTTTTCTCTAAATCAATTGTATGGTGCCACACGGCGCCATGTTTTATTAATCGGGACCATTGTTTTGACACGTGTCGCAATACAATTGATTGGAAGAAACAAATATTTACACCGACGGTGTAAAGAATTTTTTTTCTTTCAAAAATAATTCAAAACGCACATTCCATGTGCATCACGCATATCGGATGTGCATTATCTGCGCTAGCATATGCGAGCCGAGCCATCTGGATATCCAGCGTGTATCATGCATATCCAATATGCGTCATGCATATTGAATATGCATGATGCGTTATATTATATATATATATATATATATATATATATACTCCCTCCGTTCCAAAAAGAGTGTCCTTTTTGGGGAACCGTGTCATTTTCAATTGCTTATATCTTTCAATGTGAATGTCAAAAAATATACAATATGGATCTTGTTTGATAGATTATAATTAGTTCTATTAAACAAAATTTTCAAAATCACATAAAACTTCATAAATCAAAAGATATAAGCATTTGAAAATGGCACGGAGTCCCAAAAAGGACACTCATTTTGGAACGGAGGGAGTATATATCAACAATCATTGAAGTAACGAAATGGATGGCAAATGGATCGGTGTAGACATTGAATGATTTTTTTTCTTGTTTCTGCTATTTCTTTGAGATGCTTAGACGTCGGAATAGCCCAACATACAAACAAAACTCTGCCCGATTTTACGTAGAATTAACTTACACGGGTCTAAATTCACCAAAGTCAGGGAGTATTCACCCCTGGTGCATTTGCTAGCGGACATGTATCCGACATGCGTGTCGAATACGTGTCCTCTATCAGACAACATAAATCCCTTCTAAATTTTTGACAGACCCCTAAATTTTAGATTATTTCATACACCATAAATCCCTTCTAAATTTTTTTTTTCTTATCTGTTTAGATTTGGAGCAGCATATTTTGGCAATAGGAGTAACAAATGTTGGCAGCAAATATATCCCTTCTAAAGTTCGCAAAATGAAGCTGCTACACGTAGGTCTAAAACATGTTTGACTGCATATAAGTTTAGTGAACAATATTATGACCAAAACTTACGTAATATTAATGGTCTCCTCTCTCTCTCTCTCTCTCTCTCTCTCTCTCTCTCTCTCTCTCGAAGTGATTTCACGTTGGTAAGGACTATAATTTTGTCTTTACTTTTTTTCTTTCTAAATGCTCTAAGAAATAAGACAAAAATTTATGTAGAAAAATTCATAACGGAGGTGGTCACGGAGGCATATTCATTTATCTGAAACTACCACCCTAGAACTCTAGAAGAGGCGCGGCCGGATTCGTCCTGTAGTTAGGCATACCAGCTATGCTACGAATCTGACCGCGCTTCTTTTCTAGTCTCGAGGTAAAAGTTATGGGTCGCTGAATATGCCTCTGTGACCAATTCCATTATGATGGGTTAATCGCGGTGGCATTTCAGCGGACCGCAACTTCGACCCCAGAAGTCTAAAAAAGGCTTGGCCAGATTATTCCTAAAACCAAGTACAACGGGAAAATCCGTTAATCTGGTTACGGATACTACTGTAGAAAAAACTGGCTATATAAGATTAATACCATCAAAGTAATAGTATATAAGACTATATAAGACTAATACCATCAAAGCTGGTTCGAGTTTATGATGAGACGTCGAACCTCTTTTGGTTGTTAAGTCGCTCATTTTCCTCTAAACCACCCCACTGATGTATACAACATTGGCAAAAGAAAATCACCCGAAAGCAACTATTTTGTTCAACAAAAATTCGTAAGCACTACAATAATTCTAAAGATTTAACTCCAGGCAACCATGGTAGTAAATCAAAAATTCGAAAAATCCTAGTATTCTAGTCATCTAATCACACAGAAACACACAGAAAACAGGTGATCGTAGCGCATGAACTGAAGCTATAAACACACACACACACACACAAAAAACCTCAAATGCTACGCTTTGAGTCAAGGGTGGGGGGATTCTTACCGGAGAGAGAACCAAATGGATTTTGTGGAGCCCAACAATGAGTTTGTACTCTGGAATTTCTGAAAAAGGCACAGGGTTATCATATATTTAGAAAACTTTCAACGAATCCTCAATTTCGAAAAACCCTAGAATTGAGGGTGGGGGATTCTTACCTATAGTCGGATGCTGAGGAGTGGGTTCTCGTGCGAGGGGAGGGAGAGAGAGAGAGAGACGGTAACAATGGAGGAAGAGAGGAGAGAGGAAGAAACACGCTGGACAGGCGTGGGTCTTGGAAATAGGTTGATTCATCAATGATTCAATCCAACAGCCGTAACAGGTAACAATTGCTATCCGACGACTGGAGAGGTGCTCATGTTTGTATGGGTAGACAAAAGATCGCTCTATTTTATACTCCCTTCGTCCGGATTTAATAGTATTTTGTTGGAATTCGTGCCATTTTTCAATCGATTTTATCTTCCAATTTATAATGTTTTACGTTATTTCGAAAATATTGTATTATAAAACTAATCGAGATCTATCAAACAAGATCCGTATTCGATATGAAATTTATTACGGATTCAAAAATATTATCCATTTTTTAGCTGATTAGAATAAAACTATGGACAATTAAATCCGGACGAAAAGAGTAAATAGATTTGGCAAAAAACTAATAAACGCAAAAAAAATTTAAATAAGAAAAAAATCAACAGGTTCACAGCCTCTTTTGTTTTTTTTTGATCCGCCGGGTTCACAGACTGTTGGTCGGTGAAAACCGCCCCTAAATCTATTTGGTGTGGGCACGGAGAAGTTAAGGGGGTGCGAACATAATTTCCTAAATCTATTTGGTGTGGGCACGGAGAAGTTAAGGGGGTGCGAACATAATTTCACATGTAACAAGCTCCTTTCCACAGTTAAATCACGATTTTGACCTCCCTATATTCTCTCGTTCCATAGTATCCTAGTCCTGTCTCTCGCTCTCGCTCTCGCTCTCGCAGTGACGTTTTTGTGCAAGTGAAATGCTGCGGCCGCCGGTGCAGGGTCATGGCAACGGCTACCACCACCAGCAGCCGCAGCAGCATCAGCAAAACGGCGGCGGCGGCGTTCCACTGATTCACAAGCACCGGAGGGGTAATCGGGGTCGCAGGTCGCGTTTTGACTACGGAGGTGGTTCTTCTTCAACTAGGGTTTCGGTTTCCGACGGAGAAGACACACGACCTCCACCTCCTCCTTGTACGGACTTCGACATGGCTTATTTCCACTCTTACGCTCACCTTGGCATACATGAGGAGATGATCAAGGTTTCATACTCTCATTCTCACCTCTTCACCTTCATTCTTTTTACTCTCTGTCTTAATCTTTTTGGTTGCCCTTTGTGGACTTACACCGTTTAAGATGACGACGAATGCCTAATTCCTTGATCTTGATTTTAGTTTCATAAGATGATTTCGCATTTAAACTTGTGGAAAAGAAGAGAAAATTTTAAAAAAATTTTAAAAAAATTCTCTCCCATTGTATAGTTTGGAGAGTTAACAGGAGAGAAAATGAAAATATCTAGAATTGTGCACAGCACAATTTCCCTTTAATTTTTCTCCGGTTTTCCTTTCTCTTCCTTTGCCCATTTTCTTCAAGTTCCGAACAGAGCATTATGCTATTTGGTTTAAGTTTGTTTATTACAATTTATTATTTGGTATTCGGTCTTTGTTCTCAAACTTCACTAGGAAGCATAGTTTTAAATCGCGGTATCGGTCGCGGTATATCGGTATCGGGACATATCGGTGATACGTCGCGGGAATCGGGTGTCGCGGTCGTGAATTTTTAAAAATCATTAGCAACATGTATAAAACTTGAAAAATATACTTTTGCGGCTTTTGCCCCCAACATTGGCTTAAATTATCACATTTTAATTAATTTAAGACATATAATAGCCCATTCTCTTCATGTGAAATATCCAATAATCGCTAGCCACAACTAGTTTATGTTGGAACTTTAGTGTGTATTTATAAAACATGGTGTTTTTCTCTAGTCCCACATTGACAAGTTACAAAACTACTATCTACTTTAAATGAATTTGCACTTTAGTGGGTTTGTAAATGAGGACTCAAGGAGAGGTCTCGCGCGCTCAGGAAAATGGGCGGCAATTTGGAAAACTGATTCGGAAACCAATTAACCGGGTGCGCGTCACGAGTTAATCGCGCAGGGGGGGTGCAAATCCGGGATTTGAGCCTCGCGCACGCATACGGTTAAGCCCACGTTTTGCTAAAATTCTGAAAATTTCTTTTCTTTCTTCCCTTCAGATTTTTTTTTCTTTCTTTACGAATTTTTTCCCCGCCTGGCTGAGACGAACCGGCCGGCAAAATCCGTTACAGTCCGGTACGTACCGGTTCCCGGCCGGTTCGACTGTGATTCGGAGTCCCACCGTTATACCGGTCAATATCCGAATCGGCCACCTCAAATCTCGGTACGAACCGGCCGGTACGGTTCGTACCGGCCGATATTTAAATCTATGCTAGGAAGGTTCATTAACTGCTCACTTTGTGGTGTTTGCATATCCTTTTCCGTGTAATTGAATTTGTGATTTTTTATTTCTGTTTATTTTCTACCAAGGAGTCTGGAAGAAGTAATGTAGATTTCGATCCTAAGTTCATTCGGGTTTTTCCAGCATTCTGCTGCTGATTGTTCTTCTGACAGCTTTTATTCCCTAATTTTCCTCTTGGATTATGCAGGATCGGGTACGAACTGAAACGTATAGGGCTGCAATTATGCACCATCAGCAATCTATAGCAGGAAAAGTATGATGTTATCTCCATTCTGTTATGAAAATCTATGTTGTTTCTACTGTTCAAAGACATTTACTTGCATTCTTTTCATATCTATGATCACTTTATTGGCCGGACCATCAATAAGAATTGTACCTCGAGTTCTTCTAGCATCTCTGTAAGATATACACCATATTGCATATGGTAATATCTTCTTGGTATTGAC
This sequence comes from Rhododendron simsii, assembly GCA_014282245.1. Taxonomy (NCBI): domain Eukaryota; kingdom Viridiplantae; phylum Streptophyta; class Magnoliopsida; order Ericales; family Ericaceae; genus Rhododendron; species Rhododendron simsii. Next base: position 262,981 of record WJXA01000248.1, on the reverse strand, counting down.
TATTGACGATTGAGATTTGATAATATGATTTTAATATGAAGTATCTATTTCGGCGTTGTCAAATTCGTACGATTCGGTGGGTAATCGATATGAATAGGCTGTCTGAATCGGAAATAGTTGTGAATCGTTTGATTCACTTAAACTTTCCGAAATTCATTTTTTACGCTTGTTTTGCTTGTTTTGTTGTTTGAAAAGGGTTCAAACTAATTTTTTAAGGTCTTTAGTATTAGTATTGTTATATGTCATTTTTTGTCTATGTTATATGTATACATAATAAGAAAAGGAGATTTATTGCAAGAGTGAATCGAAAATGAGGAAGATAACGGGAATATAACAACCCTATTGACCTTCTAAGTGTTTGTTTTGTACTTATAACTCTTTTGTACAAAAAGAACCATAAGTAGGATTTACGAATCATCTTCTCTTGCAATGTTCTAAAAGTCGCTAGGCCCTAGTCGATAGGGCTGTCCATGGGCCCCGACCACCCAACCCGACTGCAAAATGGAGGTGACGGACGGTTCTGATCATGTGTAGCAGTCGGTTTTGGGTCCGGAATTTGAAATTTTTTCCATCGGTTGAGTGTTGGGTGTACCCAATAATTTGGACCCGACCCAATCCAACCGAACCGATGTTTTCATATGAATAGGAAAAAAAACCCTAACTATGTGGCATTCAAAAATCCATTCCACTCCAGCCATCCACTCCTCAATCCTCACGCCTCCTCCTCCCCCATTTTCTTAATCACTCACCTCTCTTTCTGACCTCGAATGAGTCTCTCTCTCTCTCTCTCTCTCTCTCAGAGGCCAGAGCCGTGGCCGTGGGACTCGATTGTGTCGTAACTCCGGTGATCGACTGTGAGAGTCGTGGACAGTGGCGGGCAAGACCTTGACTCTCCGGCAGTGGGAATCGTGGACTTGTAAGTCGATTTTCATTCACTCTCTTCGACAATGGCAGTGAAGTCTGGAAGACGTTAATCGATTTGTAGATTTGGTATACCATTAGTGTAAATCGATTTGGTGTACTGGACCTGCCAACCTGACCGAACCCGACCGCCCAATCCATTTTTGCCATCGGTTGGGAATCCGACAAAGTGGTCGGTCGGTCTCGGATGGGGTTTTGGGGAAACCGACAGAAGTCGGGTCGGGTTGGACCCGACCCGAATCCGGCCAAATCCGCCCGATGGACAGTCCTACTAGTCGGGCGGTCGGCTACCTTCGAGCAATTAATCAGATTAATCGGCGATTAATTGTTGCATGAAAATTAGTGATTGGCGCTTAATTGTTAGTCGGACCTAATCGGATAGGCACCGCCAACGAGTAATCGGTGATTAATCACCTATTAATTCCTTGTTTTAGAACACTGATCTCTTGGTAGTTGCAATAGAAGCACCTTACCTAATACTCCACGTTATTATTAAAAAGCATCATTTAGAAGAAGGTTTTTATTGATTTAGGCCTAAATCTTTCATCTGTATTATATATAATATATTGTTGTTTCCCTAATCAATAAGCATAGGTTTCCATGCATTACGAAAGTCATGACCGAATTGGAGCGATTCATGATTCGAAAAATGACCATTTCGATACTTGATTCGATTCACAATTTGACTACTATGATCTATTTATTTGCCAAAACATTGTTTATATTTTTGATATCATGCTTTGGGCCTTTGGCCATGTTTTACCTATCTAATTAAAAGAATCTGGTCAGGCTGTGTTATTGCCTCCGTATCTTTAAATTTATTTCATTATCTTGTTTTTTTTTTATGCTTTCAGGTTGTATTGGATGTTGGCTGTGGGACGGGTATTCTTTCTATTTTCTGTGCTCAAGCAGGTGCCAAACGAGTAAGATTCCTTAGCTCAAATACTTTTGTTGAAACCAGTAGAATTATTTCAGTTCAGTGGTAGCATAAGTAGTTGTACTCGGCACTACGATTATCCCAGGGTAAGAAATTCATGATTTGCAGCTATTGTTAGTCTTTCCTGGAATGAATGTTCTCAGTAACTACTGCTTTTTAAGAACAATAGTTGTAAAAGGCGATGCCTAGGCGAGAGGCTCCCTAAGGCAATAGATTGTCGCCTTGAGGGGTGCAATGCGAGGTGACTGCAACTAAACTTTGCCTAGGCGAGAAAGGCGAGACAGACCCCAAGGTGATGAGGTGACAAAAGGCTCACCTTTTTCAAACTCAAACACAGCCGTAGGATTTTAGGGTTTGTGTTGTTAACGTTAAGTGATCGATTCATCAGGTAATCGAACAACAGTCAATCTCTGTATCGCGGACAACAGCAGTTGATCTCTGTGTAGTGACCCGAACTAACCAAGACCCCTTTGCCAAACCATCGAGCCCTAGCAGGACTCAAACCTTTGTCTATGTAGTGACCCGAACTAACCAAGACACCTCCGTAATGAGGAATTGTTTGTTGATGGTTGACTTAAGCTTCATGTTGATTGAAGCTTGTTGCAAACTGGAAACCAGAGGCTAATAACCCTAGGACTTTTTATGTTTCTGGGAATAATTGCTGAGTGTTTGAATAAAATTCTGTTGCAAGAAATATTTGTTTGCATATTCTATTTAGTTTTATTGTAGTTGTTTTCCTTAAAAGTTGGTAGATACTCCCTCTGTCCCATATTGTTTGCTATTTCAGGGAACTCAACTATTTAAGGAGACATTTGCCTTGTTTGGATCATAACTTGAAAAAAAAATTCCAACTAAAAAATACTCATTATCCCTACTTCTAATTATTACTCTCATTATCTCCAATCATTACTCTCATTTCTCTTTCCAGGCACGAACTAGGCGGACAGCCAGCACGTAAAAAAAACCCGTCAAATCTTTATGTCATGAATCCAAATATGATTACAAGACATGCTAGGGCGTTCTCTTTAAACGACGCGTTGTGCCGGCCTTCAGGTGCTTCGAAAAATGAGCAAGGGGTGCCACATTGGTGCCCGGGTGTGGTGATAAGTGAGCAAGGGTTCTCGCGTGTGCCTGGACGAGCGCGGGTAAAGAAGCTAGCCCAGGAATATAGGATTCGTTTAGCAACTTGGAATATAGGGACATTAACGGGTAAGACTAGGGAGCTAGTTGACACCATGCGTAGGAGGAGGATTAGTATAGCTTGCCTTTAGGAGACTAAGTGGGTAGGGGAGAAAGCTAGGGAGATAGAGGACACAGGTTGTAAGCTTTACTATATGGGTAAGGATAGACATAGAGATGGGGTAGGTATCATAGTAGATAAACACCTGAAAGATTCGGTAGTGATAGTAACAAGAAAAGGAGATCGGATTATTTCAGTTAAGCTTGTGATTGGAGAGAGTATAGTTAATATTATTAGTGCTTATGCACCCAAGTAGGCTTGGATGATCTTATTAAAGAGCAATTCTGGGAGCAAATGGATGACGTGGTTCAAGGGATACCTTTTGGGGAGAAGCTATTTATAGGAGGCGATTTCAATGGTTATGTAGGAGTGCATAAGCAAGGGTATGAGAAGGTGCATGGTGGCTTTGGATTTGGTGACCTTAACGAAGTTGGCAGGAAGATTTTAGATTTCGCGGTAGCTTTTGACCTTATAGTTGGGAATACTCTCTATAGGAAGCGAGAGGAGCATTTAATTACGTTTAAGAGTGGAGCCAATAGAAGCCAAATTGACTATTTTCTTGCTAGAGGTGCAAACCGCTTGACATGTAAGGATTGTAAGGTTATTCCCGGCGAGTGTCTAGTGGCACAACATAGACTTTTGGTGTTAGATATTTGTCTCAAGGGGAATAATAGAAGGAGGAAGGAAATTAGATGCCCATGGACTAAATGGTGGGGCCTAAGAGGGGAGAAACTAGAGGTATTCAAGGAAAGAATGCCTCAAGAAGTACGGTGGGGAGTAGAAGCCGATAGTGACAATATGTGGAATATGATAGCTGACGGTATTAGAAGAATATCGAAAGAAATTCTTGGAGAGTCGAAGGGAAAATGTCCAATTTCTAAGGAGACATGGTGGTAGAATGACGAGATTCAAATCAGGGTAAAAACAAAGAAGGAGTGCTTTAAAAAGTGGCAAAAGGACCGGAATGTGGACTATTTTCAGGGTTATAAGCATGCTAGCAAGGAAGCTAAGAAAGCCGTTAGGGATGCTAAGTTGAAAGCCTACAAGATTTTCTACGCTAGACTTGATAGTAAAGATGGAGAAAAGATTATTTATAAACTTGCTAAGCTACGAGAAAGGAAAGCTAGAGACGTTTCTCAAGTTAAGTGTATAAAAAGCATTGATTCGGTGGTGTTGGTGAAAGACGAGGCGATCAGGGATGGATGGAAGTCGTATTTCGATAAGTTGTTAAACGAGAAACGTGAAGGAGGCTTTGATGGGGAGGAAGTGTATGTGCCTGGCGAGAACATAGAATATGAGTTTTATCGGAGAATACAAAAGTTTGAAGTGTTAAAGCTTTGAAAAGGATGAAACCGGGTAAGGCCCTAGGACCAAATGGTATCCCTATTGAAGAGTGGAAAAGTCTAGGTGACTTGGGGTGACTTGGTTGAAGAAGTTGTTCAACAAGATTATTATGACTAGGAAGATGCCCGACGGATGGAGGAGCACATTAGTACCTATCTATAAGAATAAAGGTGATATTCAAAGCTGCAACAACTATAGAGGTATTAAATTGATAAGTCATACGATGAAGTTGTGGGAAAGAGTTATTGAGCATCGCTTGAGGATGGTGACTACGGTGTCAGAGAAACAGTTTGGTTTCATGCCTGGAAGTACAATCATGGAAGTTATCTACCTATTAAGGAGATTGGTAGAAAAACACAGAGCATATAAGAAGGATCTCCATATGGTTTTCATAGACTTAGAAAAGGCATATGATAGGGTGCCTAGAGACATCATTTGGTGGGTTCTGAAGAGAAAAGGAGTGACCAAAGGGTGTATCGAGGTGATTAGGGACATGTATGAAGGTGCCGTCACTACCATTAGATCACCAGTAGAGGAAACAAGTGAATTTTCAATCACCATAGGATTGCATCAAGGGTCAGCCCTAAGCCCGTACCTCTTTGCCTTAGTTATGGATGAACTGACTGGACAATTTCAAGAGGATATTCCATGGTGTATGATATTTGCAAATGACATTGTCCTCATAGATGAAACCGCTAGAGGTGTTAATACGAAACCAGAAATTTGGAGGGAAGCATTAGTCAAATGGTTTTCGGATAAGTAGGAGTAAAACTGAGTATATGGTGTGCAAGTTTAGTGGTACTAGCAGTGCACATGAAGAAAGAGTGATGATTCAAGATCAGGAGATACCAAAGAGTGATCATTTTAGGTATTTAGGCTCAATTATTAGTAGAGATGGAGAGATTGCTAATGATGTGACCCATAGAATCCAAGTGGGGTGGCTCAAGTGGAGAAGCGCTACTGGTGTACTATGTGACAAAAGAGTACCCACAAAATTGAAAGGAAAATTCTATGGAACGGTCATAAGACCAGCGATGGCCTATTAAGAAACAACATGTGAGCAAGATGAGTGTAGCAGAAATGAGAATGTTGAGGTGAATGTGTGGTAAGACTAGACGAGACAAGATTAAAAATGAAACAGTTCTTGAGATGGCAGGTGTAGCACCTATAGAGGAGAAGTTGAGGGAAAATAGGCTAAGGTGGTTTGGGCATGTCTACCGTAGACCAGAAGATGCAATAGTTAAGAGAGCGGATATGATAGATCTAGGTAGCAATGTCACGTGGAGGGATAGACCTAAATTGACATTAGCTACTGAAGTGCGCAAAGATATGAGTATAATGGGCGTGTGTGAACAAGTGGCCCTTAACAGAGCTCAATGGAGGAAACGGATTCATGTAGCCGACCCCTGGTGATTGGGTCGCAAGGCTCGGTTTGGTTTGTTCTATCTCCATTATTACCCCAAAAATTCTTTTCAAAATTTCCAAAGTTGTCATCCAAACACACCAATTGCATCCCTAAAAAGTTTAATGATATTTTCAACATTACGCCCTGTTCTCTTCTTTGAAAGCTACTTTTAATCGTTTATGAGGGCTAGTTTGTGGAAATTTACACTCTTCTTTCTTTGACTTTTCAAAGAGATCAAACAATTGGACATCCAAAAATAGAATCCTAAGCAATCAAAATGTGTCAGAGGGAGTATTATAATGCTAAGTTGTAGCATCAATGGCTTTGCAGCCAGAGAATGGGTTGCCGTTTGTTTTTTGTGTTCCTACTAAATGATGGTTTCTTCCTTTGTTTTGATGTCCTATTTCAGGGCCTCTGAAATCCATTTATGTTTGTGCTTTTTGAACTATAGGACTTCGTTTTTCTTCCTTATCAGATCTTTATACCCATCTCTTCTTCCCCATGAAAATCCTCAAAATTTCGTTTATCTTCAAATTTTGTTCGTCATTTTCATTTTACTGATTTGTACTCTTGAGTCAAGCTTGAAATGACTTTTGTTGACATACCATAATTGATCTTGGTCGTATCACCTTGTTACTTTATGTAATGCAAATCCACATGAATCACTTTGTTTTTGGTGGAATAACGTAGATCCTTCAGAGTGGAGTTTTATGCTGATTTTTTTAACGCAGACCCATGTGAATCGTTTATGTTTGCTCATTTTTAACCATAGGACTTGGTTTTTCTTCCTTATCAGATCTTTATACCCATCTCTTCTTCCCCACGAAAATCTTAAAAATTTCATTTATCTTTAAATTTTGTTTGTCATTTTCATTTTACTGATTTGTACTCTTGAGTCAAGCTTGAAATCACTTTTGTTGACATACTATAATTGATCTTGGTCGTATCACCTTGTTACTTTATGTAACGCAAACCCATGCGAATCACTTTGTTTTTGGTGGAATGACTGTAGATCCTTTGGAGTAGAGTTTTATGCTGATTTTTTATTATGCAACTCTCGTATACGCATTTCTTCTGGAAGGCCAGACCGCTGTAATGTTTTTGGCCTTCTATCCTTTATTGATTCTAGGATTTGACCTGTCTGTTCCCCTTTTTTGCTTGTATTCTCTAACATTTGTGGTTGTTAGTTGTTACAATGAAATATAGAGTTTTCTTTATTAGCCTACAATGTCCTTGTGTCTGACCTCAGGTACCAACTTTACTCAGTCTAGAAATCATTAACATGCTGATGAGCAGGTTGATGGTCTGCTTTACAGGCCCATTTTTTCTGGTCTGCTTGACAGTCTTTGTGCAAGGGAATGGGCCTCAGACTCAGGATGTGGTTGATTGTGCCTAGTATGTTGCAAAGTGCACCATGATACTTGTAGCAAGTGAAGTTTGAATTTAACTGGTTTACTGGCCATTACTGATGTTCTACTATTGACTTGGTTAGACCTGGCAACTAGTTCAAAGTAACTGTAAATTAGATTCTATATCGACATATAGCACTTGCCAGTACCTGCCTGACTGTTTGTCCTTCATTTCTATATTGTTACATTTATCCGGCATATTTGGCCCTTCTATGCATTCTGTTATCCAATTTTTAGTTTGAGTAAATTTGCTTTGTACTTGGTAGCTTGAAATTTGAACCCGAGCATGAAGTTCTATTGATAATGGTTGGAATATTTTTGTCTTACCAGGTCTATGCAGTGGATGCCAGTGACATAGCAGTGCAGGTACTTTTATTGAATGATGAACGTTATTGGTTATTGGTGCACGGTGCACCTGTTCCATTTAGTCACTATGGTCTATTAATTGCGTTTACCAAATTTTATTTATGTGTCAGAGATGTCTAAGAAGCATGGACACTTGAAAGAAGGTGGCGTGTCCGTGTCGGACATGTGTTGGACACCGACACTCTTGGACCGGTGTCCGTTACTCTTTTTTCCGTGTCCATTATTTGAAACTAAAAATCACACATGTCCAACACTTCTTTGATGTATATATGACTAAGAAATATATATGTGATGGACACTTCTTAGACACTCGCTAATGGGTGATTATCAATGATATCGAAATTAGGCATTTCACTATGATATGAAAAGTTGGAGAAGTAATAATTCTTACTGCTCATCCTATTTAAATTCTATTGGAAATTTTTAAGGATTTCTAGAGGATTCATAATCGTGCCTATGTATTACTTTTTAAGGATTTCTTGAGTGATAACTCATTGTATCTGATTTGTTACCTATTATAAAGTATATAAGTTTGGACAGATGCTTATGGTACATGCTACATATCCGTTCCAAAATAATTCTCCAGTTTTGCAAAATGAGGGCTTCAAAAAAATTGTATTTTTGTTAAAAAGAATTCCAATTTTTTCACAAGTTTGTAGATATTCTATTTGTGAAAAAAATTTAATTTTTTTTAGAAAAAGATGCTTTATTTTTGGAATTCTCATTTGCAGACGGGACAATTATTTTGGAATGGAGGGAGTAATATATTATATATATAATTGAACGGATCTCCGATGTGTCCATGTCGTACATTTTGGAGAAATGACATATCCACCTGTTTGTATTGTGTATATATGTGTCCCCTATCTATACCCATGCTTCCTAGTGAGGCGTATTAGTTATAATACGAACGGTTAACATTCTATTACTGATAACGGCATGTCATTGGAAAAAATAGAATCACTCTGCAGCTGACATTTCCCTTGGTTGATTTATCTGTGCTTGAACACATAGGATTGTCCTTGATGTGGTGTATTGGAATAGTATCCATATAAATCTGTCTTGAGCAAGTATTTAAGAAACTATAAGCCTTCTGTTATAAGTATTTGAACACTTATAATGCAAAATAGAATCACTATGCAGCTGACATTATTGTAGTAATAAATTCCTTATCATAGGGGAAATGTACTTTGGAGGTCGCTGCTTGTTTGTACTTTGTAGCTTTTCAATCATTCATTGAGGTGGTTCCATTTTGATGCCATCACTAACTCATTATTGAGGTTGCTACTTGTGCTGCATGTAGGGCTGTAATCGAGCCAAGTTTTGGGTTGCTTAAGCTTGGCTCGCTAAAAATATAGCTCATCCTCGAAACGAGCCGCCAAAATTGGGCTCGAGCTCGGCTCGCAACTTACTGTTCCAGCTCGAGCTTGGCTCGCTACTTTCTGTTCCAGCTCGAGCTTGGCTTGCGTAAGCTCGGTAACAATAGCGCAAAGTCAAGTTTGAAGGAGATGTAGAACTCAATTTACATAAGATTCTCTATAAGGCAGTTTTTGTAATCTGCCCGATGTGGGAAAGATGTAGAACTCATTGTTAGGTTTTCACTCGTCACACATTGAAGTAAGAAACCTACCAGCCACTCCTTCAGGTATAAAGCCATCCCCTCTCTCTCTCTATCTTGAATGAAATGGCAATGCACAATTTGCTGACACTTGGCAGCCATTTTGTCTATTCAGCCATAGTAAAAAACGCTCCATATTATTATTATTATTAATATTTGGTGTATGTTAGTTCCCTTCTACTAAGGGTGCACTTAACTTGTTAAGGACCTCATGAGTTTTACATTGTTCCCGATCAAATTTTGATGATCCGAACCGTTCAATGTGTTTAAAACGTGATTTTAAGGATACACGCGTAAAATTGGCAAAAAAATATGACCAAGAAGGGCTTGATCCGAGCAATTTTTTTTTTGTAAAAAGTTGCGTTTTGCACACATTGAATGGTTCAGATCATCAAAATTTGATCGAGAAAGGGGAAGTCCTTAACTTAACAAGTTAAGGATGCCCTTAGTAGAAGTTTGGGGTGTGGGTGTGTGCGTGTGTGTATATATATATATATATATATATATATACATACATACATACAGTGGGCTTCCTTTGAGGTCGCCCTTAGAGGAGTAAAATGCGGACATTGCCTCTCAGCCGTTAGGTTGTGTTTTCAATGGTCTGGATTTGCTGATGGTCATAAACCACGATCCAAACCATCAGCAAATCCCGACCATTGAAAACACTATCCAACGGTTGAGATCACAAGTCCGCATTTTATTCCCTTAAGGGCAACCTTAGAGGAACCCCACTGTATATATATATATGAGATATAATATACGTATACATGATATACACACACACACACACACTAATCTTGGCTCTCAAGTCCACTCGACCCGAGCAGTTAATAGCCTCAAAAGTTAGGCTCAAGCTTGTTCATTTAGCAACCGAGTCCAGCTTGAGCGACCTTTTTCATTGAACAGCTCGGCTCATTTGCAGCCCTAGCTGCATGACATCTGTTGTAGCTTTATTTGACATTGCAGCCTAGTTTGTTCCTTGTTATTATTTACATTGACTAACTTCCTCAGGCTACGGTTGTATTTATTTGGGAGGACAATTCGGGTTGTAGAATTGTAGATTTTGTGAATTTACCCTCGAAACAAATCGATTGGATCTGGTCCATGTTTGATTGGTATTTTCTGCCGATAAGTTTTATCTTTTATGGCATAGACTCATAACTTGGCCAAACTTGAGCTTATAAGTTGTGAATTGATCTTATTCTTTCACTTGTTTAATCAGGCAAATGAAGTTGTGAGGGCAAATAAACTATCTGACACAGTCATTGTTTTGCATGGACGGATTGAGGTAGTTTCCTTAATCCTTAGTTTACTCGATATACTTTTATTATTTAGAAAGAATGGTTGGGTTTCATTTGTTTATGATGCTATTTGTCTGAAAAACAGGAGTTTTTGCATTTTGTAAACTACTTTTCTGCAATAGGCTACTGTGAGTTTTCCTTAGTATAGTGAAAGGAACAAGGTCGTAGAGCTAAGCTTAAATGTCTCAATATTTGTTGTGGAAACACAGAGAAAAAACATGGTTTATTCCCGTGGTTGCAAAAAGAATGAGCTCATGCTTTTACAATTTTCTTTGTTTGAGAGTTTGATGCCCATTATTAGTACATGTTGGCATCTTTGTAGCTGCTGTCCATATAGAAGGGACACATACTATTTGTTAAAGCATTCAACTCAAATCCAACTAGATATAAGTAGGGAGGTTGCCCGACTAATTCACTAGTTTAAGAGGTAATTTATCAAGCTCTAACACTCCCCCTCAGATATTAGACGCAGGTTGGGCGAGGTCTTGGGCTCAAGTCTCTTCGTTTGCATCTTTCTCCGATTTGCATTATGCTTCTTCTTTTCGTATTTTGTTTAGTTCTATTTATGAACAGTTACATGTTCGCATACAAGATGGCGTTGACCGTGAGGGAAGGTGTTGAGTAGCTTTTTTTATTTTATTTTATCAACAAGGTGTTTTGAGTAGCTTGATATTTCATTATTGGGCCTATTTCCTAACTGCTGTAGTTTTCATAGGCTGTGGGAGAAGATTCTCTTGATTGATTGTCCCGTTATTTGTGCTTTATGTGCATTTTGTTTCTTTGTGATCTCTATGTTATGGATCCTTCGTTTATCTCTCCATTTGTAAGTCAAGGGTCACCTCTAAAACTAGTATAAGACCCTGGGTGGTCTCTCCACTCATTGTCAATTGGTTGAATTACATGCTTTAAATGTTTTAACAGTATCTGTTTGAATTTTTCTGCTGCTCACTGCTCTCTATTGGAAGTTATAGTATCTTTGTTAATTTGCATGACTGCTTGAAATTTGGCTTCAAAAATGAAAATGCTGTTTTAGTCTCTCAAGTTAAGGAAGTTGCTGAAGTTTCTTTAATGACTTAGGTGTGAGTGCGTGTTTGAATGCTCATGTTCATGATTGCCAAGTCTTGTGTAACAATAGACATGCGAAAAACTAGGACTCTAGATGAGACTGGCTTGTTTGGACCCTCTGTCCTCTAAGTTGGGTTAATTTGTTTCTGATTAGTTGACCATTCAGTTGATTGTTGAATATATATGAGGTAGATGCCATAAGTCAAGAGTTTTTTTGGCTGTAGAGTGAGAAAGCTTGTAATTTTGTTGTTTGGTTGGGTTTCTACTCTCAGTTGATGGTTTGGTTCTAGCTTGGGATGAAGCTAGTTCAAGCTAGGTCTTCCCTATCGTAAGACTCCGAAACATTTTGGCAATTTACTACAGGTTCCTATGTTAGTAAATTTCCCTACATAAAGATATTTTGTCTAGAAATTTGTAGGAAACGAAATTTTGTTTCTTTAGGTCTGTGTTGAACAAGGTTGTGTCATTTAGAAGGGGAGGGAAGGGGCAAAGTGTTAATAATGTGTCCCATACCACATTGGACTTGTGCAAAGCTAAGTGATGGCCGGTTATGGTGAGCCGGACTAGATTTAAAGGACATTTAGACCATCGTGAGGGCCTTCCTCCCTCTTAGGCAAGGTTTCAATGAGCGTTGGGGTTGCGGTTGCCAATTGTAATGATGGTGGGTGAGGTGGGTTTGATTCGTAACATTATGGTGGCGGCCGATAGAATCAGATCTCAGAATAGAATAGAAAATCACCAATGTTGGTTTCGAAGAGCACTAGCATGTAGCTTGAGGAACCACATGAAGTAAATAGAACTGCAGTTTACTTATATAAAAAAATGTACATCTCTGAGTACATCGATATCTCTGAGTACATCGATAGAAGATTGTTGGATAGAAAGAGAAGCAAGAAAGGGGATAAGGGAAGAGAAGGAGGGAGAAGGGGAAGGGATACATGGAGCTGCAGCCCACAAAGAAACTCTACAAGTTCTCACATCCTGGCCTCCTGTCCATTGACACACTGGAGTCCTATTATTGACTCGTTAAAACCCTGAAAAGTAAGATTACAAAAATAACACTCATAAAACATTTGCAAAACCATCATTTGATCCCCAATTGTGTCTTCTACATATCCCAACACAGCAAGCAGCTCTCAAAGTAGAGTGTTTAAAATATCAAAAACAGAATACTAGAGGCCCTCGTTCTTATAGACATAGTACACAGCTCACAGACAACTTGTTTACATCTGGACAACCATAAAACCAACTGCACTAGATTTCTAATACATCAGGACTTCCCTATGAAACGGATTTGTCCTCAAGTTGGGCAGCCAAATTTGCTTCGTATTCAGTCACAAAATAATGTCGAAATTCAGCCCTCTAAGAAGGACCAGTGCTGTATTTTCCTTGTCCATAATCGCTCTGAAAAGGTAGCGCACATGATTTAAGACTCTGTTTTGTGCCTGTGAACGATGGCCTTGTTTGCAAATATGCCATCCACTTAGCATGCCTAATTGTGAACCAAGATGTGATGAATTAGCTCACCACACACACGCAAAATATACCAAGGTTATCCAACGTGGAATGTAGAAGTGCCGGCGCCACAGAATGCTCATGATTTGCTCCAGTGTAGGCTTTACCCAAAGTATCTTCAAGCCGTCCCATGAGGTCTTTCCCCTTCTTTGGGCATAACTTGCGGACCGGATTGGAAAAAAGACCTGGGTCAGGCACCAATGGGACACAAAGTTGAATAACTTGCTTTAGGGGTAGCTTGGAAGGCTCTGCCCCAAAAGGGCTTCAACAGCTTTTGGAGCTTCAAAAATGACCAGCCTCATGCATCTTTGGAAACCCAAGCATAATCAGATTCATTGCTTTCTCTACATGTCCTTTGAAGCTGGACAACGGTGAAAGGTGGTTTTGTGGCTGCTTAGTAATTTGTGTATTGTTCATCCTTCCATCATGAATTGTTTCCTGATAAATTGTCAATGCCTTCCTAGTAAAGTTATGGTAAGCATCCATTGGCACATCGTTACGCAAAAGTTTATCAAACTACTTCCGAATCCTAAAAGCTACCAAACAAGTCTTGTATACCTTGATTTCACCACTCTTTTTGAACCATGAGAGTTTGTAGAGATGATGATGTTGTTTCTCGTTGAGATTAAACTTATAAGCCACCACTTTTGGTCCACATTCTCCCAACTTCCTGTAATCAAAATATCAAAGGGAATCAAGGATTCAAAGAAAAGAGCAAAATCCTATTCAAGGGGATAAACCCCAAAGGGTAGGGAGAGAAACTGTCTCAATCAATATATTTAATATTCTTAATAATCAAAAGCTACCAAAATGAGAGACAACTTACCTATTTATAGACTCAAAACCCTACACACACTAAAATGACAACAATACCCCTAAATCCTACTGCATCATACACCCCTCTAAAGAAAACAACTTGTCCTCAAGTTGGACAACAAGACTCATTGCATCAAAGAAAACCTAGAACTGTAGAAGTATTTATTATGCAGCTCCGAGGTAGGCATGTGGCTGCATTTTCTTGATCCACGTCACCCTCATCCAATAACCCATCTTCAATATGAGCTTCCGTTTGTGGAAATCCACAGCATCCATGCTTATGTGCCAAGAAATAAACCATGTACCATGCCTTTTGTGAATCAAAATATCATCGTAGTAGCTCATCATACTCACTCCTAAGTCGTACCAAGAACTATCCGCCTTACCATGATAAAAGTCACAACACTACGTTCAGAATTTGCTTGCCTGAAGACAAAACCCAAAGGATCAACAACTTGTCCCAAATCATCTTTCCCATCTTTTGGCAACTTTAGAACTTGTTTGGGCACCACAACAACACAAACTTGAAGATCTTGCAATTGGGGTAATTCGGGAGGCAGCAGTTCAAACCAATGCTCAGCCTTTGGTTCAACCAGCACGCCATTGAATAGTGGAGCTTCCAAATCATAAAGTTGAGTGCCTTGTACCAAAGGCGACTCAAGCGGCAAGTTTTGAGAGAAATCTTCAATCTCAAAGTCACGATCATCAATTTTCTCCTCCATAAGACTTGCTCAATATCTTCCCAAAAGTACACGGCTCAAAGATCGAAGGATTAGGCATTTCTTGCTCTTCATTATCACCCACAATACCCTCAAGTCTTTCTTTCTCACCTAGACACTCATCATAGACGGGAACATCTTCAAGGTCATCACCAAACTCTTCATTAGGATACTCATCAAAGATTGGAATGGTATTATACTCATAATCATTATCACAACATGGTTCTCTTACCTCCTTAACAAAGAGGGCATTAAGAACATGCTCACTAGCCTTTTCACCTACTTCCAACTCAAGAGATGATTTCTCAAACTTGAAGCATTTGAATGTTTCACAAGGTGACGGATTTCTAGCCTCCAAGGTGCTGATTAAAGGTTGATTTTCAGTTGGGACAGCCCCAAGGACTTGCTCTTACCAAATCTAGTCAAGGAATCGGCATTGAGACGTTGATGGAAAGGTAAGAATTCGTCCTTGAGCTTCTTCTTCATCTTACCCCATTCCCTAATCTTTTCTCTGCCTCTCCACTAACTTTTAGTTGTGTCCACCAATTCAAAGCTCTTCCCTTAAGGCAAGTAGATACCAATTTCACCTTCTTTTCTTCGGTAACACAACAATATTTGAAAACACTCTCAATGGTGTTCAACCAACCAACGAACTCTAGTGGGCTTCCACAAAACTTGGAAAGTTCATTATCAACATCGTTCACCGATGTGTATTCAAATCCAACCAAATTTGCTCTACGCCAATGCGGAGCACCATAACAAATTTTCAATGCAATGGAATCCTTCCTTTCGGTCGGACGTTGCAAATGTCGCACCTTGTCATACAAGGTAGCAACTTATTCACTCAACTCTTTAATCTCATTCCTCTTGCAATTTGAATTGCCGTAAGAATCAATTTCATCACCAAAATCTCCCATAGCATCTCTACCTCTACCTCTACCTCTTCTTCCTCTTCCTCTTTGCGCCATTTCAATGGTAAAATAAGCCAACTCAATAGCAGACCCGGTCAACTCAGTCCCAAACAGACTCAGTTAACTCTGTACCCAGTCAACTCAGCAACCACACCCAAACTTGAGCAAAATTAAACCCAATCACAAAATCAACCAGCAACTACCCTTTCTACAACAAATCTGAGTCCAAAATCGAAGCAAGTAAAGCGGAAATCAACAAAGACTAGCGAAATCACCTGTTTAGGGTCTGAAATCAGTCAAATCTGATCAAATCGAGTCTCAATCAGGTAGCAATGGCCTCGATTAGGGCTTTTGAACTCTGAAGTGGTCAAAGCGAGTCCCAAACGAGCTAATATAGGCCCCGAATCAGATCAAATTGAGTCGACCCATGCAGATCTGGTTGCGAAAGGACTCGAATCAGGTAGAACAGCCTTCGAATCACCAACATAGGCTTCAATTTTGGAGTTTCTGAGTTCGATTAACAGAGACTCAATCCGAAATTGTAATTCGAGCCTCGAAAATGGCTGGGTAATGTTTGAAACTGGAAATCGAAAGTCGATTACGATTAGGGGCTGGGTGAGCTCAAAAACAGAAAACGAGTGTTCTATAGTGCTTGAAATACTCCAAATCAGGTCCAACAGGTCTGAAAATGGTTGTGCAGTGCTCGAATCGAAATGGGCAGATTTGTAGCCGAGATGGGTTTAGATGTCTGAAACAGCAATAATCAGCTCCGAAAATGGTCGATTTGTGAGTTTTTAGAGTCTAAATCAAGTTTTAGGGTCTTGGGTTGGGTAGATCTGTGGATTTTGAGTGGATTAGGGGCTCCGACGAGGTTTTCCGGCACCATTTTAGGGTTCTGGCGGGGTTTTTGGCAAGATGAAGGGCTAGGATTTGAGCCTAGGCTCTGATACCAAATGATGCAAACCAAATCAAGGGATAGATTCATAAGAGAGATAAATCCCAAAATAGGATACAAGGAGCAAAAACTCTCTATATTCTTTTATCAATACATCCAAAAAAACTAACTAATGAGGGCATAAGACACCTAAATCCAAAAAAAAAAAGACACCTAAATCCTACTGCATCACTTCCATCATCAATGGTCATGCTGCAAACTCTTCTACCTATGTTGCAAGTGGTGTTGAAAACATTTGTTCTGAACCAATCTTCCTTATTGTTTGTCTTAGTGGCAAAAGAGTGTTCTTCCTGAGAGCAGGGCCTTCTTCTTCAAATTCACCTCCAATTTTATCATATGTGGGCTAAATACGGGTAGAGTTGTTACCACCTTGTTCAATTGAGTCTTTGCAGAGACCTATCCTTTGTGTGGTATGACTGATCTTCTACGCCTATGGTATTCGTATGATACTTCGGGTTTTGTTTTCCGGTTAGAGGTGCAAATAATTTGCATATTAGCAGCATCATGGACCAATACTAATGTTTGGGCCTTTCCCAGCTGTATTACTTTGTTTTCGAATCATTCATTTATTGCAATGGTTTCATTTTCTTGTTAACCCTTGTTTGCTTTTCTAAGCCAGTTTACTAGGTACTTAGTTCCTTGACTCCTTTTCTAACTGTAACAGCTCCAACTCTGAACTCTACAGGACGTTGAAATCGATGAAGAAGTTGATGTTATCATTTCAGAGTGGATGGGCTACATGCTTCTTTATGAGGTGGTTACTGTTGACTGAAATGGTTGTGCTTGATTGCATGCTCAGTTTTGTTGAGATGTACAAGATGTCGCCTTGACTAGTGAATTTGCATTTAACCCTATGGTCTAGTAAATTTGGGCTGACTTCATGGAATCATGGACCCTTTCCTGCCATTCTTAACGGCTTGACAGATTTTTCGAATGTTCTAATACTACCGTGCAGAGTATGCTTGGGAGCATTATTACCGCCAGGGACCGCTGGCTCAAACCTGGAGGTCTTATACTTCCTTCAGATGCAACGGTACCAATTTCTTTCTTGTATTGTTTATATTTGCTTGAGAACAGTAGAATACTTGTTGCATGTGTATGGGAGTCTTTTGAAATCGGTGGAATTGAGAACTGAAAGGTTATGATTTACAATTCATAGACGAATTTTGCTTTTATACTACTAACTCGGAAATGAAGATATTTTTTTCATAGCCAGCCCCAAGATCAGCTGAATTGGATTTTAGAATTTGCCATTTGTTGCAATTGAACGAGTCCTGCTGTCACTGATATGTTGTCTTTGCTTTGCAGTTGTACATAGCACCTATTACACAACCTGACAGATACAGTGAAAGCATTGAATTCTGGCGCAACGTTTATGGGATTGACAGTGAGTACAAATCATATGAACTTCTTCGATATTCTAAATAGCCATGATGCAACCTGTATGCATAGTTGCACATCTTGGAATCCGTCTAGGGTGGGCTTGTTACTGTAAAGTTACCAATGGTCCCCAAAGTTTAAGCTTTTTGGAAATGAGCCCAACAATATATATCAAGATATTCAGGTTGAGTTCCGCTAAGATTTTTAGGTTTTTTTTCTTCTTGTTTTGTCCTTATTCAATTTTTTTTTTTTTTTCGCGTTTGTTAGATTTGCGCATCACTTTTTTGGTTTTCCAATTCATCTTGTCAAGACAAATCGGAAAAGTAAAAAATTATGACTTTTACCCAAATATTTTTGAAATATCCAAGATAAATCTGGCTTTTTGAGCTTTATCTTGGATATTTTCAAAAATATTTGGGTAAAAGTCAATTTTTTTACTTTTTCGATTTGTCTTGACGAGATGAATCAGAAAACCAAAAAAGTGAGGCGCAAAACCAACAAACCCGACAAAAATTTGAATAAGGACAAAACTAGAAAAAGCCCAAAAAGTGTGAAAATTCCCTAGTGGAACTTAGGGGTTGTTCGATAACCAAAATTCAACACTTAAAACAAAATGAATTAAGTAATAAGTGATTCAGTAGGTTTGATAACCACATTTTATATTGCTTAACAAATTAAGTGCCACTTAAAATGTAAGCTAAAAAGTTGAAAAAAAAAAAGTAGCTCTAGCTGATTTCTTGTGTACTTGGATTCAACCACCATACCATCACCACACGGCACAACCACCACCACTACCCCACCACGACCACTTCACCACCACCACTCCACCATCACCACCACCACCGGTCCTCCACCACCTTTAAATCATTAATCCACCACCACAACTCCTGGCAACACTTCACCACCACTCTCGCCAACACCACCACCACCACCACCACCCCCACTACTCCATCACCACTACCATCCCCACCACTCCAGCTGACCACCACATTGCTACCACCACCACCACCACCACCACAACGCCTCCATTGCACAACCATCACTCCACCGCCACCACTCACCGCCACCATTACACCACACCGCCACCACTCCACCACCACCACCACCGCTCCCACTCCATCACCACCAACCCACCACCACCACAATCACCACTCCACCATCACCACTGCACCATTACCTTTGTGACCATTATTAAATTAAGAGAGAATCGGAACTAAAATTAATTCATCATTTTTTTTAATTCAATGCTTAATATGTTTATCAAACAACTTTTCAGCTTAAAAAATTCAGCATTCAGCTTTCAGTACTTAATTTTTCAGCTTTCAGTTTTGAGTTTTATCAAATAGCCCCTTAGCCTCAATATCCTCCCTCACATGCAATATTCTTACATATGGAGATGCAAATTTTCATAGATAGAGCGAAATAGAATACGAATAAGAGAATCAGAATGCAAACGGGAAACAAATACAAATAGAGAGACTTAAACACGAGAAGTTCCTAGCCTGTGCACTCAAATACAAGGTGCGCCTTGCGCTTGACTTCTCCATCAACCAATCTAAGTACCTTAACAAGTGGGGATGCGAACTTGAGGGCAAGGAGCACATTCCTCCAAAATGAGGCCATCAACATGACTTTTTCTACATGTTTTCCTCCTTGTTCTTTTGCCCATTTGCTATTGGTCCACTTCTCTGAAGTAAACATCTTTCTTAAGTTTCCCTTTTGTTCATAAACCCTTTGCAAAGTCAAAAAAGCGGTTGCAAATCGAGTTTTTGTCGGCTTAACGAGCTCCCTCATCTGGGTAAATTGCCTCATCATATTCAACAAAGAGGGTCGATTATAAATATAATCATGAATCATTATTGCCCTTTCCCAAGTTGTCTTCAAATTTGGTAACTTAAAAATGTCTTCTAACATCAAGTCCAAGCAATGGGCAGCACACAGAGACCAAAACAAGTGAAGGTCGTTTTGCCTCCAACAACCTCCCTGGTAATTGTTCAAAATAAGTGGTGTTAGAAGTTAGAACTAGAAGTCTAGAATAATAAGTGATTTTTAATTGTTCATAACTTCAAGTTAGTAACACAACCAAATAGCAAATTAAAATTCTCACCTGCCGCCACATTTGCTGCAGCACTATCCGTAACAACTTGAACCACGTTTGCTTCACCAATATGCTCCACCCACCCATCAAGCAATTCATATATCATTTCTGCATCCTTTACAATTCCAGACGCATCCATAGATTTCAGAAACGTGGTCCCTCTCGGAGAATTCACCAAAAAATTCATCAATGTTCTATTTTTCCTATCAGTCCACCCATCGCTCATTAGCGTATACCCATATTGTTCCTAGTCTTTTTTTGCTCCTCCATCAACTTGTTAACATGTTCTGCCTCTTTTTTTAGAAGAGGAACTCATACTTGATGATAAATTGGTGGGGGCAAACCCAGACCGTATTGCCCAATAGCCTCTAATATCATTGGTGCAAAACTATCATTGTTCACAACATTTAGAGGTATCCCACAATCATATATCCACTTTGCAATAGCCTGATGAGCCTGGTCTTTCAATATTTTTTTATATAGTTCATTCTCATCAATTTTTGGTTGTTTGCCCTTGGCTTTTCTATTTTCCACCACCGCCTCTGGTTTAGGAGTGTAGAAAGTGTTGAGAGGCCCTATGGTTCTTGGTTTCTTAGGCTTAGAATGAATAGATGCGGAGGTTGTGCTTCCGTGAGTGGAAGATTTCTTAGAACGGGGATTGGATTCAATAATATCATCGTCCAGGTCTAGGTCATAATCATCATCATTCATTGCATCATCAAAATCTGGTATAGACTTAATTTGACTCTTTGATTCATCCCTTTTACGTATAAACTTCCTCATCTCCTCTCTAACCTCAGGTGGGCATCGGACACATGCCGCCGTATTCCTTTTCGCTCCTCCTGCAAGGTGTTGCTTGATTCTTGACACGCCCCCATTTTTCACTTTATTACAAAAAATTGCATTTCAACTTGGTATTATTGTGTGGATCAACCTTTTCGCAATACTTCCAACCAGGGTCCTTTTTACTAGTATTTTCAGTTGTCATCTACAATTAACAAATACAAATAATACCATAAAGTCATAAACGCATATAGCTGGAAAAAGAAAAAAAAAAAACAAACAAACAGCCCACTAGCTAGGTAAAAAAAACAAAAAAACTGACCTGGAGTTGAGTTACTGAAGCACAGAGCAAAAACAGAAAGAAAAAAAAATTGCCCTGGAGTGAAGGTAAAAAACAAAAAGAAAGGAGTTGGGTTGTTGGAGAAAATGAAAAATGAAAGAAAGAATAACCGGAGAAAATGAAAAAAGAGAAAACGAAAAAACAAAGAAAGAAGAAGAAGAAGAAGAAGAACCAGATCGATCGGAGAAGAAGAGGAGGAAGAGGTTACCGTGACTACCGTCGCTGCCTGAAGCCGTTGTCGACTGAAGCTATCTCGATCGATCGTCGATCGAAAAGGACCAGAAGATGTCTCGATCGACTGAAGCTGCTATCTCGATCGACTGAAGCTGCTCTGCTGGCTGGGTATGTATCGTATGATGGATTAGGGTTGAAATCAGACTTAACAGAACAATTATTCAGTGCATCGCCACCATCGCCGTGTGTTTTCTGCACCGTAGGATCAATTTTTGGATTAAAGACAAAAGGCGTGCCCCTTGCGCCATATCGTGCGCCTTGGGGCCTATTCTGCGCCTTCGGGTTTTCCTCCATAGCACAATTCGTCGAAGCGCAGAACCTGCGCTGTGCCTCGCTCTATAGCGCGTGCCTCACTCTATAGCGCGTGCCTCATGCGCTTTTTAAATCACTGGTCTTTTGTAAAAGTAACCTTATGCCACGAGAACTACCATTGGAACAGTGAGATGTTGTCAGTCCCCTTTCCCATGAATCCCAACCGCACTCACATTCTGTGTCTCTCGTTTAACAAGCATGGAAAGAACATTGTTGAAAGAAGAGCACATAATGAGCTAAAGGGTTTATCTAGAAGAGCTAAAAATTAGGTAAAATCACTCATTCATAATCACTTTCCTGGCTTGGGAATATAATCGAGGATCACCTTCGTCTCCAATTTCTAACATCGAAAGGACAAGATGGCCAATAATTCCCTGTGCTGTGTGACACCAGTCAATGAGAAATTTCATTATATATTTGTAGTTGCTTGTAAGCTTCTTGTGAGAAACTTGTGTTGAGATGGCTGCTTGTAAGTTGTAAGGAGTAGTTCATTGCTCAGTGCTGACGCATGGCTATTGGCAAGCCACTTGTCATCAAGGTGACAAGGTTACTTGGTTGTAATTGAGTGGCTGTGTGTGCGACTTCTTGATCTTTCATTATTTTGTATTTCACTCCATACTAAGTACTTCATAAAGTAACTTACACACATCTAGAGCCATGATCTTCCTTTTCGTAAGGTTTTTTGGGACGCTAAAAGTTCAGAATTGGTGTTTTATTGCTGCCTTGTTTCCAAATTCTCTCACCTAATTTCAGATTTGTTACTCGAGGAGTTTATGGATTTGTTATCGGCATCTTTTGCCCCTTCTGTGACCAATTTTTCGGTGGTCTTACTTATCACTTAACTGGCACAATTTTAATTTTCTACAGTGTCTGCTATGTTGCCATTAGCAAAACAGTGTGCATTTGAAGAGCCATCTGTCGAGACAATATCCGGCGAAAACGTTTTGACATGGCCACATGTGGTGAGTTATCTGGTTTTCAGTTTCTCAGAGGTTTAAAATTTTCCTCACTTATCGGGTCGCTTATAGACTCATTACTATGGTGGCTGTAAGAACAGGAGAACTTTTACATATCACAGAAAATTACAAGGGCTTTGTTTGGTTCCCATCTTTGGGAATTATTTTTGATGTAATGAGTGGTAATGAGTGAAGAGAGATAGATAGAGAAAGTTATTGAGAACCGTGCACGGAGAAAAATATTTTTCTCAAAGATCGGAAAAGAACAAAGCCTCTGAATTTCTTCAATAGTGTGATTTGCAACTAGAAACGTAGAAGTTTATCTGTTATTCGCTTTTCTGTCCTTTATGATACAGATTGACTCCCATGTCACCAAATTTTGTGGTGGATGCAAAGGTAAACTGAATATGGAATACTGAGGAATCAAAACAAAGGACAATCGATAAGCCATTAATTGTTTGTGGCTTCTGGTTAAGACAAACAGGTGCGGAAGTTTTTTTTTTGTTATGAAGGAGGAAAAATAATTTAGTAAGGGTAAAAAGTTAGAACACATAAAGGTGGATATGAGCTCTACCATGAAAGACAAGAAGCATGAAACCCATAAATTTTATCTTACACACTGCTCTCCAATCTCTTCTAATAAACACGCAGGAATATATCCAGTATTCCTAGTAGGTCACCAAACTTGTTAATGAATATTTTTGAATGTCCTTCCAACCACAAGCACACAATGGAACAAGCAATTGCACATATCATTCTGTTCCACAGAGCTAGGGGGTTCCAATTGAAACCAAATTTCCTAAATTAAGGGTAAAGTATCCGAGCACAAGATAGGAGAGTCCACTCAATTTATAACCCCAAAGGAGAGGTGAATTGCACCATAATGACCGCCACCAAACTGTATAAACAGTTTGGAATGGTAAATGCTCTTTCATCCGTTGTAACTCCGTCTCCTCTTCTGGAAAACAGCAATAGATGGGCCAAAGACAGTGCAACCACATTAAGGGGTACATAAGCATTACAACCAATCTTGTGAGAAACAAAGGGAGATACATCTAGATTATCAACAAACGTATCGGGGAATAAAAGAAAACTTAAAAGAAAGCACACCCGAAGAGTGGGGCCAAGAAATAGCGAGCGATCAAGTAATGTAAACATTAGGAGTACAAGATAAAAGATTTTCAACAGGGAAATAAGAGATCAAATGAAGTCTCTCCTTTGCACATATAAACCAAATATATATATATATATATATATATATATATATATATATATTTTCAATTAGCAACACCAAAGCAAACAAACCACGGAAAAGTGGGCTAGACCTTTAGGGATGCAATTTCGTGGAAATCTAGAGTTATCTAAGTGTGAGCGGTTTCTTGAGAAACCCCACGTGTGGTTTGAAACCCAGATTTATTGCAAATAACAAATTGCGACAAGTTACTCAATAGGAAACCTCCACTTCTCAAGTGAAAACCATATATGTAATTACTCTCTGACTATGTAGCACTGACACAGACACGTGACACAACACCGACCCTCCGACATGGGAATTTTAAAAAAATGGAGGACACGACACGTTTTAAAAAACATATATGTATACTATCACATAAAGAAAAAGTAACACATTTAGGGTTCTAATTGTAAATATGCAACACCACATATCCGTTACAGTATAAGTTTATAACCATCATTACATCATTCATAAAAGCATTTCGACTAAAAGCATTTGACCAACAAACCATCATCTGTCACCCAAAAAATATGACTTCCCTAAGTCTGAATTAGATCCTACTATTATTTTATCAACCCCGACTTGTTTTCCAAGTGTCCATAGCATTTTTAAAGTGTCTCCGGAGTGTCCAAATGAAAAACATTGATTAAAAACTAGGACACTTGGAAATGAGTGTTGAACACGTGTCTGGAGAGTGTCGGTGTCGGTGTCCAACAAGTGTCCGACACCGGTACGTGACCTCTGATGAAGTGTCTGTGCTACATAGCTCTCTGATCACCATGAGTGTGCAGTTCAGACTGTGTCGTTACCTATGAAGGGAAGCCCATTGATAGGTGTTCAAGAGAGCGAAAGTCTCATATTAATTATTTTTGCAAGTAGTTTAATCCTTGCACATGTAAGTAGGGATGGCATTCGGGGCATTCGGGGCGGAAATTGGGTTTTCCGTCCCCGATCCCCAAACCCGAAGTTCTGTCCATATCTGCTCCGATCCCCAAACCGGGAGGGAAGAATGAAACCATTTCCAAGCCATTCGCTTTTCGGGTAATCCCCGAACCGAACGGATACCCAATCAGTATTCTAATCCAAACAAAGAAAAAAAAAATTGAGTCAAAACCGATTATCACTCAATTTTTGATCAAACCACAGACGAAAAATCAAATGGTAAATTGCAAACCTTTATAGCAAGCATATTGAAGTACAAATTGAATATATACAGGGGTAATAAACCAAAAACAGATTTGATCAGAGACAGCACGTCGTCGCCGGAGATGAGAGAGAGACTTACAGCAGAGAGCGAGATCGACGATGAACGGCGGAGGGCCGTGACGATGGACTGCGGAAGGGTGAGGCCGTCTAGCCGTGAGGGGTTGCAGAGGAGATCAGGAGACGAGGGGCTGAGTTTGAGCGGTGTTGGCTGCGTGGAGTGGAATTGAATAAACAGAGAGAGAGAGAGAGAGAGAGAGAGAGAGAGAGAGAGAGCTCATATCTAAATCGCCTCTCAATCGCCGCCTGGTCTCCGAAGTTAAAATAGAACTGGAAGAGTGGAACTGTGGAAGTCTGGAAAACCCTAACTCAGTAATGTGTATATATATAGGCAGGGGTAATTTTGTAATTTACTTGTTCGGTTCGGGTTCGGTTCGGTTCGGGTATCTGCTGAACCAGAACCGAACCGAAACCCAAACAGTACCTCCTATGTGCCAACCATACCCATACCCACGGAGAAAATTTCGGTTATCGGTTTGGTTCAAATTGCCATCCCTACGTGTAAGTTAAGTTGATGTTTAAGCAGCATGCTGGTTGATGTGTTTTAGGTTGAGGATTCAATGCTGCATGAGATGCTTCTTCTTTTCTCATTTCGGATTGGCTGTTATAAAATATTGTGCCTAATATTTGAACCACCTTACTTGTTATTTTGCTACTTTAGGACCGAAAGCCGACCTGTTAATTATACTAGCTATATTGCTTATTGCGTAATAAGTTGACATGGTAGAAAACCTCCTAGATCTGATGTATGGAAGTCTAGTTGAATGCTTGTTGATAATTTTGATTCTCTATTTCCACCTATATTACATGGACTCGGGCGCCGGTACACGTCTTGGGTTCTTCTCATTTCTCTTTAAGGACACACCAAAATATTTGAAATGGTGTTTAAAAGTATCTTAGGTCATTTCATGCATGTTGTAGGAGTTGTATGCCTACTTCATGGTAAAATCAAATTATAAAATATGTTTGATGGGTGAATGTTCGACTCACTAAAAATGTTGGACAAGAATCCCACACGATTGTCGGAGTGTTGAGTTTCTGACATGGTGCTTTTCACATTCACTCAGAATCAATGAGTCTCATAGCACTATAATCTCCTTGCTCCTTTATCCAAGGACCAAGATAGGAGATTTGATGGCCGAGCACCTTTGTAGTTCCTCCCTCGTACTAGTCTTCCCATCCCTCAATGCACGACCCCACCCAACCTATGCCTTTGTTTTCTTTATGTTTTTTAGTTGGGGTGAAGGCGGGGGAGGATAATCACTATGCTTTTGCAAGGGCTTGCTCTTCCTTTGGGTTAATTTGCATTTCACCTTTTAGCACATAGCTCTCGTTTTCCTTTATTGATGTGGATCTTAGTAAAAGAAGGCTTTGATTATTGTATTGGTGCCTTGGTGAGAGTTTGTGTAAATTGTAAAGTCTTGTAAAGGTAGAAACTTAGTCAGTAGTTAGTAGAAAAAGTCACAAGGGAAGTTATTGCCCTAAGGAAATTGTACTGAGGTATTCAGTCAGTTACGTCACTGATGATGTAATGGCTTCCCCTTGTACGCCTATAAATAGGGGTTGCCACACCCGTTGTAAACCAGACCTTAAGTAATAAGATCAGTGTATTCTCTAATATCTCTCCTTGCTTTCTCTTCTTTAATTAAAGTGGGTTTCCTCTCTCCGCTTCTCCTCACATAGCTTAGGCTCCAAATCCCTTCTCTCTCTTGTTCTCTCCTCTTTCTTTCCTTGTCACTTATCAAAGCACCCACCTTAGCCACCAACCAAATACACTTCAACAACCAATCAACCTTCCCCGGGACCCTATACTCACTAAGATACTAGCATTTGTTGAAGCACAATCAGAATACCCTCATTGCACTCGGGACCTTTTGCTTATATGGTAGCCATCTTCTTTATGATATCTTCAGTCATAACAGGAGTTCTAAATATCGCCACTTAAGTATCTTATTATTATGTTACAAGCAAGTTAATCAGCTAGCATATTCAAATTGTAGTTGTTCTCTTTACATAATTACAAAGAGCACAAGGAGTCTCGGTTTGACATGGTGGAAATTTATTAGTTTCATACCTTTACATAATTACAAAGAGCACAAGGAGTCTCGGTTTGACATGGTGGAAATTTATTAGTTTCATACCTTTGTGCTTGGATTACTCCATGTCTCTAGTGTGAAGCACAGCACGGCAGCAGTTGTAGGATTTTAAACTTGTCGGAAGCAGTTAAAAATGCAATTTATTCATCCTTAAGTTGTATTATCAATTATCAATTTTCAATTTATGAGACGCTTCATGAGTGGGATGGACTTTCAGGGTATTGGTGTGAGTGCTGGTTTTGGTTTTGTTCAGTTATGCCTTTAGGTGTTTTCATCTGGTCCTGTTGCCTAGAGATTGTCTCTAGTGCGGCTCTAATAGCACAAGACTACTTTACCCTCCCTGCTTACATTTCTTTTTGCAATATCCATGTCTTAAGCTTTGGAAATTGTAATATGATTGTTCCTGGTGACAGGTAAAGCATGTTGACTGCTATACAATTACAAGGGAGGAGCTAGAATCAGTTACAACAAGGTTTAAATTTAAGTCCATGATGCGGGGTACTCTCTCTCTCTCTCTCTCTCTCTCTCTCTCTCTCTCTCTCTCTCTGTGTTTTGAAGGCTTTCTGCTTCATTTTAAAGCTAAATGCATGGTGTAGTCTCTAGTGTTTTCACATGTTTCTCTAGCTTAAATGCATCATCCGGTTTTAATCTCATTCAGCCATTTGTTTAGATTTTCTTGTTGGTTTTCTCTTTCTATTTGGAACTGTTATTTCTATCTTAATTCTAGATCTTGTGTTCTTATTGCCTGGCGAAGTAATTATTCACATTTCTTTTGTTCTTTCTCCAAGGTTTTGCGGACTGATTCTTAGTCATTGTGGTGTAGACTTTCATTAATACTCTTTTCTTTTCTTTTCTTTTCTTCCATTTTCTTTTTTTTTTCCAGCTCCATTTCATGGGTTTGCTTTCTGGTTCGATGTTGAATTCAGCAGCCCTGAAATATTTTCCAACAACAATAATCAACCATCTTCGGTTATCGAGTCTCCAAATGAGCATCCTACCAATGGTAGTCAGAGGAAGAAGCGTGCAAATCCCAATGAAGCACTTGTGCTGTCCACTGCACCTGAAGATCCTCCAACACATTGGCAACAGGTATTGCTGCCACATAGTTTGTGATGGACTCTGGAGTAGTTTTGTGCTGGAGCATGTATTATTATTACATACTGATATGTCAACTCCAACAACTGGGGTTGTGGCATGGTTTACTTGGTATGGCACAATTGTCCAAGAGCATTGAGCATTGGCAGAGGCGCCATTTTCTCATCAAGGAAATCGTGAGTTATAAAAATATTATAGGCCTAACATGACCCAGAAATGATATACCATTTGTTAACTTGACCCAAAACCAAATCCATGGATCCATTGGACCACTCACCTCCAACAAATTTGAAATCACCAAAAAAACCCTAAGCTCCTAAAATGTAGAAACATCGATTTTAGATGATCCAGTTAATCTTTCTTTTGGGCATATATCTGAAGAGTCCTACTGGGCCATTTCTCCTTGAAGCGGTTAATCAACCACGGTTTCCAACCCTCAAAACATTGCTCCCTGACATTTTCCTCCTTGGGTTGGGGCCAACACCACTATGTGTAGTTTGCTCTAGTACGTCACCCTTGAGAGCAAGCTTCCGGCTGAGATGGCCAATCTGGCCTTCACCAGTTGGATGTAAATGCAGGTGGTCACCCAAACCCTTGCATCTTTCGTGAACGGAGCTTACCCATGTGATTCCGTAGCCTAATTCAATTTTCAATTGCAGTAAGTTATTTGTCATAAATAAAATCAAGACTCCCTATTTGAGGGTGACTCAAAATATGTGTATTTGTAATCATCAATTCCTGGCATTGGCCCCTAACCCATGTGTGATTCCAGTGGCGGTAGTAGGTACTTAGATTTTATAGGAGTTGCGATGTAAAATTATTAACCTTTGAAGAGTGAAAATCCACAATCTCTGGAAGTGCCAGAGAAACATATGCGTTTCTATGGTCCTTATTGTACTGCTAAAAGTTAGTGTTCTGAAACAAGGAATTAATCGATGATTAATCGTTGGCAGGGCGGATCCGATTAGGTCCGACTGATGATTAATCGCCGATTACTAATTAATATGCACTGATTTAATCCGATTAATCGCTCGAAGGTGGCCAACTGCCCGACTAGCACCTATCGACTTTTAGAACATTGCTAAAAGTGTACAACTTTTTGGCAGGCTTTTTCAATATGATTATGCCAAAATTTGCCAGTGCCCTTCTGTGTTTCGAATTTTGTTGTCCTTACTGGACTGCTATGATTTTTTTGTATACCCACAGTTTTATTTTCAAATGATTTGCTCACTATGCCTGCTGCTATAGAAACCATGAGTTTTAGGTTTCGAAATCTTACTGTATACTTGTTTAGCTATATTTGCGAGTGGCATCTATGTTTCTTGTATGTATTTACACAGAAAGGATGAGCATCCTGTCATTTGTCTCTTGCTTTTTTCGTTGTTGAGTAGCTATATTATTTACACGTGGAACATTCTGGAAACATACTGAATGCACAATGGTAACATGTGATGCATTCTCTCTTTTTTGTTCTTAACTTTTCCCTTGCCATTTCCATTATTATTTTATTCCAATTTGGTTAACAATCACTTTTGCAGACGTTAATCTACTTTTACGATCCAATAGAGGTGGAACAAGATCAACAAATTGAAGGAGCTGTGACATTATCGCAAAGCAAAGAAAACCCTCGATTCATGAATATCCATCTTGAATATGCGTAAGTTGCAGTAATATCAGCTTATGAGACTTCTGTCCCAACTCTGTTTTTTAAGTTTTATATAAGCATAAAATAGCAGCATCCTCACATTGATCTTTTACTTTTGCAGATCTGGTGGCCGTTCATTTGTCAAAGAGTCAGTAATGCGATAATAAGAGTCTTAACTCTACTTGTGGTGGTTCGTTAAGTTAAAGCTCGAATAACTCTATCTGGTTCAACTGGTGGCTAGACTGTTCTCTGCAGGAATGTTGAATTAAATTGGAAAAAATCTGACAGTTTCAGAGGCCGAGTTCATGGGGTTTCAAGGCTTTGACTTCCACAAAGCCTGATTAGAAATTGTAAGTTTATTCTAACTTAGACTGCTAACATAGGTGTATCGGCTTATGCAGAATTTGCTGCGAACCCTGCGGGTGTTTCGAGAACGACATTATTTTCATGGGGTTATTGAGGGAATTTTCAATTGTTTATTGTCGATGTTGCCTCTTTGAGGCCATTTTGTTTACTTTTCCCTATTGATGGAAATTTCAACTTCTGTAATTGTGTTTGGATTGCAACCTGTTTAGTAATTTTTGTCATAATCTTCCATTTCTCGATATTTAAATTTTCGTTAAATTATGGATCGTTGGACAACATTCTATTCTTGATGGACATGTATTTGTTCTCTCATAACACTTGGGCGCATTTCTCCATCCTCTTATTAGTTGTCTTAGCTTGCAAACGCTTTCTAATTTCTTTTCTTTTTTTAAAAAAGTGCTTTTTTTGTTGAACTATTTTAAAAAGTGCTTTCTAATTGCCACCTTTTTGCTCTTGTAGGTTTTTCATTTCTCTTTTTCTCTCTTCTGCTTTTTTGGCTTGCTCCAGTGTCTCGATGAAATATATTTTTGCTCAATTTTCTTGATTGATAGTTGACGGATGTTAGTCAGACGATTTCTTAAGTTAGTAACCTAAGGAGAGCGTATGGAATAGAAACTGAACTACTGATAACACCTCTTGAGAATCGAATAAACTACCATAATTCAAACCTCTTGTGCTTCATCCAATTTCCAATTTCTCACCAAATGCTCCAGCTAATCTCTCCTATGAGTCTATGACTAAAACTTATAGATAGATCCTGACCAGACGGACAACCGAGTTGGATATGCATGTAGTAGGGATGCCATGCTGCAGTCTTGAAAAGAAAAGTGATGCCCGATTTTTCATTCCTGAAATCCCTCATTAAAAGGTACGTTGGCTTGCACTAATCGCACCTGCTCCATGTGCAGGCTGTGGTTAGTTGATGGTGTGGTGCAACTATTTGGACAATCACCAACCGTTGATTGCCAACTGCCTTATTGAACGGTAGGTCATTTAATCTACATCGTAGGATTCTATCCAACGGTTGGAATCAATCGGATGCATGACCCTTCAAATGGGTGAGTAGCAGCCCATAACTAGGCCATATTACAACGGTTATATGTTGTTTTTTCAGTTGGTATTCTATCTATTACTCCCTCCGTCCCTTTTAAATGCCCCGCTTCATAATTTCAATTTAATAAGAAAATATCATCATTACACTTTTTACATCAACTTTTATTTCCATTTTTCCTTTTTATCCTCTATGGAGATATCATTATTACACTTTTACTTATTAACTTTTCAAAATGGAATCTATTTTTAGGGGCAAAATAGAAAATGTACCAATTTTGACCCACTAACTTTACAAAATGAACACTTATTAAAGCACAACCCAAAATAGAATACTGAACTTTAAAAAGGGGACGGAGGGAGTAGTACTTTTGCAAACGCATACTCTTTGTATTTTGAAGATAAATTTGTGGTAACCTGATGTTTAACATTTGGAGGAAGCAAATCCTGTCTTTAGAAAAATGACTTAGTAAGACATCTTGAAGTTGAAGTGATATTGTGTTTCAAATTTTTTAAAGAGACGCCATCATATTTCAAATTCTAGAAGACCAGATTTACAACATAATTCTTCGATGAACAAAACTAATTTCCACCAATGGAAATCTCTCTAAAACCGTTATAAGAAAATTTCTCTCCCCTTTACCCCTTCAGTTAAAATTAATCCTAGTTCCGCCTACAAGTAGTATTAATTAACGATTATAAAAATCATAATGCTGGTATTATTATTTTTATTTAAATAAGGGCAACTTTTAGGTGCTAATAATGGTTCAATTATTAGGTAGTCATGGACATCTTATTCACTCCCAACTTGAGTTTCTTGTTTTGTTTTCTCTGCTGGGTGACACTTCCACTCCAATTTTCTATGCAATCCATTTCGACTGATCCTTGTCCTATTAAAGTGCACTAACTCATTTCAATATCCTTAGTAGTATCTTAATCTTCTCCAATACCTAAATATACTTTATTAATTACTATTTGCATTATTAAACAAACCATTTCATTGTTTGTATCTCTTGATATATATGGAGTAGTAGTATATTTTAGTGACAGACATGTAGTAGGATTAGTGGAAACATGCTCTGCTATTGCCTATTGTACTACTATAGTATGTTTTTAATTGTTGCATGATCTTTTGTTTTGTACTGCAATGTGATGTACTAGCACACAATTCGTCAATAATTCGATCCAGCTAATTTTGATAGATCTCAATCTTTGCAAAGTTTCAATTTTATTTGTTTGTTCGGCGAGATTCAATTTGATATTCTTTAATTTTTCCCTCTTTCTTTGGGTTAATTTGTTAGGGAATTAAACTCCAACCCACTTTTCAAATCCTTTCACTTGTTGATCTATATGTGTCATTTTGAAGACTTTAACTTTTGTAGTTGGAAGTCTATTACTCCAACAAACACTTCAACTCATGTCTAAAAAAACTTATGTTGTCTTTTGTCGGTGAAAATTAAGGGAACCACAATGTAAAGAGTTACTATCTTTTTAAGTCGGCAATTTTGAAGAGCTAGCTAGCTACTAGCCAGAGAAAATCATCCACAAAGCTTGGTGCTCTCAAGTGTTGTGTTGGAGCAAGTTTTGTCTGTGTGCCTCTTCAAAATATCTGAGAAAAAGTATTTGAAGAGTGCATTGAAAATGCTCTAAACTTTTGAATAACAGTTTTGGATGAGGAAAATTAGTGCCGACAAGAATCGAGTAATAAGTTCTTGTATTTATAAAATATCAACAATAAAACACCACACGAATTAATCGTATACGTTATGTCTGCCTGCTTTATCATTCTTAAATCCGGTTGAATCGGATAGCAAAGGTGGAAACCCGATACGAATTGACCAATATGTGAAATCATTGGGAAGATGTTTGTGATTAGGTGTGATCTTAAATTGATTGCCCTTAACCCTTTGATTAGTTGTTTTTTTCCCATACAAATTAATCTTGTCATTGCTCACAATATTTTACTCCCAGTTGCGTAGTGTCTGTCTATTAAAGAATGAGGTAATTAAGCCGCCATTATTGAGCATAAATAATCAGATTTCATGCAATCTTTACTTGTAAATTAACCTTAACCACTGATTAAGAGAAAAAGGTACTGGTGCTGAATTCTTTACTTCATTTTTTTTGGGTGAACAACTTAAAAGTGGTGCAACAAAAGAAACTCAACTTTCCGTGAGATAAGCTAGCCGTGGGCGTCTTAGAATAATACCATTCCAGAAAGCAATTATTGGAGTAATCATTGTGCTAATCTGCAATCGAAACCGTACGGGGGTTTCAAAATAGTATCAGTGGAAACTTTTGTCCTCGATCGCAAAAAATGGAAAGTACTGAATGCTAGCCTAATATAGCTCTACTCCAGAAGAGACCTTGCAGAAGTTCTTGATACAAATTTCCAAGTCTACCTGATTAGCAAGACTCTAGTATATATATATCGGGGCGGTTTCGGAGATAACTAATTAAACACTTAAAAAATAGCTCATAGTTTTCGATCAAATTTTAATAATCCGAGCATTTTAAGGGTACTCGTGAGAAATCAGCAAAAAATAAAGACGGGGGCGTGGGGGGGTGGCATACTTTTTGCTTATTTCTCCAGGGCACCCTTTTTGCTTATTTCTCTAGGGCACCCTTAAAATCACATTCTGCACACATGGCTGGTTTCGGCCTACTTCTCCTGGGCACCCTTAATTTTCATGAGCAGTTTTAATTGAACCGTTCATCAAATCTAAGCTAAAAATTGCTCAAATCAAGCCCTTTCCAGTCTTTTTTTTTTTTTGTTGATTTCTTGCAGAGTCCCTTAAAATCACATTCTAATCACATTGAGCGGCTCAGATCATTAAAATTTGATCGAAAACTATGAAGAATTTTTTTAGGTATCTAATTAGTCGTCCCCGGAACCACCCCGTATATATATATAGAGTCCGGTTTCCATGAGGGATCCCGCATGGGCTTACCATGCGGGACTCCCCTTTCCCGATCGAATTGCCATGATCCGAGCCGCTCAAAGTGATCAGAACGTGATTTTAAGCGTACCCGCAAGAAATCAACAAAAAAAATGATCAGGAAGGGCTTGGTCCGAACAGTTTTCATTGAACGGTTCAATAAAAAACTGCTCAAATCAAGTCCTTTCCGGTCATTTTTTTTACTGATTTCTCGCGTGTACCCTTAAAATCACGTTCTGCACACTTTGAGCGGCTCGGATCATCGAAATCTGCTCGGGAAATGGGAGGTCCGCATGGTAGACTGGTAAGGGATCCCTCACTGGATCCGGACTCTGTGTGTATGTGTGTGTGTGTCTATATATATATATATATATATATATATATATTATACTAGATCGATCGATCGATGTCAAGTTGGATTAATCGAACTAGAAATTAAGTTCACCAAAGTTTTGAAACCCTTATTCAAGAAACAAATTAAAAATTGCAATACAGTACTGGTAACAAGCAGAAATAAAATAAAATTAAGGCCA
This sequence comes from Rhododendron simsii, assembly GCA_014282245.1. NCBI lineage: Eukaryota > Viridiplantae > Streptophyta > Magnoliopsida > Ericales > Ericaceae > Rhododendron > Rhododendron simsii. Next base: position 228,132 of record WJXA01000248.1, on the reverse strand, counting down.
TTACTTCTATATAGGAAAGTACTCCTGTATTACTAGTAATAATTACCGTCAAGGTGCCAACAAAAACAATTCTTGAGGTCAGTGATAATAGTTTATTGGGTCATCAATTTAGAATTCTGAGTTAGTTGCGATGTGCTCTAGTTGATTCAGACACTCAATTATAAAACGACGACTTTAGAAAAAGTTAAAACTGATGGATGAAATTCAATTCCAGCTAGCTTAATTTGCCAATTAGAGTGACAATTAAGTTGAATATGTACGTGCGTGTGCGCATGGCATGAATGAATAGATCGAAAAGCCAATGAACATTCATGGTCCCATATATCCAATGATCAAAATCGCAAACAGCTAGCATTCCCTTACTTGAGTGGACGGCTATGATTGTGTCACCCAAAAGCATGTGGGGGCCAGTGTGTCTATATGTTGTGCTGTGATTACATTTTTTTTATTTTTTATCCTATGGAGTACTTTAATATATGCATGTTGGAGATCGAAGAGAATATATATGATGGCATATACGGTATGTCTCATCATCCATATATATTACTACTCCAGCATGATGCATGCACGCCTCCTGCTAAAGCTAGTTTCCCACTACTGCTAAAATCATTACTGGAAGTCTGGAATGTCAGTTCAATATATACTGAGTACTCCACTAATACTATTTATGTAGTTTGTGTACGTGTGTATGTTGTTGACAAATTGTTCAACCAAATCGACAAATACACAAAAGCTAGCGCCAAAAACAATCACGCAAGAAAACAAAAGAGCACAAAAAAAAAAAAATAAATAAATTACACCTTTTTTTTTTTAGGCCAATTTACGTGATTTTTCATCTGTGTAATTGAGTACATCTACGATAAACACTGATTTCCAAAGTACTAACAATTACATTAATTATTTCATATATAATACAATCTAAGTACTTACAACTTAAGTAGGGTTTACATCACTGATAACCGTAACCCCTGTCTAAGTATCAAGGGTGCCATCGAACCAAATTAATTCCCGAAACAACATATGTTTCAGGTGCATATATAAATAGAGATGAAGTTACCGGAAATACACGTCATTTGCGTTGATTAATTGATAATTACAAAAAAGTAGAATAGTGTTTGACAACCGCCTAGCAGTATCCAATAAAAAAACATTCATCTTGTTTTATGAATTTTTCTGTACACTCCTGAGGAGTGGCTCCACAAATTTTAGTCTGGCGGTAACAAAAACGTAAAGAAAATTTCTGTATACCAAATTCTTTACAAATAAACAAAATCATTTTGGTTGAAAGTTTATTAAGCCTAGTTTATTTTAGATTATTGAGCTATATTGTCAACTTACTTCCAAATTTAAATGAACTAAATGAACTTTCAGTTTTTTTTTTCTCTGCAAAAGAAATTTATTAATCTTTATAAGGAATACAAAGATTAAAGGAACAAGGGCTGGCAAAAGCAACCCGAGACCCAAAACGTTGGTAAGAAACCAACAAGGAAATGACAAGACCATTAAAAAAACAGCCACTCCAACAAAAAAATCAGCCACCAAGACCAACAAAACTAGACACCAGCAACAACAAACAACAAGCAACCCACGGCCAAAGAAACCAGGGACGGAACTAGAATTTCTTCAACGAGGGGGCTGAACTATGAATAATAACTTTTGAAATTTCAAGATTCGGGAATCTAATAGTTTATTTGATTTGGGTTTTGAGGAGATTTTTCGAGAAATGAGTGGAGAGAGATAAAAATAAAAATGAGAGAAATAAATTAAGGAAAAACTGATTGAAGACCGTACGTAGAGTAGAGGTTGGATTTTGGGACCCAAAACAAACATAGTCTAAAGCATTTAAATGTTTAAATAACATTCAATACAAAAACAATATATAGTGGCTCTTAACAGACAAAAAACAACTAATTTTAATATTTTAAAGACAAGTGAAGTGAAGTGCAAGTGGTGCATCCCTCATAATCCTATGCAAATAGGAAGGGTGTGATTCCTGAAAGTACTCATCCCCCTCCCCAAGTTCTCTAGGATAAAGTAGATTAGGTTTAACGAATAACAAGAAAATTACTTTTTTCTTTAATATATATATATATATATATATATTGAAAATATTTTTAAAAAATGCCCGAAACTATGCAGGGGCATAAGCCCTCATATAGTACCGTCTATGAACAAAATAGCAACAAACAGCAAACAACCCATGACCAACAGAGCCAAGAAGAACCTGAAAGACCATAGACAATGAGAAAAAACAGCTGAAAAATCATCCCAACAACTGCAGCATAGAACCCAAAACACCGAAAACAAAACAGCCAACCAATAGCCAAGAGAGCAGTAGGACCAGCAAATGGAAACCCAAAAGGAGCAAAAGAAAACAATATCAGAACTCCACAGAGATGGAAACACCTTCCTCCAATCATCATAACCATCAACAATAGTCTCAACTAAGCTCCGTATCCGAAATCTCACCATCTCCATTTCCATCTCAATATAATTTTTAATAATTTCTCTTTCCCCCGCCATGATATATAATGCCCAAATTATCGCCTACTTCCATAAACTTGCGAGCTTGGTTAATTAAGAGGGAATTTCTATTGCGAATGTCTTGAGAAGAAAGAGAATAAGAGGGAACCTTCTTAAATTTCTTTAACATCACAGCCTCCTTTAACCCAAACTCGGATAAAGATTTCTTCTCTCTAACCTTCTTTTCCTATCTATTCAACCTCCTCTCTACATATAAATAATTCAATGCCGACGATATTAAATAAAAATAAAATTATATGTAAAAATATGCAAAATTTTAGGGCATTTTTAGAGACCAGATAGCTCATTTGAACCCCTCAAAGCATGGTGCAGCCGCGCCCTTGACACTCCTTATGTAGCCTAAGAGTGGTTAATGTTACAACTTGGCTAGGTCGGCTAAGTTGGCTAGCTAGGTTGGTTGGAAGCTGAGCAGATGAAGATTTGGCCAAGTCAAGTGTATGTGAAGAAATACTCCAATGCATCCGTGACTCGTGAGGCATTTTGGTCCTTTCCGAAAGTTCAAGAAAGAGAGTGTTACAAATCGTGATTTGTTAAAAACAAGTACAGTATATTATTATTATAGGAATAAAGTCTTAGTGAATTTTATATTTTTGATATTCTGAGGGTACAATATTTTGGATCATGAATTCATGGAAGAATTCATAAAACATGAGTGATAATTAAGTGAAGAAATTAATTTTTTCTTCATGATTTACTTTCCCTTAATTAGTAAACACATCAACAAATTTCATGATCTAAATAAAAGAAAGAATACCTGTAAGAATAGAAATACACGTACTTGCGCATTGGCATTTACAGTAATTATTAAACAAGGCAAAGCCCTTTGTAATGAAAGTAACAAATTTAAAGGAATTAATTATACTATGTTATTCATTCGTAAAAAGATGGTTATCTCATCTTTGGGCTTGTACTAAAAGGGAGAATTAAAAAGAAAAAGAAAAAGGGAAGATGATGACTTTGGTAGCATCTCATATCTCATATATCATACAAAATCCCTTGTTCATCTCAATATATAATTGCATGAAAGGCAACCTTTACGCAATGTATGGAAAGGCTAGCTAGCTAGTGTTAAGATTAGTTATGTGAAATGCATTATAATACACCTTCCATATTCATCGATCTAGTCTATTAACCTGTAATATGTGAAAATACCATCCCTGCGATCCAAAATTTAGACATTAGAGCATCCACAATATAATAATCAAAAGTGAATAATCAAAATTTGTCACATCAAATTTTAATTATCTATTTGGAGGTTGTTAAAGTTAAAAATGTCAAGTTCCACATTGTTTATTTTTCCCAAACCAAAATGAGTTGGAAAAATTAAAAAAGGCAGTTTTTTCCCCCAATTTAATTTTTTTAAAAAAAAAAAAAAGGGGAAAATTTTAAAAAACCATTAAAATGGGTTTTTCAAAAAAAATTCCTAAAAAAATTTCCGGGGGTTTTTTAAAAATTTTTTTTGGGGGTTTAAATGCCAAAAAAAAAATTTTCCCTGGGAAATGTTTTTTAATTTTTTTTAAATTTTGGATTTGGGAAGGAAAAATTTTTAAATTCCCTTCCCTGGGGCCCCCCCGGCCCCAAAAAAAAAAAAGGGGTTAAAATTTCCCAAAATTTCCTTTTTTAATTAAAAACCCGGAAAAAGGGAAAATAACCTTTTAAAAATTTTTTTTTTTTTTAAAATTTCCCTTTTTGGTTCCTTTAAAAAATTTTTTCCTTTAAAAGGGTTAAATTAAAATTTTTTTTAAAAAAGGGAAAAAATTTTTTTTTTTTTTTTTTGGGGGATAAATTTTTTCATTTTCCCCATAAAAAAAAAAAACAAAAAAATTTTAAAAAAAACCCAAAAAAAAACCCCGGGGGGGGGGAAAAAAAAATTTTTTTTAAAAAATTAATTGGTCTTTTAAAAAAATTTTTAAAATTTTTTAAAAATTTTTTTTTTTTAAAAAAATTTTTTTTTTTAAAAAAAACTTTTGTTTAAAAATTTTTCAAAAAAAAAAAACTTTTGGAAAAAAAATTTTTTTTTTTAAAATTTTAAATTGGTTTGGGGAAAAATTTTTTTTTTTTTTGGGAAAATTTTTAATAAAAAAATTTGTTTTTTAAAATTTAAAAAAATTTTTTAAATTTTTTTTTTTAAAAAAAAGGGGGGAAAAAATTTTGGGGGAAAAAATTTTGGGGTAATTTTAAAAAAAAAAAGGGAATTTTGGAAAAAACCCTTTTATTTTTTTTGGAAAATTTAAATTTGGGTTTTTTTAAAAAAAATTTTTGGGGGTTAAAAATTAAATTTTTAAAAAAAAAAATTTTTTTTTAAAGGGGGGGGGTTTTTTTTTTTTTAAAAAAAAAACCCCCCCCCCTTTTTCCCCCTTTAAAATTTTTCCCCCGGGGGGGGAAAAAAAAAAAGGGTTGGCCAAAAATTTTTTTTTCCCCGGCCCGGGGGGGGCCCAAACCCCCCCCCTTTAAAACCCTTTGGGTTTTTTTTTAAAAAGTTTAAAAAATCCAAAAAAAAAACCCTTAAAAATTGGTTTAAAAAAGGGAAAAAAAAGGGGGGTTTTTTTAAAAAACCCAACCCCCCCTTTTTTTTTTTTTTTTTTTTTTAAAAATTTAATTTTTAAACCCAAAAAAAAGGGGTTTTTAAAAATTTTTTAAAAATTTTGGGTTAATTTAAATTTTTTAAAAACCCCCTTTTTTTCCCTTTCCCGGGGTTTTTGGCCTTCCCCTTTTTAAAAAAATGTATTGTTCTTAGAAATATGTTGATAATGGAATGGAGGGAAGGTTTTGTGTAATAATGGTATACTTTGTTGAGGAAATGTAGGAACAACTAAATTTGATAATTGGCAAAAAGTTGTTAGTTTTAATTATCCAAGTGCCAAAATTTGATAAGTTACTAAGAGGTTGCTTAGTTTGGTTATTCCAATGTGAGCTATTTTTTGAGTAAATGTTGCTAACCTTAGCAACCTTAGGCTCATTTGGATGCAGGATAAGGATTGGGGGTATTATTTATAAAGAAAAGATAAAATAGTAGGAGGTATTGGTTAAAGGGATGACCCACATTGATGTGATATTTATGGAAGATGGATTAAATTATAGTTGGTTTGGATGAGATATTAAAAATGGGAGGAGATAAAATAGTACTTATTTTGGATGAGAGATAAAATGGGGGATAAAGTTGTTTTGTAGTTAAAATGGAGGAGGGTATTATTCCGGCCTTATCCGGAGGTATTAACTAATATCACCCCAAAACCCACCCATAAATAATCCCCCCGTAGGGGATATTAGCCGGTACAAGAGAAGAGGGGGAAAACCTAATACCCCTGCATTTTTGGGTTGCCAAATCAAGTGATAAACCTGGGCCCACGGTCTTAGGAGGGGGGAAAACTAATACCCCTTCTCAATACCCATCCAAATGAGCCCTTATGGGTTTGATTATACCACTGTAGATGCTCTAAGAGGACAACTCCAAATGACAACTACTTATTGTCTTAATTAATATAGGTTTAGTTTCACAGGAGAAAAAAAAAAGGGTTAAGACACGTTTGTGAGGATCATTAGTAAGCAACTTCATTCGAAATAGAACCTCTCTCCTCCTCTTCTTCTTCTTTTTATTATCAATCTTATCGTCAATAATATCATCAACATAATGAAATGGAGTATATAAAAGAGGGAATTCAGATAAATGGGATAAGGTTTTACAATTTTTTAAGGAAAAATTTCTTATATAGTCCTTCGACTTTTACTGAAAATTCAATTTGGTCCTTCACATTTCAATTTAGACATAAAAATACTTCTACTTTCCAATTGGTTTCAATGTCACCCTTTAGATAAATGGCGTTATGTTTTTGGATGGAAAAAGAGCACATGCCAAGCTCGTGACCTCTTTTGAGGGGTATTATTGCCCATTCCGTTCTTCTCCCTCCCCTCTCTTCAATACTCCACATATACACAAGCACCAGACCAAGACAAAACCCAATCGGCCAGCCAGCCACCTCAATGTTGATCTCTCTAGCCACCTTCTCCCCTCTCCTCTCCGTCACCCTCTTCACCTCATCTCTCTCTCCAAAACTTTCATTGTCTACATCCACCACAACGCCAAGCCCTCCATCTTCCCAAGCCACTAGCACTGGTACGGACCACCTTCACATCCCTCCCCCCCACCACCACCACAAACCCAACACTCTAGAGTTTGAGCCGGAGGTTTTGGGTATGAAATCGAACAACACTCGCTTACCAGTTCATAATCCACCGTTTCGTATTTCGGAGTTTTCAGCTTCTCGTCGATTTCTAGTCCTCGACGATGTTTTAAGGTAACCCAAGGGATCGACTAACGAAGCCACTGGTAAAGCTCTGCAACCGTATTTTGGGAGCGACTCCAGCAAGTACTTCTCATCGCTGAAGCTCAGAAACGACGACGTCTGAGAGTTCATGCCAAGTAGTTGACTGAACCTTAAATCAAACTCTCTAAAGACTGAACCAAATCTTTTGGATAAGAAATTTAACGACGGCTCAGTTGATACGATGTCGCTAACCTGCTCACAGTCCACCATTTCATATTTCAGCACTTTGAGCTTCTTATTGGCGTATTCAACGGACTTTAGCTTCCAAATTGTCATAAGACTCGTAACTATAAGCCACCGGTACAGTTCCGTAATCGATTCTGTAAGCGTGGTCTGCGGTTGTACCAATGAACGTCAGTGTTGGCAACGTGACCTGAAAAAGGTGGATCGATGAGCGCTTTTTGCGGACGAGTGCTCAAATCAGAGTCACCACTTGGGTTTGAAGGTCCGACACCAAAGGAACCGTACTTGAAACACTTTCTACGCTGTTTGATTTGAAAAGGTGAAAGCACTAGTCCGTCATAACTATATTTGGGTTGGGGAGCCAAGTTACAAGAGGGGAAGAATTTTAAGGCACCCCTCTCGCCCAATCCGGAGATTGGTCTCTACTACGGCATTTGCGAAAACATTTGCGATTCTATTTGATTAATCAATTCTTTAGCCAATTAGGGGCGGAGAACAGTTTAATGGGGATTAAAGCTGTAACACGATTTGCAAAATGTGATTGATAGCATAGATGTGAAAGCAATTAGTATAGGATGAAAACAAGCTCCTGTGGGAGTTTAGAAAGACTGGAAGGCCACTATTTTGAAGAGTCGTGCGCATTAAGAAACCAGCATGCACTGATCAAGTCACTGCATGCTGACCACACCTGCGCGCGCCATACCCAAACTTGCGTGTGCCAGTAAGCTTAAGCTCACAGCTCTTATTCTTAACCCTTTAGGCTGTGAAAATGACCAGTGCATACCCAGGACAAACCAAGCAGTTCAAACAGTTATAATATACAGTTTAAAGGCTGAAAAGCCCTACAAATTAACAAAATACCCTATAAACAGATTGGGGACAAAATAGTAGCCTAAGACCAAGTTACCCATGCAAAGGCCACTCCCTTGTTAGAGAAGGACCTGCGCGCACAGGTAATCCACTGTTGCACGCGTGTTTGAGCCTCCAAACCATTGTTTGGTTTTACATGTTTTTGGGTTCTGGGACATGTTCTGAATGATTCTAGGGGTACTCCATAGCAGCAAAATTGAATACTAACTGAAAAACTAGCAGTTTTAACTGAGTAAATCAGTAAACTGATTGTTAGCATGCTTACGGTGGACTATATGGGAAGGAAAACATAAAATAAGCAAGACACCAATCCCAATGCGGATTATGGACCGACGCGCACTGGTTCTTACCACTACGGTTTTTGAAACCTTGCCAGCTTTAGGGCCACGACTGGTTTTGATTACCAGCCTTGACCATACCAGCCCCCCTCAGGGATCAGAATAGGAAAATAGTAAGTATGCTATACCTTTGATTCTACAGTTTGAAAGGATGTTTGAGCTTTGTTGTGTTTGAAGGGTTGATTGAGGTGTTTGATGCTTGGAGGTTAAGTAGTGGTTGAAAGGTACTTATGCTTGGTTGAGGTGTGAAAATGGTGTGGGGGGGTTTTTTGTAATCCTTCGTGGACTTTAACTTGGTAACCCTTTGCTAGGGTGAACCATGGGGGTGTTTATAGGAGCAATGGGGGACTACACCAGCCAAAGAAAGGTTGGTGTCTTAGTCTTTAAGCCTTCCCTCTCATTGGATGAGAAGGAAAAGGTGATATGTGGGGTGTAAGGCTGTCCCCTGCTAAAGATTGATTTTAGGGCCAAACAAAGCCTTCCTTCGGCCACAAAAGTCCTGTTGATCATGGCTGAATAAAGGTGATGGGACAACCTTTAACCGGCGCACACGCATCTCAGACTAGCGCGCGCGCGTCAAACCAACACGGGCGTGGGTCAACAGTCAAGCTTTGACTTTGACCAACACTTGTCAACTTAACCCGCGGGCGCGGGTTCCAGACCAATGTGTGCCAGTAGGGTTTTGGCTTTTGAAGTGGCTTAGGCTTAGGTTAGGTTCAAATGAGGATCAACACTCAGAGCTTAAACACTCGGCATTTTCGGGGTGTTATTGATCCATTTCATCATCGGGGAATCAAATACCGTAAGTAAACTAATCTGAAAAGTCCAGATTGGGGTGTCTACAGTAGCCTCTCTTTGACAGAACTTGGAATACCATCGACTTGGTACAAGTAATGTCAAAGATTTCTAGACACCCCTCAAGACTATCCATAACAAAGCATGCTAGCAAAGTAGACATGTAAATTTAAGGAACCTGATTGGAGGAATGGATGGACAGTCCATTGCTGGGGATGGAAGTAGAAGGGACGAGGGAATCGCCGCTTGTTGATCGCATTTGGACAATACAGGCTATCACTAAAGATTTGGGCGGGATAGGTTGTCGTTGCTAGGGATCAATCTATCCTCGGCACAAGCAATTTCAACAGACATGGGTAGGTTGCGTCAGGTAGGTTGAATTCCATCTGTTGGAAATAAGAGCTAATCTCCTTATAAAAGATCATCTGAGACAGAGCAATAAGGCCACTGGAAGATGCGCTTGAGGCTAGACTGAAGTAGAGGTAGCTATTCGGGGCAGGCCGAGGTGGACTCTCCTAGAGAATAACTAGTTGCGGACGGACGGACCATCGGATGATATTCGGATCGTCGTTGTGGATTGAGTTGAACGGGACAGGTGGACCATCATTGCATCGGTTTCGCAAAAGATTGCATCACATCTTGTTGAGGAAAGTGAACAATACCATAGGAGATTACCACCACCTCCTTTGGGTAAAACGAATTGAAGTTAGGGAGATTTTCATTGCATCCACTAACACAAGTAACAACTCTGCAGAAGATTTTCAATGCCTCATTCGAAATGCCTCAACGCTGATTTGTTTTGCCAATGCTCCAACACTGACAGTAGAAAAACGTCTCAACGCTATTGATTTGCCAATGCCCTAACACTGACGGTAGAAGAACGCCTCAACGCTGTTGATTTGCCAATGCCCCAACACTGACGGTAAAAAAATGCCTCAACACTGTTGATTTGCCAATGCCTCAACACTAACGGTAGAAGAACGCCTCAACACTGATTTGTTTTGCCAATGCCCCAACACTGACCGTAGAAGAATGCCTCAACGCTAATTTGTTTTGCCAATGCCCCACTGACGGTTGAAGAACGTCTCAATGATGATTTGTTTTGATGCATTTTCCTGCTTTTGACATTTGATATACAATATGCAACGATAATGTATGCTAAACACATACGTACAAAATGAAAATGCAGACCCTAGCTAAGGGCGGCTCTTAGGAGGACAACGACGCCTAAGGACTACCACTGAGCCCCATTACTTCATTGTTTTTTGCTTTTGAGATGCACTGCTTATGCCAATAACCTTGCCTTCAAATAAGGTTGAACACCCCAAGCGTAGGTCTACGTCGTCGATAGCATAATAACCGGAAAGTCCGGGATCGTGCCCACAGAGAATCGAAAATAGCTTAATCGGATTGTAAGTTTTATATGGTGGATTTCGGCGTTTAAGACGGCTTGCTTGGTTTTGCTTTAAACGATGAAAAACTAAGGCAAAAGTGTGGGCAACGTGCCCTGAAAAATACACAAGGCGGATCGAGGAGCGCTAACAGGACGAGCACTCAATTCAGAGTCGCCACTTGGGTTTGAAGGTCCGACACCCAAGGAACCAAACTTGAAACGCTTGCTGTGCTTGTTTGATTTGAAAAAGTGAAAGCACCAGTCCGTTATAACCATATCTGGGTTCGGGAGCCAAGTTACGAGAGGGGAATGATTTTAAGGCACCCCTCTCGCCCAATCCGGAGATCGGTCTCTACTTAGGTATTTGTGAAAACATTTGCAATTCTGCTTGATTAATCAATTCTTTAGCCATTTAGGGCGAGAGAACAGTTTAATGGGGATTAAACTATAACACTTTGCAAGATGTGATCGATAGCTTGGATGCGAAAGCGGTAAATGGGATAAAGGTCAAGTTCTATTTAGCAACGCAAACCCATCGCACTGTTTTCAATTGACGTGCACAAGAAAGAATCTACATGCATTGATCCAGTTCACGCAGATCACTGCATGTGATTACAACCTGTACGCGCATATTCCACACAAGTGCGCGTGAGTTTGCTTTGCTCACAGCCTCTGTTTTTATCCCCTTCTAGGCTCTGGAAGGACCAGTGCACACCAAGCAGTTCATATGGCAGTTTGTAGGCTGAAAAACCCTACAAATTAACAAGACACCCCATAAACAGAGTGGGGACAAAATAGTGGCCTAAGGCCAAGCTACCCATGCAAAGGCCACTCACTTGTTAGAGGCTAACTTGCACGCGCAGGTAGTTCACAAACGCAGGCGGGTTTGAGCCCGCAAACTAGCATTTGGTTTTACATGTTTCTGGGTTCTGGGACATATCCAGAAAGACCCCAGCGATACTCCAAAGCAGGAGGTATGAATACTAACTACAAATAAGCAACTTTAACTAAGGAAAGCAGTAAACTGGTTATTAGCATGCTTTAACAGTGATCTATACAAAGTAAAGCATAAAACAGTAGGACACCAATCCCCACGCAGACTTGCGCGTGCAACCACAGAGTGGCGCGCGCGTACAGATGGCCTGAGCGCGCTGGTTCCTACCATGACAATTTTTGAAACTTTGCTAGCTTTAGGGTTAGAACTGGTATTGATTACCAGCCTTGACCCTATCAACCCCCCTCAGGGATTAGAACAGTAAGCAATACAAAGGTGTTATACCTTTTGTTTTTGGGTTTAAATGGATGTTTGAGCTTGAGGTTGAATGAGTGTTTGAGTGATGGCTGAGTGTTTAGAGGAGGAAGAACAAGCTATGCTCTTGGGATTAGGGTTTGTATGTCACCCAAAGTGTGTATTTTTGTAACCTTTTGAAAACTTGAAACCCTTTCAAAGGAAGATGAATGGGGGTATTTATTGGGGGAGCTGGAGTGAAGACGAGGAGTTCAGCCAGTCCACGAGGCCTGGCTGAGATTGCTTGGTGGTTAAGTTTTCCCATAAAGGTGATGGGGACAGGTTTTGACTCCCACGCGCGGGTCTGCAACGAGCACGCGCAAGCCAAACCAACACGCGCGCGGGTCAACGGTCAAGCTTTGACAATTGACTAACACCTGTCCGTTTGACCTGCACGCACGGGTTCGGGATCAGCGCACGCATGTACAACCTACTCATATGTTGGTCAACGGTCAAGCTTTAACCATTGACCAACACCTATCACGTTGATCTGCGCGCGCAGGTTCCATCCCAGCACGTTCCAATAGGGTTTTTAGCTATGGTTAAAGGTTCAAGGGTTTTTCAAACACTCAAAGCTCAAACACTTATCATTCCCGTGGTATTCTTGATCCGTTTCATCATCGGGGAATCAAATACCGTAAAAAAACTAAATTGGAAGCCCAGATTGGGGTGTCTACAAAAAGACTAGAAAAGTTCTTAATAAACTTAAAAGAGGCAAGTCTAGGGATCGTTTTTCCCTTGACAAAGGCTGCTACCCGTTCTCAATTATAACTCAAACGAGAGACACGACCGCGTGCTCACGCTCGAAGGATTTAGCTTTAAAGACTATGTTTATCAAAAGATGTGATTAGTTGAAACTAAACCAACTTATTTTTGCTCATGTACCTAACGGGTAGGAGGCCACGAGTCCTTGATATGTCACATGCCAAGACCGCTTGACTAAACGACATATCAAGGAGTTAACACCTCTCGCTTAGATAAAAAAATGGCTAATTATTCTAATTTCGAAAACCATGATTTTAAGCCCCAGGGTTTGAGAACCAAATAACACCCTAAGTCATTGGGAAAGATTAACCCAAGACTTAGCCAATCAACTACTCCACCATATTAGAAAGACTAATCATAAAGCTAAAAATGATAAACATGATTAACCGATAGAAACGAAAATAAACTTGATATTAATGAAGATCTCATGAGTAGCTACAACTTTAATGCTTGGAAATTAAACAAACAACTAATACTTACTTGAGTTGTTGAGGAATTAAAGACAAAAGCTTGAGAGCAATGAAAATGGAGTCCTAGGAAAGTAAAAAGACTTAAAGTTAGGAGAAGATAGATACATATTGTGAAGGAGAGCCCTATATGTACACATGTGCTTTGTCTCTCTACAATAGTCAAAATATCCCAAAAAAACTAACCTATTAAAAGAAACTTTTCATAAATGGAATGCTTGAAAAGGCAACAAAAATATATGTTGACGGCAACAGATATCGATACCATGTAACATAGGTATCGATACCCTCAAGGCTGGACAGCTTCTGGACCAAAATGGACCAAATGGTATCGATACCTAATGAATTGGTATCAATACCTATGGCAAAAACTGCAGATCTCAGGTTGAACTTCCTTCCTTGCCTTTGACAACTCTCGGGCATCCTCCGGGGCATCGTCGATCACTTGGCTCTTAGGACTTGGTGGTATAGCACCGCATGGCCTCGAGAGCTCAGTTAGCCTCGAGGGCTATCCTTGGCACCAAAACACGCCCTATTTGCATGTTTCACCTACAAAACTCAACAGATTACCTCACGTGTAATATCGAGTAAAAACGATAAATATACCGTAAATACACTGCAAACTAGAGGATTAGAGCACCAAGTTTGCACAATATTGGGTGCTCATCATGCTCACCCAGATGGATAGACATTGGAGCGGGCTGACGGGCCCCAGTCAACACTTAGTAGTGGCTATGGGCCTGCGGGCCCCTTTTTGATGCTTAGGCAAACGTGCCCCATAGATATACTTTGCTTGGCCTTGGGCTGAAGTGCCCTTGCTACTCACAAGATTCCACTGCTTTTGGATTACAGAAGTTAGGGTAGCAAAGTAAAATTTGCATTTTCCATCCGCTAATATCTAATTTTGTAATTACAACCAAATTGAATCGACAAAACAGATATGTGCACATGTACAAACTCGCCTAGCTCAAACGAGAAAGGAAGAAGAGCCTCGGATGTGACACGGACTCTTAGACACATGGAAAATAATAAATTTTTGGACATTAACGTGCCAAAACTCAAATATCCCCCCGATAGGTGAAACTAACACTTGCGTAAAGTCAAATAGATGTACAATAACCTGTACAAATCGAAAAAATCGGGAAAAGCATCCCGAAACAAGAAGTAGACCGAAAGACTTGAAAATTTTTGCAAAGATAGACATAAGACGCGAAAGATGACTCTTATAGGGCCTGGACCGAAACTGACACCCCCGTACAATCACACTATGCCACATGATCTGTACGGTGCGACAAAACTTGGCAAAAGCCCTTTGAACGGAATCAAAGGCAGAAGCTGACTGCTACTGTTTACTGCAGGAATTGAAAAAGCGCGCTCAGGTTTGAGACTAACTCGCATTAATGTGAACAAACGCGCGTGAATCTCAAACTAGTGCACGCGACTACAAGTCCGTTGCAACTACTCGCACCAGACTTCACTGAACTAAAAATAAGCCATGAGCCATTAGGCCTCGCAAGCATTTCATTCTATTTTTTATGCTTCAAATATTTTAAGGCTTTTGCTCAGCTTTGAAATTGAAGTAATAGTTTGAAATAAGATTAAAAAACGGAAGTTTTTCCCCCTTCTACACAGATGAAGCTTGTCTTGTTCTCGACCCTTCTCGACCTTTGATGAGCACCAAAACGTCAACCATGGATCAAATTGAAAGATTATAACCGAGTTTCGACGACAGACTGCCTACGTATCTCATTTTAGAGAATCATGTCAAAACGTAGTTCAGGCTAAGGTTCACTCGTGTGTTTTACCTCATTTTTTATGCTCTAACTTTTGCCTAGTACTGCCCATTCGGGTTTTCGATCTACCAAGCTTTCGACAATTGCCTATTTACTTTTGGCTAGACTGCCTTCATAGGTTTTCGGTCTAGTAGGCTGCTCTAACTTTTGCTTGGAACTGCCCATCCTTGGGGTTTTCAGCCCAACGAGCTTCTTTCAAGGAAAAGCAGCACTTGAATTGATCTAGGTTGACCAATGTATGGAATTCGTTGCCATCAAGGTCGATGATCTTTGGCCAAGCCCCGGATAAAATGGCTTTGATAAAGAAGGATCCAGAGCGCTTCAGCTGAAACTCCTTGTTCTGGGCCATTTATTACACTTTTTCATTTGTGCTCGGTGTAACACCGCTCTTACTAACTTGAACATGGTATGAGATGCTTAGCCTTCTGAGCTTATGCCTTTTGGCTTGGCATCTGGTAGCAAGGGATTTGATGCTTCTTTATCTCAATATCAATGCCACGTGTGTCTTTGTAAGACCATGTCGAGATGTCGATGAATTCTTCTAGCCTGTCTGACCGGGCGCACTGCTCCTTTGGGGACAATGTTAAAC
The DNA here is from genome assembly GCA_014282245.1 of Rhododendron simsii. Taxonomy (NCBI): domain Eukaryota; kingdom Viridiplantae; phylum Streptophyta; class Magnoliopsida; order Ericales; family Ericaceae; genus Rhododendron; species Rhododendron simsii. Next base: position 212,782 of record WJXA01000248.1, on the reverse strand, counting down.
CAATTTTGAACCATCTGGAGGTCTACTTCATCTTCCAAGTTTATTGAAACTACTTCTTCTTTTAATAGACTGAGCATGCCTTTTGTCTTCCCTTTCGGCGAGAGAACACATTTCCTTGGGGTGCCCATCAAAATCTATCCCTTCGTCGTCAGGGTTGACAGTCAGCAAAGTACTTAGAAGCAAGATAATGCATATTTTAAAGAAAGCCCATCGGGGTTGCCAAGTAAAGCAAAAGACTCGAATTGAAAATAGAAGCTACGACATGGAGAGCCAAGAGGCATGAACTCCGATTCAGAGCAAGACTTAGACGACTTGACTGTCACGCCCTCGATTTTTAACATAATAATAATAATAATCTTTATGAGGAAAAGCCTCCGCAGTATACTTATAATAACCCCAAAAGACTTTTCTCATATTCATTTACTATGCACCATCTATTCAAAAGGTTTCAATAATGGTACTTCGGTCTCAATTTCCCAAAGTTTAATCAAAAGATAAGTTAAGTGATTACAATACTACTAGACCAAGGATTGGAATGAAAATTACAATTTATGTCTTCTCATATGAGTTTTCAAAAGATGCCCATGTTGTATCCTCGGCGTTAACTTTCAAAGGGATGGGAGGGTATGCATATCAAGTGCTCCATGCTAATGCTCTTGAATTGTACCTGAAAGAATGATAGGGTTGAGCAAAACACGTGCCCAGTAGAGAAATCTATGCTCAAATTATATGCAAATCAGGAGATTAGAACAAAAGGAAGTTAAGCTCTAGATAACAAATGAGGTTGCTATGGAAACCAACTTCGAATCGGCAAACCAAGGCTCAAGGAGTGCTTTTCTTTCGATAGTCAATCTATTAGTCATCTTTTATCTTTCCTTTTTGTTCAAACTTCCATTTAGAACGTTTTCTGTATTACACGACTTATATTCCGGTTCTAGGAACCCTGCACGCTTCCCATTCATCTCCAATACAAGTTTAAGTAATCCCTCCTCCATTAACTTGTCAAATAGCGAACTTGGGGGAACTTTCTGGGTCTTAGGGTCCCATATACCCACAACACTTTCCGGGTACTCATGACCCCGTACATCCACTTCACATTCTGGATCTTAGGGCCCCATATACCCACAATACTTTCCGGGTACTCATGACCCCGTACATCCACTTCACACTACTCGTTTCGCATTTCACCCTATGTGTTTCCAAAATTTCGATTGCAAGAGTACGGATGAGAGAAGGATAATGATGTTAAGTGGATAGTTCACACATCAACTCAATCGAATTTTCCATTTTGTTCCCAAACTTGTTATCTCAACTCAACCTTCGAACTACTCGATATTTTGTGTCAAGCTGTCGCATGCCGTTTATGTGCTCAAGTGAATTGTTCGTACAAATGTCGTGCAAATGGCTCATATTTATCATTCCCAAGCTCTACCAGTTTGGACCATTTCATGGTATATCACGTGCTCATGGAGGAAAATGGAATGCCAGGTTTGTTATTATATAATAAGTATAAATAATCACATGGGCCCTTGGAAAAGTCAAGGCTTTAGGAAAAGAAATGGGATCACAGTAACGCAGGTAATTTTTAGTCTTTGACTGGTAGCCTACCGGTAGGAACAAGGGACTACCGGTAGAAGGCTGAAACAGTAGGAACAAAACTCTGGTTCACAAGTGTTCTACCAGTAGAAAGAAAAATAATACCGGTAGATGGAAAAAAATTAATAATCCCACCGGTAGAGAATAAGTCCTACCGGTACAAACTCAAAACAGTGGGTACACATTATCACAGCTACAAAGTTCTACCGGTAGAGAAAAAGGTCCTACCGGTAGGAATCCAGACTTTTGGCGATTTTTCATCAGATAACAGATTTTGATCCAGATCAAACAACAATCAATACAAGCTCAAACAAAGCATGGGAATGCTTAAATAAGACATAGGAGAACCCGAATAACATATAAAGAGAGGTAAAATTCCCTACCTCGAGTATCCAAACCGAAATCGGAGAGATGGAGCAAGCCCTAGCTTCCGGAGTCCCAAACCAAGCAAAAACACACCAAACCGGGCTCTATCCAACGCGATACGAGCCTGTATATGCAAGTAGAAGATGGTTTGGAAGTTGATTGGTATGGATTTTTGAGTGATTGGTGAGAGAGGTCGAAAGAGGGTTGAGAGACGAGGGAGAGAGAAAAAGGAAATGGGAAAAAGTAAAAAAAAAGAAAACTCTCCCAGGTATACATACACGGCACACACATGCACATATTACACCGACACCCCCGATTTTCCAAACCTTGCACATATAGCCCCCATGTTTGTAATTAAGCCATTTTCGCCCTTTCCTTTGCTTTTATTTTCTTTTACTACAATATTAAAATTAAATAAAAAATTTACGGGTCTCTATATTGACAAACACTATGTCAAACTCGGACTCAAACTCAAAAGTGTCAATGCAAAACAGATGTGATTTTGAAAATGCAACTTTTAGAGTTACCCTTGGCTTCCTCATAGAGAGGTGGGATCTAGAGGATATTAGGCCCAAGAAGCAACACTTCGGCTTCCTCAGCTTCTTCAACCAAACCTACTTGGTGCTCTCTTGATCAATGGACCTCAGCTCGTCAATCCGCTCCCTCCATTGATCGGCCCGGTCATCAGCCAGTGCTTCCCAATTTTCAGCCCCATCTTCTATTCCGCAACCTATGGCCAACAAGCCAACCTTGGGTTCAGACAGGATAGACACAATCGGTATAGGTTGAGTTTTTGGGATGATGTAGTGGCTAGGGTTGAATATGGTGGAGGTAAGGTTGATTTGAGCTGATAGATATCTGACCAATTAGAGGGTCAGACTTGTGTTGAGGTAAAGAGTTGGAAATAACGTTGGGCTTTGGTGGCGTCTAAAGAGTGCCATTGTCAATGAGATCTTGTATCTTGTGTCGGAGACGCAAGCAGATATCAATGACATGGCCATGCATTTGATGGAAGGCACATAAGTGGTTGGTGTTGTAGTTGGTAGGTAGGATCTTAGGTAAAGGAGTTGGGGTCAAAGGCTTGAGATGCTCGGATTGGATAAGCTTCTCCATCATTGCTGACAGAGGTGCCTCGAAAACAGAGAAACTTCGAGGCTGGGTTCGGGATCGGAAGCTTTGAATTTTTCAAAATTGGTTAACATTAGCAGTATGACTGGAGTTTAAAGCCAGAGCATTGCTCCCACTTGTAGCTATATTGGAGTAATTGCTGTTACCAAACAACGCACTACTATTTTCAAAATAGGGCCGCAGCTTCACTTTTTGAGTAGAGGAAGAAGAGGACTCTCCTCTTGGCAGAACTCCAGTTTGCAGAGCCTTCTCGATGGCCAAACCAAACTCAAAAAAAGTCTCAAAGTTTGCAGATGCTTGAACCAACACGAGATTCTTGGCATAGTCGGGCTGCAAGTTTCAGGAGATGATGCAAATCTGATCTCTCTCGCTTGGGCAATCAGTCATTAAGGTAGCCTTGCCCCTCCATCTCTTGATAATCAGCAAAGGACTCCTTTACTTCCATTTTTGTAGACTCCAACTCTCGAGTAGTCATCTTGAGTAAAGAGTTGTAGTTATACTCAGCAACAAAGGCAGCCCCAATGTATTCCCAAGTTCTTCTTTTGGAGATGTCGAGTGATAGAAACCAATAGAAGGCAGGTCCTAAGAGGGTTTGAGGGAAAAGTTGAGACACGACCTCATTTTCCACGCCTAGCAATTTCAAGGCAGCATGATAGCCCAAAAGATGAGTTTTCGGATCACCACTCCCATCGAACTTGACAAAATCTGGCATTTTGAACCTCTCGGGGATCCTTGCATTAGGATACAAGCAGAGTCGGTCCAAGTCTATTCCTCCCGAACTAATCTTTTCGGACTTCGAGACAGCCTCCTCCAGCTTGGCCATCTTGGTTATCAGAGCAGCCATTTTGGGGTTTTGAACTAGTTCACCACCCACAAGATTTGGGTTCAGAATAGGCACACAAGCCTCACTAGGTAGACGCTGAACAATGAGGCGCCCTTCACAGTTTGGATCCGGAACCAAAACAAGCTCCACATGGATGTCCTCATCCTCTGAGTTTACGTCTTCCTCTTTGGCTGCCGGCGGAAGACGAGCAATGATTAGGTCATTCAAGAAGGTGATGGAAGCATCAGTCTAGTTAACCCTTTGCTGCATAGTAGAGAGGCAATTTTGAAGGTTCGTAAGCACGGTTTCAAGACTGAGCGGCTAGTCTGCCATCACAGATTTTCTAGAGGAGCTTGATGAAGATGTTGAAGATGGGGAAGCCGGCGACCTGGCTTCTTGTAAAATCGAAGGTGAGCCTGACTGTAGGACAGCCAACAATGAACCTGGAGAAGCCTCCGTTGTAACTGACTGAGATTCTAGCTTGACAAGTCGTTGAATCAGATTCTGAAGACGTTCCTAAGCAGGTTTGGCTCTTATTTTTGGTACTCTCTTGGTTGGTACATTGGCTCCAAACTAGACAGTAAAGTAATTGAAAGCTCAGTGACGTTCCTGTAGCAGTTATTTGCAAGAATGCAATGTACACGTCATCGTCGTTGGTGTCCTCCTAAACTCTACAACTAAAGACGAGTTTGTCTCATAATGTTCGGACGCTGCCAAAATCCTCAGAATTCTCTTCGAGGGAGTATCCTTTGTTTGAATCAACTAACACTAAGAGATGTCAAAACAGTCTAAGCCTTTGACTATTCCGTTTTCGAAGTTTCAACTTTGGATTTGGAACATGTAATAACTCTGAATTTCAATAAATAGAAATTTATTTCTTATTCGAGTTATTTATTTAAATTGCTTAAATTGCTTTAATTTTCTTATAGTTTGTCTTAATTACGCTTTAGCCCTTGAAATTTGTTTCTTGACACTTTAGCCCACTTAGCAAGCCTTGTTAGCTTCTAATCATCCGGTTGGAGGAACTAAATTAGAAAGCTACCTAGTTACCTTTATCTAACCTCAAATGGACCATTTTGCCCCTCTTGGACCTTTTGAACCTTTTCAACCCTAGACTAGGAATGATTAATCATTTTCTTTTAATTATTTTTGGTTTTATTCATTGTCCATTGGACAATAAAAGTTAGGGAAAGTATTATCCATTGGATAATAGAAACCCCAATTCTTTATTATAAAAGTCTACTTGATTAAGTACTTGTATTTATAAAAAAAATAGACTTTTTAAATACTTCAAAAGACATTTTTGATTATTTTAGTATATAATTGCCCTAGCAACTATTGTCCATTGGATAATAGAAGTTAGGGGATTTATTACCCAATGGATAAAAGGGTTAGTCTTTCAAAGTACCATGGGGTTTATTAAATTAGTCTTTTCCTTTAAACCCATGTGACATAGTACTTATTATTTTATTAGATAGGTACTTAGTACTAAGATTCTTAAAGTACCTTTATTTTTTTTCTATTTGGATTTTGATTCTTCCTAGTGTACAATAGTACCATGGATATATTATATAAGTACTTAGATGGTTTAAATAATACCTAAGTACACATGTGTTTATTTGTTAGTTTAATAGAAAATCTTATCCTTTTAGACTACTTTTGATCTTTAAGTACAAAAGTACTATTATTTTATTTGTTCTTCTTTCATGGTATTATATATATATATATATATATATATATATATATTAGTACATGAGAAAGAGGGAGAAGAGATTTGGTTGTACTTGATCTTGAATTCCCAATGTACTTCAAATCCTTGGGATTTTTCTCTTCCAAGCAAAGACTTAACTTCCAAATGTCCTTCCTTGTACATTTTCCAATTTGTTTAAACCTAGAATCTTGTACAAACTTCTCTTCCACCACAAAATTTCCAAGAATCAAATCTAAGTACCAACATAGCCATGCAAACCTAGCATTTTAGCCTTTGATCTTCCATGTGAACACAACTTTTTGGATTAAAAAAATTGAGGAATGGGAGAGAGAGAGAGGGCCGGCCAAGAGGGAGAGGGAGGGGAGCCTTGCCTATAAATAGAAGGCCATTCCATGTGTAACGACCCTGATTTTCGGTCAGTAAAAATTTCGTTAAATATTTGAATTTTATTTTAATACTCTTGTGGTTTGTCAAAATTACCTTTTTGCCCTTCAAATTTCGTTTCTTGACATTAAGCCCCACTTGACAAGCCTAGTTAGTTTCTAACCAACTCGTTGGAGGAACCGAGCTAGCATGTCACCTAGTCACTTTTCCCTAACCGCAATTGGACCATTTTGCCCTTATTGAAACTTTTGAACCTCTTTAACCCTAGACTAAGAATTGAATATTCTTTTTCTTTTAATTATTTTGGTTTTATTCTTTGTCCATTGGACAATAAATATTAGGGGAATTATTATCCATTGGATAAAAGAACCCCAATTGTTTATAATAAAAGTATACTTGGCTAAGTACTTTTATCTTTTAAAAAATGGACATTTTTTATTAGTTTACTATATAACTATTATCCATTGGATAATAGAAGTTAGGGATTTTATTATCCATTGGGTAAAAGATTAGTCCTTCACCAAAGTACATGGGTTATTAATTTAGTATTTTCTTTTAACCCCATGTGTCAAAGTACCCATTATTTTAATGAGAAGGTACTTAGTACCAAGATTTCCTAAGGTACCCTTAAACTATTTTCTAATGGATCTTCCTAAGTACATGTGTATCCAAGTGTATATTATTTTAGTACATGGTAGGTTAAAATAATGCCCTAACTACCATATGCCTATTTATTAGTTTATTGGGCAAGATCCTAGGCCTTAAAGACTACCTTTGTTCTTTGGTACAAAAGTGCCCATTAGTTTAATTGTATGCTTGCAATATATGTACCTATATATATACCATGTGAAAGCAAAAGAGAGAGAGAGAGAGAGAGAGAGAGAGACAGAGAAAGAGAGAGAGAGAGAGGAAAAGAAGAGGAAGGAAGGAAAGAAGGAGGAAGATTGAGTGGTACTTCCATGATCTTTCTTTGTACTTCAAATCCTTGGTGTGAACTCTTCCTAGCCAAAAATCTAGTCCTTTGTTGTCCTTCATTGTTTAAAGAATCTTGTACAAACATTCTCCTTGCCCACCAAGTCTCAAGATCAAATCCTTTGTACCTTAGCATGCAAGCCTAGCTTTTAGGTCTTGATCTTTCAAGATTCATGACATGTGTCAAAATTTGAGGAAGGAGAGAGAGGCCGGCCATTGAGAAGAAGGGAGAGAGCCAAGGCTTTGCCTATAAATAGAGGCCATTCCATGCCATTCAACTCACACCTTGAAGCATTTGCTCTTCCTTCTCTCTAGGAACCATTTCTGGGCAGCCTACTGTCCCTTTGGAAATCCCCAGTTTTCTCTTGCTTAGAGTAGTTTTTAGAAACAACTTCCTTCTGAAAAGTTGTAGAACACTTCGAGAGCTTCAAGTTAGGCTCAAGAATCACCCCAATCGGTGAAGAGATGACAAAGTTATTGTCATCCAAAGTTCAGTGAAATTCTCGGATTTCCATTTCCAGACAGCTTACTGTCTCTTTCTTTATCACCATTTTTCTCCTACTTAGAGTGGTTTCTAGGATCAACTTTCTTCACGAAAGTTGTAGAGAATTTCTTGAACTTCGATTTGGACCCAAGAAAAAGCATATTCAGCCAAAGATTGACCGAGTTACTGCCGTCCAAAGTTCGGGCCAAATTCGCGAGTTTCATCACCCGTGGATTTTCCAAATAGCTTACTCGGCCCCGACTAGTTTCGGATCAAGGTAAGATACTCTTACCCTATCCTAAGTTTATGTATGATCTTCTTATTTTCCATCTCAAGTATAACGTATGTTGTTTTGATCTCTAAGAAAGAACTTATCGTTTGGAACGAAGTATTCGTATTTTGATCTTTTAAGATGTTTATGAGAATGCATATGTGAGTTGCTTGTATTACTTGTGGCATGATGAAGCATAAGTGATTCTTCACTCCAAGGGCGTCCGAACATGTGCGTTATGCTTTAAGCGTTAATATGAGCGTGATTAGAAATATAGAGTTGAATGATCTTGTTTGTTTACAAGGAATGATTTATGTTTACCCTTGTCCTGCCTCGGAGTCTTGCATGTAAACGAGACACGAGAACCAAGAAAGTAGAAACATGGCACCTAGGGTGTGTTTGACAAAGAACGGTGAGTTTTCCGAGGAAAAAGATATTTTAGAAACTACATAATGACCATTTCGAGGGCATTATGTGTGTGTGTGTTCCAATGGGAATCCGGAATAGCGAAACCATTGTGAGATTGTATGTGTGCGTTCCCATGGGATCCCGGACCGGCGGAACCATGGTGAGGTATAGCTTGGTTATCCGCGGAGAGGAGCCAATGCAATTGTGTGCCAATGGGAACCCGGCGCGGCGGAACCATTGTGAGGATAGTCGGGAACCCGGCGCGGCGGAATCGAGGTTGGGTGTGTGTAGCTTGCTTATCCGCGTTACGGAGCCAATGCAAAAGATTTTGAAAGGCTTGGTTATCCGCGGTACGGAGCCAATGCAAATGATTTTGAAAGGTTGGTTTTGTAAGTGAAAATGATTGACACGGTCTATGATGAGTCGCGTAGGAGAAATCGGGAAAATCTTGGACACCAACGATAGACAATTAACGATGTGTGATTGTTAGTGTTGTTGTAATTGTTTACCGTCGTAAGGTTGGTGGGTAAGGATTTCCTATTGAGCGTTAGCTCACGGTGTTACCTTTTGGTGACCCTGACATATTATATTGGTGGTGACGCCGGTATAATGTGTCAGACTTCGTAGAAGAGCAGGGCGAGATCTTCACCTTGGAGGCGTACGGAGCAGAGGAGCTGGCCAGGATGGAGGAGCAGGCGGAGCTGTAGATAGGAACCTTAGTTTCCCTTCCTTTTGTAATAAAAGTACTCCTATGGGGGTTATGTTGTAATAAAGAGCTAGACTCTATTTTGAAATTTCAATAAAATTGTCTTATTTAACGTACCCAAAATTCGGGGCGTTACAGAACACATTTCCTTAGGAAGTATCCCATTGAAATCTATCCCTTCGTCGTCAGGGATCGATACAGTTTATTCAGAAGTTAGCAAAGTACTTAGAAGCAAGATAAAGCATATTATAAAGAAAGTCCCTCGGGGTTGCCAAGTATAGCAGACTCAAAACTTGAAACAAAAGCTACGACGTGGAGGGCCAAGAGGCACAACCTCCGACTCTAAGCTAGACTTAGACAAATGCAAAAGACTCTGTGTCAGACTCAGACAAAACGCCAATGCAAACTAGACGCGGTTTGAAAATGCAATTTTAACAGCTACTCTTAGTTTCCACAAAAAGAGGTAGGATCCAGCAGGTGTCAGTCCCAAGCAATAGCACTTTGGCTTTCCCAGCTTCTTCGACCAAACCTACTCGGTGCTCCTTTGATCAATGGACCTCAGCCGGTCAGTCTTCTTCTTTGCAAGCCCCTCATCATTGTCAGTCCAGATGTTGGCAGAGAAAGCCCCAATTGCACAAACTACAGCCATCATGTTAATCTCTGGTTCAAACGGGATGGATACAATTGGTTTGGGTTGGCTTTCTGGGATGATATAGTGGCTAGGGTTGAATATGGTAGAGCTAGGGTTGATTTGAGTGGAGATGACAGATATCTGACCAACCAGAGGGTCAGAGTTGTGTTGAGGCAAGGAGTTGGAAATGACGTTGGGCTTTGGTGGAACTTGAACCATGCCATTGTCAATGAGATCTTGAATCTCATGTCGAAGACGATAGCATGCATCAGTGGGATGACCAGGCATTTGGTGGAAAGCACAGAAGAGGTGAGGCTTGTAACCAAAGGGCAAAACTTTTGGCGGAGAAGTTGGGGTCAAAGGTTTGAGATGCCCAGACTTGACAAGTTTTTCCATCACTGCGGACAGAGATGCCTCGAAAACAGAGAAATTTTGAGGCTGGGTTCGGGCCCGGTAGCTTTGGGCATTTTGAACCAGGTTGACATCGGCAGCGCGATTGGAGTCGAAAGGCGGAGCATCGCTCCCACTTGTGGCTGTATTGGAGTAGTTATTGTTACCAAACAACGTGCTACTATTTCCAGAAAGGGGCCGCGGCTTCGCTTTTTGTGAGGAGGACTCTCCCCTAGGCAGAATTCCACTCTGCAGTGCATCCTCAATGACTAGGCCTGACTCGAAGAAAGTCTCAAAGTTTGCAAATGCTTGAACCAACACGAGGTGCTTGGCGAAGTCAGGCTGAAGATTTCGGGAGATGATACGAAGTTGATCCCTCTCGCTCGAGCGCTTAGTCATTAGAGCGGCTTTGGCTCTCCACCTCTTAACAAAATCCGCAAAGGACTCCTTTGCTTCCATTTTGGTGGACTCCAACTCACGAGTAGTCATCTTGAGCTGAGAGTTATAATTGTACTGCGAGACAAAGGCAGCCCCTATGTCTTCCCAAGTTCTTCTTTTGGAGATGTCAAGGACAAAAACCAATGGAAGGCAGGCCCAGAGAGAGTTTGAGGGAAAAGCTGAGACATGGTCTCACTTTCCACACCCAGAAGCTTCATGGCAGCATGGTAGCCAAAGAGATGAGTCTTGGGATCACTGCTCCCGTCGAATTTAACTAAGTCAGGCATCTTGAATCTGTCAGGAAGCCTAGCATTAGGGTACAAACAGAGGTGATCCAAGTCGATTCCCCCTGCACTGATCTTCTCGGATTTTGAAACAGCTTCTTCCAGCTTAGCCATCTTGGCCATGAGAGCAGCTATGTCAGGGTTTTGAACAGGCCTAACAATAGCAGGGTTTGGATTTGGAGCAAGCACACGAACCAGTCTAGGGGCGGGCTGAACAATGAGTCGGCCCCCACAGTTTGGATCCTCAACAAAGACAGGTTCTGCATGAACATCCTCATCGTCCTCGCCTTCCTCTTCAGCTGCTGGTGGAAGACGAGTGTTGATAAGGTTATTCAGGCGAGTGATGAAGGCATCAGTCTGAGTGGCCCTCTGTTGCATAGCAGTGATACTGTTCTGGAGGTTCATGAGCATGGTTTCCAGAGTGAGCGGTTGCGGTTGATCTGCCATCGCAGGTTTTTCAATGGAGCTTGATGAAGAAGCTGAAGATGAGGAAGCCGGCAGCGTGGCTTTTTGCAATATCGATGGCGAACCCGACTGTGGGGCGGCCAACAGTGAACCTGGAGAAGCCTCCGTTGCGACTGACAGGGAATCTAGCCTGATAAGCCTTTTGAACCGGATGTTGAAGACGTTTCCAAGTAGGTTTGGCTCTTCCTTTCGGTACTCTCTTGTTCGATGCAATGCTTCCAAACTAGACAGTAAAGTAATTGAAAGCTCAGTGACGTTCCTACAACAATTAGGATGCAATGCACACGACATCGTCGGTGTCCTCCTAGACTCTACAACTACAAAAGAGTCTGTCTCATGATGTTCGAACGCTGCCAAAATCCTCGGAAATCTTTTCGAGGGTGTATCCTTTGAATAGATCGACTAACACTAAGAGATGTCAAAACAGTCTAAGCCTTTGACTATTCCGTTTTCGAAGTTTCAACTTTGAACTTGGAACAACTCGGTATAGATGACATGGCACCTAACTTTGAACGCCGCGGTGTATAGTGACTTCGCACTTCAACCTGGGTAGTGCCAGTGTCATGGCATCCATACTTTGTGGTTCTTTATTTCGGTTGAAACTTCAATCAGGCATGAGCCAAGGGCTTAAAAAGGTTTGATTTCTCAAAGTCTCGTTAATCTAAGGACTTTGAAAATTGATAACGTGCACCATCGAGATGCACGACTCTTCATCGGGCCATGGTAGCGTCCTAATAGGCATAAGACAGACTCGAAAGAGAGACAACCTAGAAGCCGCCCTAAACATGCTTCTACGCAAAACAGTATGTATGTACAAAGACAGAGACGAGTTTGCCTCACAAATTTCAGACGTTGCCAGAATCCTCAGAATTCTTTTGGGCCATGTGTCCCTGAGTAGATCGTCAGATCCTAAAAGATGTCAAAATAGACTAAATCTTCGACTAGTCCCACTTGAAGGATCAACTTTGAATTTGGAACAACTCGATAGTGATGACATGGCACCTTAACCTTGAACACGGCGGTGTATAGTGACTTCACACTTCAACCTGGGTAGTGCCAGTGACACGGCATCACCACTTTATTGTTCCATATTTTCGGTTGAATTCTTAACCGGGCATGAGCTGAGGACGTAGTAAATTTTGATTTCTCAAAGTCTCATTGAACTAAGGACTTTGCGATTGATAATGAACATTCGACAGAATGAACGACTCCTCATCGGGTCCAACAACGTCTTAGATTGCGCAAGACAAACTCTAAAGAAAGAACCACTCTAAGCATGCTCCTATGCAAAATAATGTATGTACAGTGCATGCGATAGGGAAAGCAATAACACGTAGACAGTATATGGGGGTTAGATGCAAGTAATCTTACCCTGTAGGTACCTATCCTAGTTTGGAGAGTTCTAATGCTTTGTATATGCAAAGGCTGGTTTTGGCTTGTAACAGGTTCCTCGGACTAGAGCCAAAGATATACCTCCCATTGCCCGCGTAATCGCAAAGCAACAGTCGAACGGTAGAATGACCCATCATCGTCGAAGGTTGTTAGTCATTCGGGGTCCCCGGGCTCCGGTAAACTGTGCCGGATTGCCAAAACGATCCAACGAGGTTTTATCCCACATCGATGCATATGAAGAATGCTAAAAAGTTGATTAATGAAATAGAATCGCAATTTCGCAAATGCCTTTTCAAATTTGGCTCTCTTTATTAATCAATACTTAGAAGAAACTACACGAGAGAACAATCGAAAAAGCCCCAGATTGGATGGCCGGACATGAGGTCCTGTTAAATCACCAATCCTTTCTTCGGCAGCGCGAAGCTCACCGTTTTGACAGGCTTTTGTGGGATTGTTCTCAAGCGTATTAAAATCTAAGGATAGACCAATATTGGTTCGATCCCCAGCAGAGTCGCCACTGTGGGCAAATGGATTTGCCTGATCTTTCTCTCTCCTCGGTGAAGGGATTTCGTTCCCACCCCTTTGAGAGAGAAGAGATGCTGCCGGTTCGCGGGAGCGCTTTTTGAAGCTGGACGACAAGCGCTCGCGAAGATACAGAGTCGCCACTCGGGTTTGAAGGTCCGACACCCAAGGAACCATATTTCGAAGCACCTGCCGCGCTGTTTGATTTGAAAAAGTTAAGGAACCAGTCCGTCATAACCATATCTGGGTTCGGGAGCCAGGTTACGAGAGGGGAAGGGTTTTATGGCACCCCTCTCTCCCAATCCGGAGATCGGTCTCTACTTAGGCATTTGCGAAAACATTTGTTTGCGATTCTATTTGATTAATCAATTTTTAGCCAATTAGGGCGGGGGAACAGTTAATCGGGGATTAATACTGTAACAGTTTGCAGGATGTGAATGATAGCATGGATGAACAGTTAGTATAGGATGAGAACAGACTACTGTGGGAGTTTAAACAAACTTGGGAGCCCCTGTTTTGGAGTGACGTGCGCAGGAAGAAACCAGCATGCACTGAACAAGTCACTGCATGCTGTTCACTCCTGCGCGCGCAACTCCAAGACACCCGCGCGCCAGTGAGCTCAAACCCACAGCTCTTATTCTCAAACCCTCTGGTCTCTGGAAGGACCAGTGCACACCCAGGACAAACCACGCAGTTTATATAGCAGTATAATAAATAGTTCTAAGCAATGTTAAAGGCTAAAAAGCCCTACAAATGAATAAAGCACCCCATAAACAGTGTGGGGATAGAATAACAGCCTCAATCCAAGTTACCCGTGCAAGGCCATTCACTGGTCAGAGGCAAACTGTCGCGCGATGGACACACTCTGTCGCGCGAGGATGCACCCTGGCGCGCGATGGTGCGCCCTAGCGCACTGTCGCGAGATGGAGTGAGTTTGTCGCGCGATGGTGCGCCCTGGCGCGGGATGGTCGCGCCCTGGTGCAACCAGACCAGTGCTTGGTTTACACATTTCTGGGTTCTGGGACAGGTCCAGAATTATCTCAGGGGTACTCCACAATCAGCAGAAATGAATATTGAACTATAGCTAACAAATCTAACAAAGGAAAGCCGTAAATTATTTTTTTTTTTAACATGCTTGCAGAGTGATCTATACGTAAATAAACACAAAATAATAGGACACCAATCCCCACGCGGTCCATTGCACGCAGCACCGGAGTATCGCGCGAGAGAGTGGGACCATCGCGCGCTGGTTCCTACCATGACGGTTTTTGAAACCTTGCCAGCTTTAGGACCAGGACTGGTATTGATTACCAGCCTTGGCCCTGCCAGCCCCCCTCAGGGATCAGAACAGAAAGACAGTAGGTATGCTATACCTTTGGTTGAGTTTGAAACGAATTCGAGTTTTGAGGTTTGATTGAGGTGTTTTGAAAAGGTTGAGGTGGAAGAACAAGCTTTGTTCTTAGATGCTTGAAGTGTGCAAATGGACGATTGTGAGTGTAATCCTTCTTTGGGCTTAAAATTTGGTAACCCTTTGAAAGAAAAAAGAGTGGGGTATTTATAGGGAGGAATGGAGGTGAATCTGGTTGGAAACAGAGGAGTTCAGCCTGTCCACGAGGCCTGGCTGAGGCTGCATTGGTGGCCAACTGTCCTCCTTTAGAAAGGTCGGTGGTAGGTTGGACCGTCGCGCGACGGAGTCAGTCTGTCGCGCGATTGTGCGCCCTGGCGCACTGTCGCGCGACGGAGTGAATCTATCACGCGATGCTGCGCCCGGGCGCGGGTCAGTAGGGTTTTTGATTTTTGAAGTGGCTTAGGCTAGGTTAGGTTCAAGGGTTTTGCAAGCACTCAAAGTTCAAACACGCTATCATTCCCAGGGTGTTCTTGATCCATTTCATCATCGGGGAATCAAAAACCGTAAGTAAACTAATCTGGAAGCCCAGATTGGGGTGTCTACAGCAGTGTGCACCATCGAGATGCACGACTCTTCATCGGGCTTAGCTGCGTCCTAATAAACATAAGACAGTCGAAACAAAGACAACCTAAAAGCCGCCCTAAACATGCTCCTACGCAACAGTATGTATGTATAGTCCATGCGATTGGGAAAGCAGTAACACATAGACAGTATATGGGGGTTAGATGCAAGTAAGCTTACCTTGTGGGTACCTGTCCTAGTTTGGAGAGTTCTAGTGCTTTGTATATGCAAAGGCCGGTTTTGGTTCGTAACGAGTTCCTCAGACTAAAGCCAAGATATACCTCTTGTTGCCCGTGTAACCGCAAAACAACAGTCAAATGGTAGAATAACTTGTCATCGTCGAAGGTTGTTGAGCATTCGAGGTCCTCGGGCTTCAGAAAACCGTGTCGGCTTGCCAAAACGCTCTAACGCGACTACCCAACATCGATGCAAATGAAGATGCAAAAGAGTTTGATTAATGAAATAGAATCGCAAATTCGCAAATGCCTTTTCAAATTTGGCTCACTTTATTTATCCAATACCTAGAGAAAACTACACAAGCGAACAATCGAAGAAAACCCCAGATCTGATTGGTTCGATCCAAATGTCCTGTTAAATCACCATTCTACTCTTCGACGGCCCGAAACTCACCATTTTGATAGACTTTTTATAGGATTGTTCTCAAGTGTATTAAACTTTAAGAATGGTCTAATATTGGATCGATCCCAGCAGAGTCGCCACTGTGGGCAACGTGCCCTAAAAAAGGCGGATCGATGAGCGCTTTTTGCAGAAGAGCGCTCAATTCAGAGTCGCCACTTGGGTTTGAAGGTCCGACACCCAAGGAACCAAACTTGAAACGCTTTCTATGCTATTTGATTTGAAAAAGTGAAGGCACCAGTCTGTCATAACCATATCTAGGTTCGGGAGTCAAGTTACGAGAGGGGAAGGGTTTAAGGCACCTCTTTCACCCAATTCGGAGATCGGTCTCCACTTAGGCATTTACGAAAACATTTGTGATTCTATTTGATTAATCAGCGAGGAACAGTTGAATGGGGATTAAAGCTGTAACACTATTTGCAGAATGTGATCGATAGCATGGATGCAAAAGTAGTTAGTATAGGATGAAACAGACTCCTATGAGAGTTTAAACAAACTGGAAGGCCACTATTTTGGAGTGTCATGCGTAGGAAGAAACCAGCATGTACTGATCAAGTCACTGCTTCTTGACCATACCTGCGTGCACCATACCCGAACGTGGGCGTGCTAGTAAGCTTAAGCCCACAGCTCTTATTCTCAACCTTCTGGGCTCTGAAAATGACCAGTGCACACCCAGGACAAGCCAAGCAGTTCAGGTAATCATAATATACAGTTTAAAGGCTGAAAAGCCCTACAAATTAACCAAACACCCCATAAACAACGTGGGGACAAAACAGTGGCCTAAGACCAAGTTACCCATGCAATGGGCACTCACTGGCCAGAGGAGGACCTGCGCACAGAGGTAATCCACTGTTGCGCGTGGATTTGAACCTTCAAACTAGTGTTTGGTTTTTCATGTTTCTGGGTTCTAGGACATATCCAAAATGATCCCAAGGGTGCTCCATAGCAGCAGAATAGAATACTAACTAAAAAATTAGTAGTTTTAACTAAGGAAAGTAGTAAACTGATTGTTAGCATGCTTACAGTGGCCTATATGGAAAGGAGAACATAAAATAAGTAAGACAGCAATCCTCACGCGGACCTGCGCGCGCAGCCACGGAATGGCGCATGCTGATTCTTACCACTACGGTTTTTGAAACCTTGCCAGCTTTAGGGCCATGACTGGTATTGATAACCAGCTTTGACCCTGCCAGCCCCCCTTAGGGATCAGAACAGGAAAACAGTAGGTATGTTATACCTTTGATTCTAGGGTTTGAAAGGATGTTTGAGCTTTGTTGTGTTTGAAGGGTTGATTGAGGTGTTTGATGCTTGGAAGTTGAGTAGTGGTTGAAGGGTACTTATACTTGGTTAAGGTGTGAAAAGGGGGGGGGGGGGGGGGGGGGGGGGTTTGTAATCCTTCTTGGACTTTAACTTGGTAACCATTTACTAGGGTGAACCATGGGGGGTATTTATAGGAGCAATGGGGGACTACACCAGCCAAAGAAAAGCTGGTGTCTTAGTCCTTAAGCTTCCCCACTCATTGGATGAGAGGGAAAATGTGATATATGGGGTGTAAGGGTTGTCCCGTGCTACAGATTGATTTTAGGGCCAAATAGAGCCTTCCTCCAGCCCCAAAAGTCCTGTTGATTATGGCTGAATAAAGTGATGGGACAACCTTTGATCGGCGCGCGCGTATCTCAGACTGGTGCGCGCGTGTCAAACCAACACGCACGAGGGTCAATAGTCAAACTTTGACTTTGACCAACACCTGTTCGCTTGATCCGTGCGCGCGGGTTCCAGACCAACACGTACCAGTAGGGTTTTGGCTTTTGAAGTGGCTTAGGCTTGGGTTAGGTTCAAACGGAGATCAACGCTCAGAGCTTAAACACTCGACATTGTTGGGGTGTTCTTGATCCATTTCATCATCGGAGAATCAAATACCGTAAGTAAACTAATCTGGATAGTCCAGATTGGGGTGTCTACAACCTGCGGCGATTAATCATAGTCCTAACTTTTGCCTCACAAAAACAATGTTTGAAAACCTCTCTCCATTTTCTCAGAACAAATTCCTAAACACTACAGTAAAGACAATGCCATAGGGGTTTCAATGTAGGAATGGCGGAGGGAGGGCGAAGATCAGAGAAGGCTACAGGATTAATTTAACAGGGAGAGGGGGGAGGGAGAGAGGGAGGGAGAAGGGAAAAGGCAATAATGCCCCTCAATAGGGGTGACATGCTGTTCAGCTGGTTTTTTTCGTTCAAAAGATAACGCCTTCCTTCTAAAGGATGACATTGAAACAAATTAGAAAGTCGAAGTATTTGTATGTCCAAATTAAAAGGTAAAGGACCAAATTGAATTTTTGGTGAAAGCCGAAGGCATATAAAACAAAATTTTCATTTTTTTATTTAACAATTTCATGGATAATTGTTGGATCAACAGTTTTGAATGAACTGTGCTTGCTTTGAATATAAGGGTATGGCTGCTTTAAATTTGTTGGCCATAAAAGCATTCAACTCCAATAATGCTGCTTCCAAAAACACTTACATGCACACAATCACACATATTCACTCACGTCAAATGTGAAATACATCAACACACATAAAACGCACGCACGTGTGAAATTATTCTATAATTTTCTAACTTTAACTTAAAAATACTTCATCATTTCTCACCCACCACAACTCTCCATGCATGTATTTTAGTCACATCCAGAATTCATCAATAGCAATTCAACTTCTTCAACGTTTTTGCACTCGCTAGATCGAATATTCTCTTCTGATCATCAACTATATATGGTACAATTCAAGGAACCGGTGAAGGCTTAAAAAATTAAGATAGTTTAATTGTGGATATGTATTAATTTTTTATTTAATTAAGAGGTAGCTAGCGGAATAACTTTCAAAACTCAATAATGTTTTCTTATCTGTTCTCATATCCCCCAAGTAATTTTAATCATGCCTCGTGTGAATAGTTAATTAACAGTGTGGAACTGAGAATATTTTTTTATCTCGTTTTATTTTTAGATGCATAAATTCGTTAATTAGTACTCCAGATAAATACCACGAAACACAGCTGAACGTACGCCTCCAAGGTCGTGACTTGAATTCTGGACGAAACTGCACCCCTACATAGAATGGATGATGGTTCAAACTGTGAACCAAAAGTTAATAGTAACATAATAGTATTTTAAAATAGAAAATTCTAAAATCAGCCCATAATAAGTTTGTTAATGTGTATTAAAGAGTACAAAAAGTATACAAAAATATGTGTTTTCTTTGTCTTCTAGTGTACTTATCGTCAGCCCAGTGGGCTGACAATAACACGACCGATTTAAAATTTAAGGGGTGAGGGGATCTGCTGGCCGGAGTACTTATTTCACAGTTGAGCACTCAAATTTTCTGATATAATTTGTGCTGTGTTCGGGAAAATTTGAAAAAAAAAATTTTGGGGTAGTGATGGAGAGAGAAAGTAGGGTAATAATTAGAGATAGGGATAATGAGTGGAGAGATATAGAAAGAGAAATGAGAGTAATGATTAGAAGTATGGGTAATGAGTATTTTTTGAATTGGGAAAAAATTTTCAAGTTATGATCCAAAACAAGGCATTGAGGGTTTGAAAGATCTGCTAGAGATACTCTTAGCCTCGTTTGATTCGCGGACTGAAAATGATGGGATTAACAGTCCTAGGATTAATAGTCCTGGATTATTTGTCGTGGATTAATTTCATCCCTAATTTCACCCAATCCCATGTTTGATTCACGTGGCATTAATTATGGGATAAGAAATAGTATGTTTTTTTAAATTCAAAAACATTTTTCGAAAAAAGAAACTTTCGAAAAAGAAACATTTTAAAACAAATAATTTTGTGAAACATTTTTATTACAAAACAATTTGGGAAACGTTTTTTTTTAACTAATTTTTGAAAAAAAATCAATTTTCTGAAAGAAAAAAAACTAGTTTTTGAAAAAAAATTTGAAATCATTTTTCAAACAAAATAGTTTTTGAAATCATTTTTTGAGAAAAGAAAGTTTTAAAAAATATTTTTCATATTTTTTAACAAAAATAATTTCTAGAAAACATCTTTGAAAGACATGAAAGTTTTGAAAATAGTTTTTTTTTTTAAAATTTTTGCAAAACGTTTGTCAAAATTAAGAAAGTTTTGAAAATATATATTTTTAAAAAAAAAAAATTTCAAAACAATTTCTGAAATTAATATTTTTTTATAAAAAATTAAAAACATTATCTGAAATTAATATTAAAGAAAATAATTCTGAAAATACTTTTTGAAATCAATCTCAATATTATCGAAATATTTTTGAAAACAATTCCTTATTTGTTAATCCTACGTAATCCCACTTCCTCCCCTAAGATTATTTAGTACCCCCCATATATGGATAAAATTAATCTTGGGATTAATAATTCCGACAGTACTTTCGGGAATCAAACGTGGGATAACTCAGAATTAGGTACATTTAGTCATATCCCAAGCAGTTAATCCGCGAATCAAATGAGAAAGATTTCAAACTTGAGATCTCGTAAGAAGCAAACTTTGAAGTCTTAAGTCTTGACTATTAGATCGAGACCTTAAAACTTTTTTTTAATAACTCATGATGTCTTGGTTAACTTATACGCACTTTGATTAATTCTTAGAAATCTCATCCAACAATCCACTACTATAAAGCTCGACTAAGTCGGGACAAAACTATGTGGCTTTAAATTAAGTTGATAGAACCAGAGAAAGTTTCAAACTTATCAATTAAAAATGGAACAAATTCTTAAATCTCAAATGTTGAACAACCTTTTGAGGTTGTTAAAGCATAGTCTAACTTACTTCAATTCAGACACAAACTTGAGCAACAAATAACACAAAAATCTAAATCCAGGATAATGACAAGTACGGATCTATATATACAATTGGACGGATTGTGAAGATCATGGTGTATAACTTGAACAAATCATCCTCCATACATACGGTCCAACATCAAACCAGTGCATCAGATTCAATCCAACTAAATTTTTCTATTTAAGCATGGTTCCCCAATTTTTAATATCTTTCTTTTCTTGGCAACAAAAAAAAAAAGTGCTAATCTCCACTCAACTACAGTGGGAGGAATTATATCAATCAGTGGTCGAACCATACCACCCCCTAGAAAAGACATTATTTTATTATTAAAGAAGCAAATAGAAACACAGATTGATACGGGCACAAGACAGCAAAAAGCCAATTCCCTCTCAATTTCCCTCAATCAAAGCCAAACAAAAACAAAAACATAAAAACAAAACAGAAAAAAACAGAGAGAAACGCAAATGACAAAAAAAACCCCGCATTAACCTCAATCATTCCCCCAGCCCTTTTTTCTCCTTTTTCCATCTCCTCGATCATCCCAAAACCCAAAACAAATAAATCCCCCCCTTCCACCCCGCCCAACTCTCAAACCTCCCTCATTGAACAAACCAAGAAAAAACCAAATAACCACACAATAAAGAACAAAAATGGTCTTACTCTCCTTACCATCCTTAGTTGTGGTTGCGGCGGTGCTACAAAATCTCTTCACCGCCGCCTCCACAACCACTGCTGCTGCCGCTGCGACTACTGCCCACGCTGATTTTCAACACTTGAAAGTGAGAGAAGCTATTGACACCATGACCAAAATCCGTGTAGCGAAAACAGGTGAAAACAATGACGAAGTAGTCTTCCAAGGAAAGGACCAACGTCATTCTAGTGATGCCAGTGGGAAGTGGAAGCTGAAGCTACTTCATAGGGACAAAATTCCAGTTGGTGATGATTATTCCAGTAATAATAATAATAATATTACTAATTGGGATTATCACCACAGGTTTAACAAGCGCATGAAAAGGGATGTTAAAAGAGTCGGTGCCCTGATTGGGCGCGTGAGTACTAGTGCCACCAACGCCGCCACTGCCAGTAGTAATTACGAGGTGGCGGATTTCGGGTCGGATGTGATTTCAGGGATGGAGCAAGGAAGTGGCGAGTACTTTGTGAGGATCGGTGTTGGGAGCCCCCCGAGGAGTCAATACATGGTTGTTGACTCAGGAAGTGACATTGTGTGGGTCCAGTGCCAGCCTTGCAACCAGTGTTACCGACAATCCGACCCGGTGTTCGACCCGGCCAGCTCCGTTTCGTTCTCCGGGGTGTCTTGTGCCTCCTCGGTTTGCGACCGCCTCCTCGAGAACGCGGGTTGCCATGGGGGTCGGTGCAGGTACGAGGTCCAGTACGGTGACGGGTCGTACACCAAGGGGACCCTGGCTCTTGAAACTCTCACGTTCGATCAAACCACGGTAAGAAACGTGGCGATCGGGTGCGGGCACAGGAACCGGGGCATGTTCATCGGGGCTGCCGGGTTGTTGGGACTCGGAGGGGGATCCATGTCGTTCGTGGGTCAGTTGGGCGGCCAAACGGGTGGGGCATTCGCATACTGTCTTGTAAGCCGAGGCATCGAATCAACCGGGTCGCTGGAGTTCGGGCGTGCAGCGTTGCCCGTGGGCGCTGCATGGGTACCCCTGCTTCGAAATCCGCGGGCCCCAAGCTTTTACTATATCGGGCTTGCGGGTCTTGGGGTCGGAGGGATACGGGTTCCCATACCCGAAAGCGTTTTCCAACTGACGGAGTTGGGGGACGGAGGGGTTGTTATGGACACCGGGACGGCAGTGACCCGCCTTCCCACTGCAGCTTATGTTGCGTTTCGCGACGCCTTCATCACTCAAACAGCAAGCCTACCTCGGTCGCCAGGAGTGTCGATATTTGACACGTGCTACGACTTGAACGGGTTTGTGTCGGTTCGGGTACCAACTGTTTCATTTTACTTCTTGGGCGGGCCGATCCTAACGCTACCCGCCCGGAACTTCTTGATTCCAGTAAATGAATCTGGAACCTTCTGTTTTGCATTTGCTCCATCCCCTTCAGGGCTTTCCATAATAGGGAACATCCAGCAAGAAGGAATCCAGATTTCCTTTGATGGAGCTAATGGGTTTGTGGGATTTGGACCCAATGTCTGCTAAATGTGGGGTAAAAAGTGTGGTAAAAGTGAATTTTGCTAGGCTTATTTATATTATGTAGATTTGTAAAACTTTTAAGTAGTAGTATAGTATAAGTTACTTTGTGGTAAGGTCATATAAGCTTATTGTCCCAATTGATGATTAGGACAAAAGCTGTATTTGTCTTCTGGTGTGAAGAAATAAGGTATGTAATAAGAATATTATAGTAAACTTTGTATGATCAGTTTTGGTTAGAGTGCAGTGCGAAGAACACACTTAGAGAGAGAGAGAGAGAGAATTGGTAGCTATGGTTTAAGGAAAACAAAGGATGTCAAATAGTCAGAACATTCAAAATGGAAAGCAGAACATAGTCAAAAGAATCCAGCAAAAGGTATATTTACTAGGGTATTAGAGCACCCTCTATGTAACAGGAGAGGATCGAATGGAATCCTTTCACACCCAAGAGGGAAGAAAGAGTTATGAGCACGAAAACATCTGGAGTCGTTCAATGCATATAAATCTCACATGATGCACAATAAATCCTCACACATAAGAATGATACAAACATGTCTATTTATGTAATATGTGTTCTCATTAGAAATATAATACAAGTAGACATGGTGGATATTTGCCTGACAACATAATTTGCTCATTGCCCACAAACAATCCCTTTTCCTCTTCCATCTCTCTCCCCATCTCTATCTAGAGTAAGAATTATGAGGGAAGGGAGCCACCACTTTAGTGAACATGTGAAGCCATCACTAGGGGTTATGGTCTACATTTTGTTGCAGCATAAGTTGGGAATTCACTCAAGCTCAATGACTTTTGCAAAGGCATTTTTTTCACTTTTTGCCTCTTTTCAAAGGATTAGAGTAATTAAGATTACTTTCCCTTTTCTCTCAAGTCCTGGAAATGTAAATTAGGAGATGGTAATCCATTGGCCATCTTAGCTAATGTGAAAAATTGAGGTATTTTGTGGTAGATACTATTCCCCTTAATCCAATTAAACACCACATTCCTAGGCTATGTAAGGACTTTAGAGGCCCACAAAAGTCAAAGCAAATTGTCCACGAAATCGGTGAAAGTAGGGGAATCACTAAAAAGCAGTCTAGGCTTTGTACTATTAAACAAAGGATTGGTTTGGCTAAGTTACTTATAGATACTATTCCCTTAATCCAATTAACCCCCACATCCCTAGGCTATGTAAAAACTGTTTCTTTCCAGAAACCTTTTTTATAAAAAAATCTTTTTTCAAAAATGCTTTTAGTCAAAACTGTGTTTTTGCAAAAAATTATTTACACAAAACTGTTTTTTTGTTTTAAAAACTCTTTTTTTGCACAAAAACAGTTTTTACACAAACTGTTTTTTTTATACAACTGATTTTTTTTCTTTTCAAAAAATGTTTTTTCACTTCACTACTACTCTTATTTTCTCAAAAAAAGTATTCAAATTATTAGCTCCATGACCTCAACAAGCTCAATTGTAGTGGATGGGTCATTCGAAATTATATGAAATCCATATATGCAGCATTGCAGGCATGTAAATAAATTCACTTCCAATTTAAGACCCAAAATTGTTTGGTTGCCAGTGTTCTAAAACAAGGAATTAATTGGCAATTAATCACTGGCGCTTCTCCAATTAGGTCCGACTAACGATTAATCGCCGATTACTAATCAATATGCATCGATTAATCACTCGAAGGCGGCCGACCGCCCAACTAGCGTCTAGTGACTTTTAGAACATTATTGGTTGCCCGCTTTACAAAGGAACAGAAAGAAGAAAACAGAAAAGGGGAGACGGGAGACAGGATGTTTCAAATGCAAATACTAAGATGTTTGATTTCGATAAATATTAAGTAATATTTTACAGGCGGTAATGGCTTACAGTCTCTGCACCTGATGGGAACAAAAATGCCATCCGTGGCAACACAAAATTCATTACCACAGGAAATGGAGACACCCGTGGGTCCTTGTAGAGCCATTGTGAAGTCAAAATACCAATTACAAGGATTGAGTGCCAATTCCCCTGGATGTCTCCAGACAAAACAAGCAGAGGGAAGCCCAAGGTTCTTACCATAGCCAATCTCCAATAGTAGGAGGATCCAATTTACGCAAAAAATAGGTACTTGAGATCTTCAACAGTTAAGCGGGTTGTGGAGCCCCCACTCGGATCTTCACCAAAAGCAGACGCCACCATTTTCCTTTTTTCTTCCTGCAGCCATGGTAGATAACATCAAACTGAAGTACCAAAAAAAAATAACATCAAACTTTTAAGATAACTTCATCTTTGTCCTCCATAAGCAGTGGCACCAGTTGTTCAAATATGATCAAAAGGAACGGAACAGAAAGCCCTACAAAAATTAAAATTTAAGCATGAAATTTTCGAAGGACTTTTCAGGGATCAAGGCAAGGCGCACTTAAGACGTGCTAATGTGTTTACATTTATCATTGCACCTGCTGTGCATATACTTTAATGACTACGGGTTCACCTCAGGAGCCCCGTTTATGCTTTCCACCAAAGTTGTTAATTCCATACCGAACCGGCTGGTACAGTCCAGTACATCCCGTTTTGGGGAAACAATGGTACAGCAGTTTGTCAGTTCCATGCCACACAATTTCCCGGCTGGTTCCAGCAAGTACCGAGTGTTCTGGCCCATTCCGGTGATTTCTGGTCCTTTTCCGGCTGGAATAGATCAAATGGCTGAAGCCGATGAACGTGTTCTTATCTCCTGGGTTACCGTGTCGGGCTCAGATCGCTCACATGTCATCATCAGCGTACCCGATCCTCTCAAATATCCTAATCTAGTACATATTTCTGCAATTTGCGGAGAGTTTTGTATCTTCTCTATTTATGCGCACAAAAATAGCCCCATTTTCTTGACTTTTGCCCAACTTACCCCAGGATTAGAGTAGTACTTTTTCAGTTTTATTTTATCCTAATCCAATTTCCTACTGTAATTCTAGATTGTCTGAATGTAAAATTTTATTTTTGAGGTTGTCAATGGAGTATTCAGAAGCTTCGTATTCAAAACTAAGTTTGACAACTAGGTATAAATATGTTGAAAATTAAAATTAAAATTTTACAGCGGTGAATCAGAAACGGTACCGAGATACGCACAGGTACTGGTATGTATCATTCCAGTGGTGGAATCAGTACGCTTGCTGGTACGGGATTAACAACTTTGCTTTCCACAACTAAATTGAGGTAAGGCTCACAAGGTATGAACAACTGGACGAAGAGATCCTATGCAATGCCTTTTGTACTACAATGGAAGGCCCAAATCTCTCAAGCAAGGACCCAAACATTCTTGAATGGCTCTCCACCTCACAAAGCCAAATCTCCCATCTAGCCCACAAATACCTCCAACTAGTCATCAAACACTTTAATTCCTTGTCCTAGCTGTCTCATCCTAAGTTACCAGGACCCTTCTATGTATGAAGAATGTACACATGGCTACGCACATAGGACGTGTTTGACTTTTCATTGGACTTATTGCAGGAAGCCATTTTAGTAATTTGCGTTGAACACATGCGTAGATACACCCGTACAAGCATAGGATGTGTCCGCCATTTTTAGCTAGACATACATTACGGAAGAATATTAAGTAATTCGTGTTTGTCTTAGGACTATGCATAAAACTCTCAAATGATGGATTAAATGCCTTATGGCTCCTTAGAAGTTATAAACCCTATCCAAATTACAAGATAGCTATATTAAGAAAAGTGAAATTTTGTATGTTCCCACATCTTTAACTTGGGAATTAGATGAATACACTCCCGCACCCGATACCCATACCAAAGTTTGCGTAACAAAGGTCTCATGTGGCTATTTATGGGTCAAACGTATTTTTATCTTGTAGACTACTTATGTCCAATGAAGGGTTTCACTAGGGCACAACTGGAAAGGTGCCCCTCAGTTTACAAGATTACACCAATGTTCATACAAATGAATTTTTTTGTGTCCTTTTACCCCTGGGAAGTACAGAAGTCTGCTAACCCTAACTCATTTAAAATCCTCCAGAAGTTCCACTCGTTCTCTATTCCTTCTCATTTTTTCTCACTTCTCCCAAATTCCCTTTAGTATCACCTTATATCAATAGTGAGTGTCAAGCTTTAACTTCGAATTGGCCCAACCATTTGATTTAGTGTTTCGCTCCCTTTGGCCAAAATCCTTGCTCGACTCTACTTATAATACTCATTCTAAAACAGAACAGAAGTTAATATACTAAAATCAACTTCTACAAATTCATAACACAATAATACATAATATCTTATTATAACTCTTTTAGGCTGTCATTCCTTCCTTAAAAGCACAAAAGGCACTTCACTCTAACTGATCTTTAACTCTACGAGCAGTTCATTGCTCAATCTTCGTCTCAAAGTAGTCCAAACCAACAAAATAGAATCTGGTGGGTTTCTTTTACGATCAATTGTCTTGGTGCTGATATATTAATACTTCACATAACAAGGCAAAAATGATAGGTCCTTGTTAGCAAAAAAGAGAGAGGTCAGGACTTGGGACTGTGTAATGTCAAGGATATGATCAAAAAACTTAACAAAAAGCAGAAGAAATTCTAATCCTTCAAAAAGCTTGAAACAGTTCGATTAACTACTTCAACCTTATTTCCAACCAGAAATTTACTTGATGAATCCGATACCAAAATAACTAACTTTAAAAGGGTGAGGTGATAATGATTTACCTGGAGAGCTAAAATCCGATCTTCAACTGTGTCTTTAACAGTCATCCGTGAGACAGTAACAGGACGAGTCTGTCCAATTCTATGAGCTCGGTCAATGGCCTGATCTTCTGTAGTCGGATTCCACCAAAGATCCAGAAGAATAACATGACAAGCAGCAACCATGTTTAGACCAAGGTTTCCTGCTTTTAGTGACATCAGCATAACAGTTACCTGCAATGCATTTCAACTTTGTCTTTATAAGAAAGTAGGCAAAAGAAGCTAGGCTATATGATCTACGCCATCAGTTTACGGAATAGTTCCAGATGAAACCACAGGGACCATAGTTCTACAACAATAACTTCCACAGTAGGATCCGATTCTCTTGCACATATGTCAGAAATTGTGGAACGAGATACAAGCATCATATGGTTAGACACATAATTCAAGATTAGAGGCATTGCTCAATATCGGGAAAGTAGCTTCATGGTAAACATCACAAGCAGTCAACCCAGTCAACTGTGCAAATTTAATCAGAAAATTTTCAAGTTTCTTTCTCTATTTATGTTTCTGAGGAAGTGAAGATCTCATCCCAAGTATCCTTTGGAATTGAAATAAGTTTCGTAAGTAATCCATTATTTTTTTTCATGCACTTTTCTTCTTTCAGATGATTTGAAATTTTTGCAGCAAAAGCTGCAACCAGTTTTTATTTTTGGAGTAATTTATGCATAAGATGAAGCTACTTGATGTTGCGACTGTGTTCCGTTTGGGTCTACAGACTCAACCTCTCTCTCTGCGCACGGTCTCCAATAAATTCTCTCTCCAATTATTACTCTCATTTCTCTAGCTATCTCTCTCCACTCATTACCCCAAAAACCTCCCTCAAAACTCAAACCAAACACCGATTGGTTGGGCACTAAAGGTTGTTCTTAAGTTCCCACAACATGGTACTTTTGTCTTCTTAATCTCATTAAATAAGCACGCACAGGTTTACACTAGTTAACTTGCAGTAGAACTTACAGGAACTGTATGTTTTTGTGTCCCAGTCCAACAATCTCGAAATATATTATAATAGAGTTTAGGGAAAGCACAAATCAGGGGAAATAGTCATAACTCATCACATAAGTTGACAACTATGTTTCAAATCTATAGCATGCACGTGCAAGTTCAAGTCACGTTTTTGGCTTAAGAGTGTTAGCGTCCACAATCATCTTTCAAGAAAGAAATTCCAATAAATAGAATGCTGCCAAAAGAAGTTGGCTATTTCTTTTATCGCAATTTTATGAGATCGGAGGGAAACCTCAGGATAGGTGTTAAATTCTTTTACAGCCCTGTCTCTTGCAACCAGAGTCATTGTCCCATCCAGCCTCCTGTATTTTATAGAGTACTGATTCAATGATAGTTCAACCAAGTCCAGCATGCTGGTCCACTGAGAGAAAATAATAGCTTTAATCGGATCTTCAGTTTCTGATTCCGAGTCTATTGTTTCAGGGCTGCCACCTGAATGAGAACTCTTTGAGTGTGCCTTTCCCAAGTATGAAGAATCACCATTGCATCGTACCAAATCATGTGATTCCGCTTTTGGTCTCTTTGATTTACTGTGTGACTGAAGAATCTCAATAATAGCTCGGATTTTAGAAGAACTGTACTCATTCTTCAACACAATAGATTTCTCCGGAAACTCAGACGAAGCCAGGGCACTGCTACCAGGATCCTCAGATATACAACTCCTCAAGGTAGCCTTGGAAAATACAACATTGGAACCAATTTGTTCCTTGCATTTATGCGCAGGACACATATTGTCATCTCCAGTCAAACATTCGGATACGCACTGATAACAGAAGACATGTCCACACATAGTAATAACTGCATCTTCAGGTGGATCCTGCAAATAAATCAGATGGTAGGAAATTTGGTTAAGGGGGTTGCCATATACTAATGGAGAAGGAAGGGGGATGGGGAACGAACTAAAATATGATCTGCAGATATTAGTCACCCTTGAATGGAAGAAAGACCCAAAAAATACCAGGTATTAACTTCATACACCTAGAAAAAGGAAAAATTCAGATCCCAAGCAAAAGGATCTGAAATATAACCAAGAGAGAACACACATCACCACATCTTTATTCCTCCGAACAGTTGGCTAAAAATCCTACAAAACCCTTTGTAGGTGTTTTTCCAAATTCCAAATAAACTGCTTCCCAAAATACCAACAGAATGTTACCAAGGAACTAGCCTAAACTCGGGGAAACCAGATAAGTTTCAGAGACTTCTTCTGGAACAGTATTTTGATGCCCCTCTGTCAATCATTTCCCTCTCGCTCTGAAGAATGCTGGACAAGCTGAGCTACCGACCAAACTAAGCCTTCTGTCCCAAAATCCAAGTCAAGCTACTATTGCCCCACAACACTACAAGCTGTCACCCTGTTCACTGTTGCACTCCTCATTCCAAGCACCAAGAGCAAGCTTTCCAACAAAATACAGAAGCGTCATTTGAAAACTCCATAAAAGTTTTTGCAGATGACTTAGAGCCCGTTCCAGAATACCTTCTTAAAAAATAAGTACTTATTTCACATTTCAAACTCAAAAATAATGTAAATGAAAAATAATTTTTTAATTTTTTTGCACCGCGTTAAAGATCTCAATGAGATCTTTCAAACAAGATCTATATTGCATATTTTATATTTCAATAAGCCCGTAATTTTTGAGCTAGAAATTGCGTTTCTTAAAAAATAAGTACTTATTTGGTGTTCGGGAACGGGGCCATAGTCACCCCTTCTCATGCAAATACGTTGCACCAAATATTGACATTCTAGAAGAACAGATGCTCAAGGTACACATTATTGTTGAAAGATGACATCGTATTTAGCAATCGTCATGACCAATCCGATTCTTATAAGAGCTAAAAAGTCAACTTGTTTGTTTGGAAAGAAGCAGCATATTACAAACCAAAGAACAACAGAAAACAGAGTAAAAGTGACCAATTTTATTAAAGTCACAAAACACTGTCCTAGGAGCAGAACCTTCTCAACAAGTTGTTAATAAAACTGAATGTCATGTTAGACAAGAAAAAGTTATGAGGAAACAAAAACTCACACTGCATAACTGACATATGGCCAAGGAAGTATCCAGTACATTCAATAAATTGACAAGCATATCCCTAGGAAGTCTCTTTGCTGTCTCCAATGAGTCTCTTTCAACAGGATCAGAAGTGAATCCTTTGACAAGCAGCGGGTGGTCACAAGCCTGACGAAGGCGCAGAAGCATCAACAGAATGTTCGCATAGTTTTGGTTCAAAGTTCCAGCAGCAGCATATGCCTGCAAGACAAATTTTTATGAAGTCCACAAATATCATATTGGAGCTCAGCAAAGTATGTATGGATTCATTCTTGGAAGTTCCACAAAACAGTTCTTAATGTATAGCTTGCCCATTCACTTTATGTCATTTTTTGTCATCCAGGTGTCAGTGCAAAGAGGTTGCAGAAGCTTAAGAGGGATATCTCTGCTAAGTTCCCAAAAGCTTAAGCTGTTAGGAAATGGGTCCAACAATGTATATCAAGCTATCTAACACCCTACCTCACGTGCAACCCCGTCTTGCACATGAAGATGTAAACAACCAGAAGTAGAACGAAATAGAATGCAAAGGGGAGAAGAATAATGCAACCGGAGACATGCAAATGGAGAAACTTGAACCCAAGACCTCTTAGAAACCAGAGATCTGATACCATGTTAAGTTACCAATTGTCCCAAAAGCTTCAGTTGTTAGGAAAAGTGCCCAACATTGTATGCCAAGCTATCCAACAATCTCATGGGGACGTTTGGCGAAGGAGTTTAAGTGTCATCTAGAATGTATTGGGACTCTTTTTCCTATTAAACGGGAATTAGAGGCGAGGAGACTCTGTTTACTAGCGTTCTTGAGATATGTGTGTGAGAGGGAATGATGGTGGAGGAAAGCCTTGGTTGCGCCGTATGGGAGCAGGTAGGGGAGTTGATATTTGAGGAGCTATTCCTCATGGGATAGGCCTCTGAGGGAGTACTATCAGTTTGAGGTGCTTTTGTCAATTATAGTTTTTGGTGAAGGGGATGGGAGAAGGGTTAAATTTTACGGCCATCTGTCGTAATTGGGGAGGGGAGGTGGATGGGGATTGAGAGAGATTTTTCCCACAATGTCCAAAATAGAGATCAACGGGAAAGCTTCAATTGGTGACTATCCTCAGAGTGGGGTGCAATTTGGGAGACAATGCTTAATTTGATTTGGTTCGGGTAGGGCAGGTAGGCATATACTACTAGTAGTAATTCAGACTGGAGGCTCTATCAGGATTCCATACTATGCACAGTAGGATTATGCTCATACATTTGGATGAAGTCGCCATGAATAGATAAGCAATTCAAGAAAAACTGACGCACGTTAAGATAGCAGACTATTCACCATAGTAACAATTCCAAAACGTGCACAAATTCCATCATACTAGTTTTAGTACTCAAAAAAGGGGCAATCACAAGAATTTCCCCTATGATTTTTCAGCTTCTTTTTCGATCTTTCCGAGGGATGGGGTTGGTTGTATCTGGCTTATCGATGTCTAGTACTCTGTGACAGTGCCTCTATGAAAAACAAGCAAGCATGCAAATTACAGCTGCATATTTGCGTGCCTCTAGATACGAAAAACTTCTATGCAGCAAGCAATTAGCAGCAGTGTACTTGGTAAGTACAGTGAAGAATCAGCAAGCCAACATAGTTGATAGTTTCAAAGAGAGGATCAACTAGTGCGTAGAGTATAACATGTTCATTTTTCACCACTAAGCTTCATGAATTCCATGCAAATGAAATCTGCCATCAGTAGTTATCCGATCAACTAATGATTCTTAGTTTCAAAAGCTGAGAGAGCATTGCATTGAACAAAAATGTATAACTTGATCTTTAATCACCACACAGCACAAGCATTCTGAACCTCTCACTCAAGAACATAATATAGGACACGACAGAGCAAAAACAGGAACAAACCAAAGAAACAGAAAATAAATAACCAAAAAAGAGAGAAGCACCTTGAATTGAGAACGTGAATCAGATTCCAACTTTGCATAGAAAGCCCGCTCTTCTGGAGAGAAATCCACCTTAGTCAAGTGTATTGTTTTTGGTGGTAAGCTAATTATAGGTTCCCCATCAATTAATGTACCTGGGGCGCACAGGCTGATGGTGATCAGCAACAAGTAAATAAAAATGGTTGGTAATACACACTAGTAAGTAGCAACGGAATGTGGATATCTGATCGAAAAATTAACCAAGAGAATTTGGAAAGTAGCACAAACCTAAAATTCAAGAACACAAAACCCCATAAACTCATGCAGATAATTAGCTAATTACAGGAAAACTGACCAATGAAGCAACAGGACACAACTGGATAAGGGAAAGTTATCAGGATAGTACTTCATAATTAGTCAGCATTTGAAAAGAGCTACGTAATATCAGCTCTGTAAGTAGTCAAATATACAATTCTCTCATCATTTCACAAGAAGGTTTTAAATGGGAACATGAAGATCATACGCATTAAAAAGACCTCACAGATGAGAAGACACCCAGGAATTGATAACAAATGATGTAGAAAATCAACTTGATCTAGATTTTCTGATTAAATTATTAACCAGAAACAGTAATAAACAGAGAGAATTTCTCACAGATGAGAAGACACCCAGGAATTGATAACAAATGATGTAGAAAATCAACTTGATCTAGATTTTCTGATTAAATTATTAACCAGAAACAGTAATAAACAGAAAGAATTTCTCTCGTTACAAGAATTCATGAGGCTTAAAAAATCTCTGCCCACTTGTCCAGTCTGTCGCCATGAAATTTAAACCATCAAAAATTTGTGAAACAGCAGATATCAACAGCCAAAAACCGATGTTGATAATCAAGGGCAATTTTTTTGTGGCACGTCGCTACTTCATTCAGAAACTATTCCAGGCTTAATTGGGCACAGCAACGCTACTAATTGAGTACAATAACTTAACTCAAACTTCAGCACCAAGCCTCAGCCCCACTATCGGCTACAAGAGTCTTGTTTCATGAGTTTTCTAGACAGATATTTACGGTCCGGTCCAATTAATTGGCCCATATTCCCAAGAACTCCAGCCCAATCTAAAAATGCACCATGAAGGAGAGGCCCACACTTTATTACCTAGACTTGCAAGTAAATTAAAAGGCTTAATGGAAATTAAGAGGAAGTTTTTGCACTGGTCCGTAACTTTTCCTTTTCTGGATTGTTATCCTTTGCTTTACCCTGACCACAGACAAGTCAATCTTTTGGTGCAATTAATGATAATTGGTCGACTGCAAAAGTGCTTAGTTGCAGGAACCTATACAACCTTTATTCCGCGATTCAAAATATGGATCAAGCTAGAACCTCTAAACATATAAACCCCAAAGCAACAAAAGAAAAGCTACTAAGCAAAAAACTGTTGGGGGCATGGTTCCGCAGCAAAACAGTTATAGGGGGCACTGTTGCAGTGGTATTCTGAGAGCAGCCACTTTGTGCATATTGCCAAAGGTTTGGTCTGTCTCCGATCCTCCCCCGCCCATACCCCCGATGACTGGGGACTACATGGGTTCTGCTATTGTTGTAAGCAAAAAGCTATTGAACCTTGGAGAATATAAACTGTCACCTCAAGAAACAAGAATAACGTAGTAACTCTTATCTACGTAATTCCATATGCATCCAACAAAAACTAACGCCCTAGCTCAGCTTCCTAGCATGACACAATATTGATGACTGCAGTCCCTTGGTCCCACATATACCTAACGCCCTAGCTCAGCTTCCTAGCATGACACAATATTGATGACTGCAGTCCCCTGGTCCCACATATACCTGATAACCACCAAGGGATAGAAACGACAAGGTGAGTTAGGGGTACTATTGTCCTTTATGTTCTCTTAGTTGATTTGATTTGTACCAAGCTAGCCATATATATTGGCCAGGATATTCCTTCCTCAATAGATTTTATCATTTTAAGAGTAGATTATTGAGAGCATTGCTATTTGTATTCCCATTTGGGAAGTTTCTCCCTCTAGAACTTCAATGGAAGGTTTGGTTGCATCACACCACAACAGCAATATGGAGCCCTAGAGCATCAGACTTCTTTTGTTTCTTTTTTTGTCAGCAAAAGCAAAAAAAAAAAAAAATGTTGTTTAAGCAATGAGAGAAAGGAAAAGATGTACGAGGAAAAGAAAGGAGGACAAGGTGTCCTCAAAAGGAAACAAAATAAACCATACCAAAACTGCAATTGACATTGTTTTCCATACACGAACATACACCAGTAGGGACGAATAAAAGCAAGAAAACAGAAGAGCAAAAGACCATCATCCATCCACATTACCCAGGGGGATGTTGATATGATGAGAAAGAAACAATGACAAAAAGATATGTCAGAAATAAGTATCTAATGAAGCAGATCAAGTAAACTTGTAACATGGAACACCCTAGCCAAAGGATGAATCTATTGACGTATCAACCAAGAGAATAAGATAAATCGATATACATGTCATCAACAAAAGCTACTTACAGCTTCATAAGTAGGTGCTAGGATAATTACGTAACTAAGAACTAATCACTGAGGATTTCTACTTTAAGTAGTCAGCTACAGTTCATGGATCTATGCATGCACAGGTTCACTACATATGATTGAAAGCATTACTGCTCAAACAAAAATTATTTTCTCATCCACATGACGCTAATATAAAACGAGGCATATCAGTTAGTTACCATGGTACCACTACTGGAAGTCTGAGATTAGAACATTACCATGTATATATTAATCGATGATAGGGCGTGCCATTCTTGACTTTGTAGCCTACTAATAGGCATGATCCTGACCTTTATGTGGGTATGTTACTCTGTTTTACACTAAAGTCCTTTCTTCCAGCCGTGATAGACCTGGGGCTCTTATGTGGCCTGGGCATGCCGTCATTTCTACACATCTCCCAATATCATACCAGGGGTTTAGGGTTTATTTCACTTTAGTTGAATTATTAGTTGTAAATACCTTCTCATTTCCATAATCAAACTCACAAATCCTCTATTTGGATCCTTGCTTCATTTGGGGTAATAACCATCCCTTCTGTTGCATTGAATGATGAGTTGCAATTGCAAATACCATCTTTCCATAACCAAACTCACAAATCCTCTGTTTGGTCAGAGATTCTCATTTCATTTGCAGTAATGACCATCTGTTCCATGCCAGACAACTCGTCTCAGACCAAGTACCTCCGTATCCAAATCTAGTAATTATTATGTTCTCTAGTTCGGAGTTTTTTGTAACAAAACCTGTGTATCTAAGTCATTATCACTTCATTTGCAGAAGGTGAAGGAAAACCAACAACGACTAAACAAAGACATGAGATGGCCTCAGGGTTGTTCAAATAAATCATATGCAAACAAGCATCAAGCTATGCAGGAGCACAAACCCTGGAAATAGGTTGCTCGTGTAAACAGATTCACTAATTGAATGGCGGCTTTATGATTTAGGGATCTCGTGTTGTACATTACAAGATAAGTAATAATGAACGGCTCCAATGCCTAACTGAACTAGCACGATGAGACAAAAACACTTACAGAAAAATCTAGAAAGGATTCAAAATACAGTTCATGACAATCCCTGTTAAAACTAAATTAGTACATGCAAAACAGGATGCAATGACACATCACATCAATGTTGTAGTCCAAAACATCATTTCTCTACTCAAAACAACTCCAATATCATCTAAAAGAATGAGGAATACAAATAATTCACCTTTTGTTCGACGTAACATTATAGCCCTTAGAACAGCTTGAAGCTTCTTGTAACCATGAATTGAGTTTCTCGCAATTGGAAACTTTATTTGCTGGCAAAATGATTTATAAGCAGCATATGGATCATATTTCAGGAATCTAAAGTAGCTGTACAGTTCATCAATTGCATTCTGTATAGGTGTTCCCGATAAGCACCACCTTCTTTTAGCTCTAAGGCCGCAACATGCTCTAGCCACTTGTGTTCTGTGATTTTTTATTGTTTGAGCTTCATCTAGTACCACCCTAAACCAACCAACTCTAGCAAGTGCACCACAAGCACTATCAATAGCAGAAATATCATATCCATTTTTACCCTTCTTGCGTTTCTTACTAACATTAGCCGTACTTTTCCGTTTTTTATTAGAGAACTCTGAAGATATTCCATATTTCTCCCCATTTTTATGCTCATCATCATCTTCATCAACCAAAGGTTGCTTTGGAACTTCATTAGTCACGATAGCATATGTTGTGAGAACAACGTCATACTTTGCTAATTCAAGAGGATCCTTTGTCCTATTGCCTCCATGATAGATTAAAACAGAAAGTTCCGCTTCATCTGCAACTTTATCTTTCAGCTCCCTGGACCACTGTCTAAGAACAGTCGCAGGACACACAACCAACGTCCCAGCTGCAGGCCTCCGCCTACGGAACTCCGAATTAGAAGTAGTCACTTCCGGAATTGATTTAACATCATCAGATTCTGCTGGTTGCTTGCCTTTATCTGGAGCAATGCTCCCGTTGTCATCATCATCATCCAAATTCAAGGCTTCAGCTTTATGATTGCATTCACCTTCTGTTTTAGATTTCGACTGTAAAGATCTCTGCATCTGTATAAGGGCAATGATTGAGATAGTCTTGCCAAGGCCCTGTGACATAACAGCACAATTAGTCTCAGCAGCATATTCATAAAGATCAAAAGCAATGAATCATAAATAACGCAACACGTGAGGTCAACCTAACTACTTTCACCTGATCATCAGCCAGAATTCCACCCAAACAATGTAAACTTGCTGCTTCCTTCTGAAGCATCCAAGCCAAAGCAATTTTCTAAATGACAAAATGATTTAATCTTAGAGCACGAAGTCTGCATGCACAAGGACATACAAATTAAGGTAGATACACAAATATAACAAAACATGACACAGAGAACCTGATGTCTTAGAAGAGAGACAGACAAAAGGCCATCAGGTAAATTAGCTTCAACTTTAGGTTGGTTAAGATCCTGCAAAAGATCATGAACAGAATGCATCAACTGTTAACTTTCCGGTGCTTCAATGATGTTATTCAAGAGATACGATTTGCTCTATATTTCTCTCCCACATCTCGGCATCGCCACTATGAATAACTAATTTATCTAGAGATGTAAGACAGGGTGAAAACACAAACCAAAGTTATATATACATAAAATGGTAATCAAGTTAAAATCACAAACCGAAGTCCTGAACAGTGAAAATACCTGTAGGGCAGCTTGATAAATTAGTCTCTCATCACTTCCGACAGCCCTTTCTTCACCCAAACCAGGACGAGGTATAGGATCATTATAACTGACATACTGTGTATTAGAAACAGACTTTCCATGCATCAAGGACTGAGGTAGTATTCTATTCCCACGGTTGTCGTACGCAATAACATCATCATCAATACTCCTTCCAAACTGGTCTTTATGGCTCTTGCTGGTGGGTAGGTTTGGCCATGGAAAATGATGGGATTTTCCATGAGTATCATGAACCTGACCGTGACTAACATTCTCCACAAAATTGCTGGATCTGGAACCAGGTGGAAATGGCTGCAGGGATGTAGGAAGAGTCCTCTTCAGAACTTGTTGAGATGGAAGCTTTTCGTATACTGTTCCAAGCATACAAACAGTTCATCATCAGAAAACAAGAGAACTTTGAAGAATCTGCAACTTTTGCTGGCGAACCACATTACCATTCTCCTTATAGTACTTGGAATTCTCGGCACTCGTTGCATGCTGATTTGAGGCTCCAACATATTTACTAGAACTAGGATGCATTTGGAGCTTAGACTCTGCATGACGGTCAACATTTGAAGAACTTCCATTAGTAGTAGATGATCGCTTACGAGAGGAAACCTGTTGAGAAGGTCCTACATGACCTGAAACAAATCAAGAGCCAAGGATCATTTGCAGCAACAGCAGAGTGGAATATGCAGATTGTCTACCATAAGAAAAATGTTTTACCCCTTGAAGTTGTACCAACTGCAGAATCCCATTGTGGAAGGACCCTGTGATTGGCAGAAGAAGCAGAGTCCTTCAGAGGTGATGGCGCATCTAGTATTTCTCTGTATTCCTCTAAATCCCAAGATGATGAATCACTACCAGACGACGTAATCTCTATAGCCTCTCCAGCATCCATAACAGTTGAATGAGGATCCCTTTCTCGAAGAAATTTATTAGAACCACCAAATGGTGAGCCAACCTGCAATGCAATATCATGATCAGTATCTGGTAATATGACAGCATAAGCCCAGGATACAAGGACTACATCCAACCATTGGAGACCAAAAAAAAAAAAACTTCGCTCACTAGATTTGTGCAATGTCGAGAAAGTAAGCTGCACAGCAATCCGCTCATAAAGGAGCAACATTTCTTTGTAGACTTGATGAAACTTTGAAGAGCATCAGCATGGTCAGGCATCTGAATTAACAACTTATCAATTATCTCACAATGAAAGGGGAGATATATATATACACACACACACCAGTCAGGATCCTATGAGGGATCCCTTACGGCCTTACCGTAAGGGACTCCCCTTTCCCGATCGAATTGCAATGATCCGAGCCGCTCAATGTGTTCAGAACGCGATTTTAAGGGTACCTGCGAGAAATCGCCCAAAAAAATGACCGGAAAGGGCTTGATCCAAATAGTTTTTCATAAAAACACTATAAAAGCATTTTATGCAAACCTGTTTGGATTAAGCCCTTCCCGGTCATTTTTTTGGGCAATTTCTAGCTCGTACCCTTAAAATCATGTTCTGAACACATTGAGCGGCTCGGATCGTCGAAATTCGATCGGGAAAAGGGAGTCCCTTACGGTAAGGCCGTAAGGGATCCCTAATAGGATCCTGAGTGTGTGTATGTGTGTGTGTATATATATATAGAAAGATAGATATATATATATATATATGTAGAGAGAGAGAGAGAGGGGATCATATTAAACCAGGCCTTGTCACAACTAAATGATGTGGCTATACGAATCCATTTTTTGCAATCCACTAGTTTCAAGAGCTATATGCTTGATTCAAATTAACTGAAGTCCTACTTTTTTAATATGGTAGCCCGTGTCAATTTATGTCTTCCCTCCCTGTAGTGGCCCAAACATTACAATTCACAAGGGCCCAAGGCCCACTGGTTGCCAAGGGTTGAGGGTTGCAAATGAACCAAGCCATTTGTGAACAATTCAAGGCTTGACTTGGTTAAGGCTTGCTTGGGTACTAAACAAGCCGAAACTTGAGCCTCAAATTTAGGCTCGTTTACTAAATGAGCTTAACCTGAACCTTACAGTATTTGGCTCGCTTAGGCTCGTGAACCTAGAGTATATGTTCAGAAGAATTTCACATATAACCTTGAATATGTATGAACTTTCACATCCATGAAATGAAAATTTTATTTGCATTTCTAGACCTGTATGAGAGCATAAATATCTAATATCTTTGACTCTTTAACCTCGACCAGTAAGGCACTAACAGTGGGTGTTCATAGAGCTAATCAAGTTGTGCTGCACCACCTGAACCCACATCCGAGCCAAAGGCCCACCGGAGTCCACTCCATGGTTTGAAATATCAGTGATACGTATTGGTATTGGAATTGGCTGGTAAAATCATCTACGTATATGTAACACCAATATGTAACAGTGGTATCGGTCCAATAAGGCTGATACGGGATGTTATGGACTAAATATGGCAAAAATCTTTGGGGTGCATGTGTTATCTTTGCATAATCGAAGGAAAAGGAATAAAAAATAACATTATTGGACCTTAAAACATGATTTGAAATATCATGTGAGACACTTTGGACTAATATATTTGTGTGGTTTGTGATATGTAATGATAATTTAGCATATTATGCGTCTTTGTCATTCTTTTTGACATGCAATGATGTAAACTTAAACTGAATAACATTAAATTGAAGCACTAGCAATTTAGAACAATAACTTCATACAAAATTAATTTCAGAACTGCAGCCTCAAAGTTAAACCCAAAAATAGGAAATTTATGGGATGCAGTACAAAAAATACAACAAAATAGCCAAACACCATTATAAACCCCAACAAATGTGATTCTTAAGAAAACGTAGATATCAGTAATTTTTCCCTATGTTGTGCGAAAATTTAAAAAATTCTCGCCTCCAGTCACCAATACCGTTACGTGACGACTGATATGGGCCATCTGGCCCGAAACCGTGGCATCGCAACCGATACCAACATTTCGAACTATGGTCCATTCCAGTAATTTCGACACACCACACTACTCTTCCTTACCATTGCACCCATATGTCTATGTTCTCTACAACCATCTTCGTATCTTCTATTAACTAATCTTCAAGTAATGCTACTCCTTTTAATCTTACAAAACATAAAGCCACTCCTACCACGTTACAAACGTGTACAAATCCATCTCCACATCCTATCTAATATAAACGCATTGTAATATTGTGTTGATTGATAGTTGCGGAACATTATGTCTCACACCTTCTAG
Organism: Rhododendron simsii; assembly: GCA_014282245.1. Classification (NCBI taxonomy): domain Eukaryota; kingdom Viridiplantae; phylum Streptophyta; class Magnoliopsida; order Ericales; family Ericaceae; genus Rhododendron; species Rhododendron simsii. Next base: position 172,021 of record WJXA01000248.1, on the reverse strand, counting down.
GCATACATATATCTACCAAAAAAAATTCTTGAGGTCACATTCTCTCCAACTCCTGTCATTATTACTTTTTATAATCGACAACAAAGAAATGTAAATTACATAAAAGAAGAAAAGGCGTACACATTCTTCATCATCATTGGTAATGGCAGCCATAGAACTAAATGGTCAGCCTCCATTTCTGCCTATCTTGACACCAAAGTTACATTGCACATATCCATATGTTACATTTGACTTCATCTGAAGTCTTCTGACTCAAGTCTTCTCTTTTATAAGCAAAACAAAAGCTCATAAACAAAATCAAAACAAATGAGAAGGGGCAGACAAAAGTCATTTAATAACCTCCTAACAACACTAAAGAAAATAGAGGGGCCGATTCCGCTCACAAACATTTGACACAAACAAAGAAAAGGACAAGCAGCAAAAACCAAATAGACAGGGTTCAGAATTTCGCTCAAGAGGTCTTCTTCCTAAAAGGAAAACAAAACATTTTTAAAAAGCAAAGATATAGATATACAACGAAATACCTTATTTTCAAGCAGTTAGATTTCTTGGAGGGTTCCAACCTAAAACCAGTTAGATTTTTTGAAGGGTTCCAATCTAAAACCAATTGGCGGTAGTGGAGTAACCTATAAAATATATTAACCAAGCTTGGATGGATTAAATGAACGATGTGAGACAAATCTAACACTCCCCCTCGTGTGTAGCCCGGATGCACGTGGAGGGGACAGACCAAGAGGAGACTAGGAGCTGAGCGATTGACTGGGGCGACTAGGGCGACAAAGATGACTGCGACTTTCCCATGAGAGGTGAAGCCACCCAAGACCTAACTTTGATACCATGTTAGATTTCTTGGAGGGTTCCAACCTAAAACCAATTAGCGATAGCTGGAGTAACCTCTAGAATATATTAACCAAGCTTGGGTGGCTTAAATGAGCAATGTGAGATACGTCTAACACAAGCTAACTGCTAACCATCTTCCATGCAAACTAAAGCATACATAAGATGAAGCAGAGCATTTAAAGGGCGTTGAATGCTGAAAAACACACCATGAAACTGAACAAGAGAAAGTCATGCTCTGGTTAATGATTTGCATCAAAACTACTATTACAAATTCCAAGACATTACATAAATCCCCAATACCGAAAACCAAGAGGATGTTCTTCAAACCTCCACGCCCCAACGGCCCAATCATCCTAACGGAATGTCTGTTTGTTAACACTCACAGGATGTTGAAAAAAAAAACGAAAAATCTGACAAAGTCAGACATAAGGTACACTTGCTTGCTAAGAGAGGAACATATACATAATACATCTCTTATCTCAGAGCCACAGACCCTTCATCAACTGATGGAAAATTTTCCCTGGTACGACGGTTGGCTTCCTCAAGGGCCTCTTAGTAACTACTTTGGCTCGAGAACTATGGATTCCTCTTGATGCTAAAGTGTCCTCTACAGTCAGGATTTGGCCTTTCCGTCCTCTATTTCCCACTTTCAATACAGTGGACAGCTTCATCCTCTTCCCTATACAAAGTTCCAGCTACCTCGGATGTTGGATGCTATAAGGCCCATTTTCCTATTGTGCGCTGGCACCATCTAGTTTGGTTTCGTAAATTCATTCCTGGACATTGCCTCATTCTTTGGATAGCTATCCAAGAAAGTCCCATCATTAGCTGGGTATTCAAACTTCTCGTGTTTTTTCTCATTGAAAACTAGAAGATGAAAGCCTATCTCATCTATTTTTTAAACGCGCTTACTCTAGAGCAATATGGAAGCAAGTGTGCCTTCTTTGTGGCATGTCTAAGCCTCAACACTCCTGGTATAATTAAGTTAACTGGCTTATTGGAAAGCAGGGTGGGAAATCCTTCCGCAATGTTATCAAAAAACTTGCTTGGTTAGCCATGGTTTACTAGATAAGACCCTCTTCCACTGTTCTGCAACCGATTAGATTCGATGTTAGGGTTAAGGGCTATCAATTCTCCTCTTTTAAGCCCTTCCCTAAACCTTGCCAATGTCATTCTCAGCAAATCACTCATTAAGTTCCCATTTCCTGTTCTCAATTGTTTGTAGTTGGTAAAGTTCCTGACGTTCGGAATATATATATATAAGTCCCCTTCTTAGAAGGACTACCTTATTTTAATAAAATGCGGACCTCCCTTTCCCGATCGAAATTCGATGATCCGAGCCGCTCAATGTGTTCAGAACGTGATTTTAAGGGTACCCGCCTGAAATCAACAAAAAAAAAAAGACCAAGAAGGGTTTCATCCGAGCAGTTTTTGTTTATTTTTTATTTAACGGTTCAAATAAAAACTGCTCAAATCAATCCCTTCCCGGTCATTTTTTTTTGCCAATTTCTCGCGGGTACTCTTAAAATCACGTTCTGAACACATTGAGCAGCTCGGATCATTGAAATCCGATTGGGAAAGGTGAGAAATGGGGAGGTCCGCATATAATGTCCTCATTTTAAGGTCCTTACCTAAAATTTCTGTATATATATATATATATATATATTTGTTTGTAGATGGCAAGTTCTGGTATTTGGAAAGTATCCCTTGTTTCTTTTGTTCTTTACGAAAATCTTGGATTCCAGGGGAAAAAACATATGCATCTCTTTACTCAATGACAAAGCCGCATATATACTTGTATTTCCAAAAGAAAGGCGCACTTGTTGAACACCCAAGAGCTTGCCAACAATAGCCAAGGTGTGCAAGTCAACCATAGGGCACTAGGAGTAGAGAAACCCATATTACTCGTTCACTCGAGTTAAAAAAGCCACAAACCTAAGCCAGTCACAAAATAGTATGACTAATACTTTACATTGTTTGACAACACTCACTAGTGGCGGAGCCGGGATTTTGACCCCAGGGTGGCTGGCTTAATAGACATATATTTTTTATCAGAACGTATACTTATCATATCATAAGGTTTTTGCTTTCCAATTCATTACATTTGTAAATTGAAATGATTCTTTAGGCTACTTCAACTGTCACGAGCTAATTTTTTATGTATGAAAGAAATTGAGAAATGCGAATGCAAAATAACCGGTTTTTTATCAAATCGAACCAAAATTATTAAGATTATAAGTAACTATACACGAATAATTATCAGTAATTTTCAAAATCAAATATATACAAAATAAAAATTTTAAAACTCCAACGCTCAGGGAGTTGGAGCCGGGGACCCCCCAGGCCCCAACATAGCTCTGCCCCTGACACTCACTGCTTAATCAGGCAACAGCCCGGCTAGTTAGTGAAAGCCTACAAAGACATGCAACAAAGACACAAAAGTTAAATGAGAGTAGCAAGCTAAAAGTTAAAATGCTAATTCCGCTTGACTAGCAACCACGTCTCTAGTCAGCTTCACTGATCAAGAACACACCTCATATCCTTTAATTGGAAAGTTTTCCAACAGAGGAAGCCTCAAAATGAAATTTACCTCCATAACACAGAGTTACAAACTATCTTTAACCTCAGCAAAAGGTGGGAAGTTAGAGTTACTTTACCACTAAACTCACAATTAATGACAAACACCACTAACCCTTAAAGTTTTCTCGAGTAAGAAATCATCTACAATTTCTTCAGAACAGCAAAGGAAGGGAGAGGTGTGTAAGGGAAAGCGAACGGAAAGAATTCATTTTGGATTTCAACGCCATACTAATCGTGAAGCCAGGGAATAAAGAATCGAGGGTTTAATACGAAAAAACTCCAAATTCCAGTCACCAACAAGATTCTAGGTCACAGCACACACTAGAGAGAGACATGCATATGAATTCAGAAAAGCAATTGACAAGACATCTGTGAGGCATGTATATACCTGCGTCCAAGAGTGTACCTGTAACTGCTGCTTTCAGATGTTCAGTCGCCATTGTAGTAGACTAGCGCTCGGAAAATTAGGGGAGAGAGAGAGAGAGAGAGAGAGAGAGAGAGGGAATGCTCGATTGACGGTGTCACAGACGTCGAGTCGGAAGAGAGAGAATCCTCGGCGGTAGCGCAACAGTGTTTCAGCGATGGGAAGCAACAGCAAGTACTCCACCGATGGTATGGTAGTAGTAGTTTCTAAACTTTCTATGGTAAATAGTCCCTGTAATAACATACAGTGGAATAACCAAAATCACGAAGAGTTGTTGAAATTAGTAATATTTTCTTAAAAAGTGTTTACGGTGGCAAATTAAATTTAATAAGCTTTTAGTAATTCATCAAATTTTGACCATTAAATAATCAAAACTATCAATATTTTGTCAATAACCAAACCTTTTCTCTCTCTCTCTCTCTTATTTTAAAAATAAGTTTTTATTTTTTTTGCAAAAAAAGTAAATAATACAGTATTTTTTTAAAATTGTCCCTTTTTTTCAAAAACTGTTATTTTTTAAAAAATGTATTTTTTAAAAAACTTTTTCTGAAAAGTGTTTTTTTCAAAATAATTTTTAAAAATTATTATTTTCTATTTCTAATAACCTGTTTTTATTAATTTGAAAACTATTTAAAAATAAATTGTTTTATATGATGACAATTTTTAGATTTTATAGCTTGTAAAGGTGGTGTGGCAAGTTTTGAGTATTCAATTTTGATTATGTCATTATGGACATCTACATTGCTAACCTTAACAACCTCCTGAATGGATAACCAAAAGATGATGTGCCAACTTTTAATTATCTACTTTTGATTATTCCATTGTGGATGCTCCATCTCCACTGCAAGGCATTTTCAATTCACCTTTATTCCCTCAAAACAGAAAATAGATGTGATACATTGAAGAAATATTTTGTAATTTATTTCATTTTTTTTCTTCACTTTTTGTACATTGAGGGAATATTTACTTTTGGTTCTCTACTTTTAGATGACTAAATTTATTTGGGAAATGATTTTACAATTCCCTTTTTTGTTAACGTTACTTCCCTACAAGTGTATTATGCTCACTTTTTTACAAGAAGCCGTAAAGAACATTTAACTTTAAGAATAACTTGCGATTTATATCATATTTATAGAATCCATAAAAGAGAAATAATTGATGTTTTAATTCAGAAGGTCAACCAAAATCCTACCAAACAAGGATTAAAAGGCAATCGATATTGTACATTATTTACTGAAAAAAAAATTAGCTCAATGCCAATTGATATTTGCAGAATTTATTTTAGAAATCGTATGGCGCCGTATAAATTCTGAAATACCTTACAAATTCTAAAATAGCTTTTACTGATAACAAATTGAGCTAATTTTTTACAGTGGCTCATTAAATAATATTTTGAGAATAACTCATGGTTTGAATAATTTTTGTAGAATTTGTGATGGGTCCCAAAATAAAAAATAAAAAATAAAAAAAAAATCATCCACAGTAGATGGGTTTATCGAGAAAATGAAAATTGAATTTGGAGATTCAGGTCGGGAGAGTAGAACAAGACACTTGTACTGGCGCCTATGTAAAAAGCTACTATAGACTAAGGGTTTGTTTGATAATCTAAATTCAGTACTTAAAACTGAATCAATTAAGTAATAAGTGATTCAATAGGTTTGATAATCACATCTTACATTGCTTAACAAATTAAATACCACTTAAAATATAAGCCAAAAAATTGAAAAATATTAAGTAGCTTTAAGCTACTTAATTATGGCTGAATTTTTTTGTACTTACATTCAATCATCATACCACCACCACAACCACTCCCGTTAACACCTCCACCGCTCCACTACTACCACCACCACCACCACCTATACCTCCACTATCACCACTTCTCCTCCACCACATCACCACCACCAGCTCCACCACTTCACCACCATAACTCCACCACCACCAATTCTTCCACTACCACCACCAACTCCACCACTCCACCACCACCACCACTTCCTCCACTACCACCACCACTCCACCACTACCACCACCACATCACCACCACCAGCTCCACCACTCCACCACCACCACAACTTCCTCCATTACCACCACCACTCCACCACCACCACTTCCTCCATTACCACCACCACCACTCCACCAGAACCACCGCTCCTACCACCACCCCTACCGCTCCATTACCATCATCACAACCATCACCACCGCCAATCCACCACCATCACTCCACCACATCACCACCACTAACTCCACCAATCCACCATCACCACCACCACCACCACTTCCTCCATTACCACCACCAGCTCCACCACTCCACCACTCCACCACCACCACCACCACCACCACCACCACCACCACCACGTACTCCACCACTATCATCACTACACCACCGCCGCCGCTTCTACCACCACCTCTACCACTCCACCACCATCATCACAACTATCACCATCACTTCACCACAACTACCACTCCACCACCATTACCAGCACTACATCACCACTCCCACCACCACCACCACCACTCCTCCACCATTACCAAAAATACATTGTGACCGTTAGTAAATTAAGAGAGAATTTGAACAAAATTAATTCATCAATTTTTTAATTCAGTACTTAATATATTTATCAAATTGCTTTTCAGCATTCAGTTTCCAGTACTTAATTTTTTAGCTTTCAGTTTCAGTTTTCAGTTTTATCAAACAGCCCCTAAGGGTCATCATCGGGCCGGCCCAGCCCGCCAAGTCGCTGCCCAAGCCCGCCCACGGGCCGGGCCGACCGGGCTTTTTCTTTTTAGCGGGCCGGGCCACCTACCATAAATTGAAGCCCAGGCCCAGCCCAATTGGCGGGCCGGCGGGCCAACGGACGGGCTTAAATTTCTTTGGGCCAAACTAAATCAAGGGAAAAAAGAAAGGGTTTTGTGGAATTTTGGGCTAATAGGCGGGCCCGTTGGCGGGCTTTTGGACGGGTACCTCAGGCGGGCTGCCGGGCGGGCTCACGGGCCCGGCCTACGGCGCGAGCCGAGTAAAAATTCATAGGCCCGACCCCGCCCATTACAAACTACAAGCCGGGCTAGCCCGCCCGTTTTATGAGCTCGGGCCGGGTAAAAGCCCGGCAGGCCGGCCGGGCTTTGAGCGGGTCGCGGGCCTTCGGGCTAAATGATGACCCTTACTCTAGACCAATACCAAATAAGAAAAATTTGGGCGTCGGGTGGGTGCCACGTCACCCAATCAACGTGGTGCTACTAGCCCTAGTAACACATTCATGCCGTTCAAAAATGTATTGAGCAACTCAAATTAAAACACATTCGAATGCGCCAAACACGTACCCGCTCGGCACTGCAAATCTTCTCATAATGGATGCACGGTGTTTAGCTTTTGCCTTATTATTAACAAAAAGAAGCGTGTGAAATCATTTCCCCTTCCAGTAGTGTTATGAGCAATAATTATATAATCACGGTACTCACATGAACACAACGAGCATCTTTGGTCGATCTCACGTACAATTAGTGTAGTGTGTAAGGGCTCTAATGTGAATTAGTTTGTGTAAATATTTGTGGTTGTAGAATGATTTTAGGCTCCATTTCAGAACACCTTCTTAAAAAATAAGTACTTATTTCATATTTTTAAATTCAAAAATAATGTAAATGGAAAATAAATTTTCAATTTTTTTTTACACCGTATTAAAGATCTCAATGAGATCTATCAAATAAGATCCATATTATAGAAAAATTATTTGCGTAAGCACATAATTTTTAAGCTTGAAATTACTTTCTTAAAATATACTCCGTAAGTACTTATTTATTGTTCTAGAATGGAGCTTTAGTGTTTTGAGTAAACATGAGGTAGGTTTTTAAGAGTAGTGAGTGAAAAGAAATATACAGAGAAAATTTATTGAAAATTGTGCCCGAAATTTTGAGTCCCATAATGAACCTGCTTTGTCCTCTTTATAATTCAAAAAGAATTTTTCAAAAAACACCTCTTAAATTCTTCATATTTTTAACATTTCTTTCTATCTTCCTCCATTTATTATCTCTACTATTTTTCCAAAATATTTTCAAAAAACCAACCAAACATACGTACATAATTTTAGAAGCGCTTGTTCGAACATAAAAAGAGGGAAACGGAAACAAAAATTTGATTTTCCCGCTGTCCAAATTTGGGGCGGGTATTTGAAACTGGACTATTGTCTCTCCTAATTGCGTCCTCTCTTCTCTCAAACCCTAGAATCTCTCCCTCTCTCTCAATGGCGGGTGGAGTAGCTGGGACATCAAAGACAAACGCTCCCAGAGCCAGGAAGAGAGTGGAAGTTGATTCCTCCTCCTCTTCTCTCAAACGAGCACAAGATGGCAGTGCTTTCACTCGCTGGTATACACATACATACACCTCTCTCTCTCTCTCTCTCTATCTATATCTCTCTCTCTCTCTATATATATATACACCTATATCTATATACTCTAATGTTTAGTCTCCTCCGTTCAAATTTCGTCACAGGCTTTTGTTTTCACATTTGCGATTTACCATTGAATAAGGCTTTTGTTTCCATAAATCTGTTTATGACTTTTCAGTTTTTCCGTACTTTGGGTGTTATTTTCAAGCGATTTCTTACTGGGATTATAGTTAAACAAACTTGATTTTTAACTATTTATTAATGGTGCAGTGAGAAGTGCAACAAACAGTTGGCCGTTGCACTGATGGATTTGCACGATTGCCTCATGGAGTCTCAAATCATGAAGGCTCTGGGTAAGTTGCCCTTTCCCCCAGATTTGTATCACTGATTTTCACGTTCTTTACCTGTACATATATGCATATGTAGGTCTGTATGAGGAACTGTGTTAGACATGCCTCTGGTCTTGGCTTCGTTTGTTTTATCTCTTTGAAAATTGAGTACATGACTTGGTGTCTTGTACTGTCATTTGGTTGGTGTTAAGACACAAGGCATTTTGAAGGAGGTCAAAGCCTGAGACTTGTGATTTGCTACCTCTAAGTCTTAGGTTCTATTTGTTAGAAATTTGTTCCAAAAGTCATGCTTTTGTGCGTAAATTGGTCTGGACCATGACTTATCAAGGAAAAATGACTCAAAATCCTACCTCCTAAGTCCCTATTCCAATTAGCGATGGAACACCACTGCAGAGGGTTATTTTTGGAAAAATCTTCCATTTCCTCTGGTCTGTGATACCTTGCCCTTAAATGATTTGTACCTTTATCGGTTGGGTGATACCAAATGGTGGTTGTTTAACTTGTTTTTCTTAATAATGCACCTAATATCTTATTTTGGAGTTTCTCATAGAGTATAAAGGTGAAGACAAAAAAAACTATTAAGTTTACTTGTAGTTTGCATGTGTGCATATGGATTATCATGTTAAGATGTGTAGAAATCAAAGGAAACAAAAGTAGGAAAAGATAACAGCTAGATGTGAGTAGATGAGAAGTGTTCAAGTGTGCCACGTACAAGTATTTTGGGGGGGGGAAGGAGTTGGTGTGGGGGCAGCATTGATTTGTATTTCAGTAATGAGTAACTTGCAATTCTGGATGGTTTTTCACAGATAAGGGGGAGAGGGATATGAAAAAAAGTACACGGGGGAACTGTAGAAAAATGGGATGTCAGAAAGGACGTCAGGGATGTATATGGGAAACTAAGTTTCATCACTTTCATGTCCTTTCTAGGCTGATATGTGGTGGCCCTTGAGTTAAGTTAGGTTCAAACAGTCACAAAGATTTTTGAAATTAGAAAGGTTTGTTATGTGTTTAAGGTGGTGAGATGAGTGAGGTTTTACACGGTGTAAGTGTAACCAAACAGCCAAACTAAAGGAACCAAATTGCCATGTATACAATGGGAATCGTGTTAATCATGCTTATTGAATGATTACTGACTAATATTTAATTTGACCAATGAATTGGAATTTGGAAATTTCTCCTAATGGTACATTTAGTTGTCCCTTTTTCCTCTGTTCTCATTGTTGCAGATGCACAAAAGGCTGAGTTGGAAAGGCAATCTGATGATGAAGCTTCAGCAAAGTAAAATACCCTAGTGCCATTCCCTTCATGTTATGTTATGTTAAAGTTACAGATATAATGTTAAGTCGTTTGCATTATGGCCTGCTGTTTCTTGGAAATTATGGTATAGGAGGAAAGAACAATCTACTGAACCCCAACCCAAGAAAACTAAGAAAGAAAAGAAAGCTAAAGATCCAAGCAAGCCCAAGCGCCCTCCAACTGCTTTTTTCCTCTTCATGTGATGCCTCTCTCTCCCTCTCCCTCTCTCCCTCTCCCTCTCTCTCTCTCTCTCTGTACTCGTGGAGGGAGACTGTAATATATGTGTTTTTTATTAATTAAGTCAATTGTGCTTCAGGGACTATTTTAGGAAGTCTTACAAGGAAGCCAACCCAGATTGCAAAAGTGTTTCTGTGGTGAGATTCAAGCTATCATAATGCATTGAAAAATGCTCTTCTTTTCAGGTTGGATGTGTTTTTATTTTCCTCCATTAATGAAATTTATTAGGTTGCAAAGGAAGGAGGTGAGAGATGGAAGTCCATGGCAGATGAAGTGAGTTAGTGTAAAATGTCTTAACTTATTCTTGGTTCTGATAGAACTTGGGTTTTTACTGACCCTTATAACCTTATTGGGGTTTCTAGGAGAAAATGGCTTATGTGTCTAGAGCTGCAGAACTTAAAGCAGAATATGGGAAGGCACTGAATCCTGATAATGCAGATGTGAGTTCCTTCTTGATGATTAAGTATTTCAGAATTTGGATTATTTGCCCCTTCCCCCCCTCTATATTAGCATTGTCAACAGCTTCTTGTATCTACAATTTTCAGCTAAAATAGTCATTTATTGAAGACTTGACTCCAGCGTCCCAAACTCTCCCTTAGCTATTTCAGGGCATAGCACAGTCACTCTCCAAATCTAGCTTCTACTATTGTACATTATCAAATTTGTTGAATTTCTGCAGGATGGGAAAGGTTCATTGGAGATGGAAGTGAAAGTGGACAGTGAGTGAGTAACTGATGATGGTTAACGAATTTGCCCTACTTGATATGAGAATGAAGAAGAATTTTTGCCTAATTGGATTCACCCTTCTTTTGGGAATAGTTGTCCTTGGTCTTGGACCTTTGTAAGTATGGACTATGAATCTAGCTTATCCTATTGTGTTCATGGATGTTGGAATGCTCAAGAAACATTGTTCTTTTGAGTTCTCAGCATCTCAATGCTCTTGTTGCTTTGGGTTCTTAAATGCAGGTTAGAGATGAAGTTTAGTTCTTATTTTTTTGGTTGACATTCTACTTCCTAATAAAAAAAGTCTAGATACACAACAATCTAAACACAACTAATCCATTTGGCATTCATGGATATATTAGAAATGGTACTAAGATTTCCCTTTATGTTTCTCAGGTGTGCATGCATGGTTCTATGTCTATATATTGCAGGAGCAAATACTCTTTGCCTTGGCTGCAAATGCTTAGAGCATCTCCAACAGTCTAACCTAATTTCTAGCCATTTTGGTTAGAAAAATTGTATTAGCTAGCCATTAAATGTGTTCCCTTCCCAACAACCTCCTCAACACCCTAACCAATACTGTTGAAACCCACCAATTCAGATTGGAAACCACAAATCAAACCCACCAATTCAGATCGGAAACCACAAATCTGTTTTGTTTCATCGGTGACTTCTCTCCGATCAAACAAAGTGTCAATCTTTTTGGATTTCAAGCATAGTTTTGAGTTCTCTCATTATTTCTTCGTTCCTTCTCTAGAAAAAAAATAACAGTGCGACGAGTTCCTTTGATTGAAAGATTCTACTTGTCACCAAGAAAGACAAGTCTTCTCAAGTCCCATTGTTCTGTTTGAGAAATTGGAGGGGTCCTTCATTTGTAGCTGTACAACCTCTTTTGACAACGGCGCGAAGGTCCTCTGTTTCGTCGATGGCTTGTTCTCCCAATTGGAGAGCAGGTCCTTGGCTCTGCAGAGTTTCTCCGACGACAGCCTTCGTCGGGAAACTCTAATGGTTGAGGCGGCACTGGAGTAGATTGAGATTCAGATGAGAGAGAGAGAGAGAGAGAGAGAGAGAGAGAGAGAGAGAGAGAGAGAGAGAAGCGAGCTAGAAAACCTCGCCCCACCAGGTGAGGTTCTGTAGCAAATATTAAAATGGCGTGGTCTCAATTGAGGCTACTGGGTGTGATGTTTTCCCCTTTTTATCGCCATTTTGACGAATATTGGGTTTTGGTGAGACTCCTAGGCATCTCCAATCATCCAATACTCTCAAATAGAGTATCAAAATAATGTTTTATATGCAAATAGTAAATTTAGAGAATGTTACTATTCATCTCTACTCAAACCAAACACCTCTATTTTCATCTCTATTTCTTACAAAACTCAACAATTTCTCATTTTTCCTCCATAGTTTGAATTACAAACTTGATTGTTTTCTCATTGTATATCCATTGAGTCTTGTTTTAAAGATTGTGTTTCAATATTATTAATTTTGTAAAGTATAATTTAATAAGTGATTAAAAGTTGTGCATTTGAATATTAAAATCTTCATCCTCTAAACATAGAGGACCAAAACTCATCTTCTCAACAAGAGAAGAGATATAGAGGATGGTTTGGAGCTTTCTCAAACTCTTTAATAGAGTTTTAGAGAATGGGTTGGAGATGATCACTTTTTAGGACTTTGAGCTAGACTGGAATTCAAAAAAATATTGTACTGTCAGATTGAATTCTTGGGCGATACGATGTCTGAAGATACCAGTTATGTGCATTTCACATTTTTGACCTTATAGAACAGCAATTCGAGTGAAACAATGCAAGTGGAATTCTTCAATTGGAAGTTCCCTGCTTCTGAGCCTAAATTGAGACTTTTATAGAACAGGTCAACGGACAATAGACCAGGGATACCTCCAGAAAAGTGTAATGCCCTTTAATTTAATCCCTGTGATTACCCTGTACAAAATTCAGTTTTATAAAGCGAGCATCATGCAGGACCCTTTCTACTACAAACTGCAGCATCGTTGATAAAAAAAAAATTACAAACGGAAACATACATATGTAATTCTCACTAAAGCAAAATTTTTGGTCCATCTTTCTCCCCAAGTGAAATTTTGTGCGAAAGTAGTTGTAAAAGGGAGTTGTGATTTTTGTAAATATATTGGTTGAAGGTTCTACCTTTAGAAAAATTATTAAGTGCTCTTGAAACATAATCATGTGGTATCCTAGGGTGTTTCACCACCTCATATTCAAGCGGGACAGTGATCAAGTTTATGGGTCTCATTTGAATACGTGGTGTGTGTGGTAAGTTCTGGACTGTCATGTAGTTGTGTTTCAGGTCTATCACTCAGCCTTTTCCCACCATACCCATGCCCATGGTCGATGCAATTCTTTCTTCTCACCTGCTCTTTCTAATTCGGTTTGAGATGGACAAAATGGGTGTTTAGTCTCTGAGTGGATTTTTTTTCTTCTTTCTGTTATCACTTAATTCAACCAAAAAAAAAAAAATCTAGATTGGGGTTTTTGTTTTTTGGGATACTTAAAGAATCATCCTCAGAACCCACTCTTTTTAAGATTTCATCCTGCTCAATTTTGGCACTTATGTTTTCATTCTCACTCTTTTTCAATTCCATACACACACACACACACACATATATATATATATATATATATACACACATATATATATATATATATATATATATGCCTCTTGTCCTGTGAAAGAACCGTTGATAAGTGGTCATTCAATTCCTAAAATTTTGGCAAAATTTTAGGATTTCCTTATCTGGTGCAACTATTCCCATAAGGGATGAAACCTCCTTCCATTATCACCAAATTAAATTCAAAACAAATCTGTCTCACAAACCGTCTCCCATCCCTTCGACGGCCATCCCCATCACAAATCCGTCCCCTATCCCCATCGCGCATCCCCATCGACGTCCTCCACATCCCCGTCCTCGTCGCTTGGATCCCTGTCCCTGTTGCTACATCCTGTTTACATCCTAAAATATACCACCCAATAAGAAAAATACACGTGTCAACGGAAAACGTGATGACCAATCAGAACATGTCTTAATTGGACCCGGGATGCAGAGGATTACGGGGTTTAATGATGACATTATTTTAGTACTAGACGGTATCGTTTTGATTGGAACCGACGACGTTTTGTTATCAAACACAGATGATCTTAAAGCATGATGGAATTTAACCGTTGATTAATACTTGGGATCGTTGAACGGTGCCATTGCTATTTTTGATTTATATGTGATTGCAGGGAATCATTTGAGTCAATCATACAGCACTAACCCACGTTGCATAAAAATAGGAGTCTCATGATCCATGAAGAGGCCACGGACCCTATTTTCAAGCATGAGGGAAAAGAAGTAATCGTTCGAAGGCTCCTTTAACCGTCTTAAAGGGGAAATGGGCAGTTCGAGTAAGACGTGGAGATTAACGTGGGAAGTGGAGATCGAAGGCATGCCCATCGTCTATAAATAGAAGAAGCGAATGAAGAGAAACCCCCGACAAAAAATTCATATCATCTGACAATTCATACAACATGATTGCTCAGAGATTTATCGTAGATTAGTATTTAGATTAATTTAGAATAGGATCTTTTGTAAGTTGAAGACTTATTTGCATGTAAGATTACTTTCGATTAAATTCAAGTTCTTTTATTTTCCTTTAAGTTTTTTCTTGCCAAAGAATAATCGTTTCTAAGTTCACTTTTGATTAAATTCAGTGTACTTATATTTCTGTATTATTCTTGATAGAATCTTAAGAGTGTTTGTATACAAACGTACCTTTTGATTAAATTCAGATTTGTTTGTGTTCAATCATCTTTTCTGATTCGAAGTGCGTCAATCTTTTATTTGATTGACACCTTAAGGAAAAATCCTCTTAGTTGAGGTAATCGAACAGATAGCACAGTTGCCTGATTACATATTAGTTGTTTCAAATCAATTTGAAAAGAGTAATTTCTTTTCTGGCACGCCCGCACACAATCATTTGCCATTTGATTGAGCTAATTCAGCCCAAACAATTTTTGGCACGCCCGGTGGGACATGAAGGTGTCAAAATGCCAAGGCTTCGAAAGCAAATAGGGACACCCATTGGTGACTTAGTACCAGAGGAACAGGCCATGCCAGAACAGGCTATAGAACCAGGTACACCTATTATTCCTGTTTTTCCTCAATTGGCTATGGGAATAGAAGAGCCCTTTTATGAAGAGCCTTCTTATGAAGTACCTCCCAGTGAAGTGCCTCCAAATTTTCAGGAGGGACAGGCCAGTGGAAAAAATCATGATAAGGAAGAAATGTTTAGAGAAATGATGATAGCTTTTAGAGAGATGGCTCAAACCCAAAGAGCCATAATCAAAAGTATAAGAAGTAGGTTCCCTAACCCAAAACCAGTGAGAAATAGTCCAGGGAATATTGGGCTAGATAATCATGCTAACTCAAGCACTCACCAAAGTCCCTTCGAAGGAAGGCTTGGAGAGGATATGGGTCAAGAAAAGATGAGGTCTAGGAAAGGTAAAGAAAAGATGTACCCAGAGGAAATACCACAATCGTGGTATGAGCCAGTAAAGCCTACAAAACCTGTTTGGGAACCTCCAAAACAGGCTCATGGTATTACCATTGGGGTTCCAAGAAATGCTAGAGATAGACAAAGTGTCAACCCTCTCTTCGAACCCACGCTTGGGGGATGGGAAGATGACACAGAGTTAGAACGAGGGTATAGACCCGAGCCACAACACCTACGACGAAATTTTTCAACTACCAAAAATCCCATGACAACAGCTTATGGAAGCTATAGGCCTGCTCGAGTCAATGCTGCAGCTGACCAAGTGCAACAGCCTCGGTATGGGAAATTTCCCAGAGAAAACCAAAGGAATCCTGACACGATAAGGGCAGTTCATGGAGATGATTTTCTAGAACCAGAAACACCCATAGAAAACCAAGAACAAAGTTTCCTCGTAGGTAACCCAGTACTAAGAGACCAAGTCATGGGTCTCATACAAGAAGTTTGTGGACCTCGAACTCGGGGGGTACAACCTCAGATCTATAGAAAACCATATCCAGAATGCGTAGACACAACATTTCAGATTCCTAGAGAATTTAAAATCCCAGATTTTACTCTGTTCTACGGGGATGGTAGACAGTCCTCTATAGAACACATTGCTAGGTTTTCTGCCCAGTGTAAGAACTTGGCTCAAAATGGTTTCATGAAGTTGAAGTTATTTCCAAATTCCTTATCTGGGCCAGCTTTTGCATGGTACACTAGTTTGCCACCAGGCTCTATAACTAATTGGTTTCAAATGGAAGAAGCATTCCATGCACAGTTCTTTAATGCTGAGCCTGAAGTCTCTATGGCAGATTTAGCTAGGCTAAGGCAGAAACCAGATGAAAAAGTAGCAGATTTCATAACTAGATTTAAAAGGGCCAAAACCAAGTGCAAACTCCATCTGCCAGAGGCAGAGTTTGTGAGACTAGCACAAGATGGTTTAGAAAGAGAGCTTCTAAAAAGGTTTGATTCTACAGAGTTTAGAGACTTTGCAGACTTAACTTATAAAGTTGCTAGATATGAATCATTGCTAGAGGAGGATATGGACAGGCATAATTCTTCTTACCCAACGTACTATAGAGATCCCAATTATGAGATAGATGCAGCAGAAATTATAGAACATGATCCATGTGTTTGTGAGCCCTTGATTCAAAAGAATGTTTCTCTAGGGCAAAAGTTCAAGCAGAAAGAAATCACTAAAGTGTACTCTTTTGATATATCTAAAGCTGATGAGATCTTTGACTTTCTGTTAAGAAAGAAAATCATTAAGCTACCTTCAAATATGAAGTTGCCAACAGCAGAAGAGAAGAATGGAAAGGCTTATTGCAAATGGCATGATTCTTGGTCTCATTCGACTAAGTCTTGTAATATTTTTCGTGACAGGATTCAGGAACAAATCAAGAAAGGAAGAATCAAGTTCCCTGAAAAGGCTATATGGGAATAGATGCAATGCCTTTTCCAAAGGTGGAGGAAGTTAACACCAACGTACCCACTTCACTGGCCCAAACTGTCAAGAAGTATTGGCAAGACAAGGAGGCACCAGTTAACATGAATGCCATCCAACATGGAAGAGGTAGGCCATATGTTGGCCATCTTCGAGGCACAGGGATAAGGCAAAACCATTATAGGCAAACTAACACAGGTTTGCCTCCACAGAGGTTCTCAGGTAATAACCATTTACCCATGTTAGAAGCCTCATTTTTGGAATGCTTATGTGTGGGGTGCAGAGCCAACTATCTGGTTTTTAAGGACTTAGATAGAAAGGGCGTGAGTTTCTTCCCTAGGGAGATGGGAATAAAAAGAATGGCTCCAGCACAAGCAAAGGCAAATGACAGCAAGTCTTGGTTAGCATCCAAGAGAGATGTACCTACCAGCCCTGTCCCACCTATTCACAGGAGAGAGTTACCACCTTCGAAGAAAGCCAATATTGGTCAGACATCTGAGGCCCAAGAAGATGCCAAACAAGAGGAATTCACTTTGGTGAAAGGAGTTCCTGATTGGTTTCTAAAGCAAGTCAAGCCTGATTTGTTTCAAGGGTACAAAAATTCAAATAGGGGTGAGAACAGAACTTTTAAACCGCCCAGTTCAAACTCTGGAAATTGGGTATTGATCAGGGATCCCAAGTCCAAAGTACCACAGATGGTTCCATTGCTTTCAAGAACACAGAAAAGGAAACTCCAAAGAAAGTATACACTTTTTCAGTCAGGAGAGTCCTTGACTGGAGAAGAATCAGGAAGGGGAGCAAGGCCCAATCCAAGGTTTGATAGAGCTAAGAGGGACCCAGAAGAGCTTCGAATCCAGTATCAAGAAAGAGAGACTTTGAAGAAAGTAGCCTCTGCCATGCTCGAAGAAGACCTTGATCCACCTTCTCCCAATTCATTGGCTAGTTATCAATCTGGCTTGCTCGAAGCCATGTTGGTGGAACAGGAAGGGGTAGAAGGAAGCTCTTCCCCTATGGAGGTATCAACTCAAGAAGTTGAAAGAGAAGATGCCAAGGAAACTGAAGTAGTTAAATCAGTCAAGGAAGTGGCCACAATCCAGTTCGGTGGCCAACCAGAAGTACAAGTTAATATGGTGTACCTATGTTCTATGGATTTTTTCAAGAATGGCCAGCCATCCAAAGGCCAAAGTGATGCTTGGCCGAACTTGGGCAGGCCAGACAATTCTAAAGAAGCACATAGTGATGGGGAGCTAACTATCATATGTAATGATGATGACTTGGAAGAGATGGCTCAGGTTAAGACGAACGAAAGCCTGGTATGTGAAATTGAACAGAACCAAGAGAGTTTGGAGGTAAGCTCAAAAGAAAGCGCTTGTTTCGTTCCAGATTCCATGTCTGACATCGAGTACCCCCTGGTAATAGATTTGAATTATGTGAAAATATCATATCCATTTAAATTGCCTACTAACACAATGAGACAACATTTGCGTCCATTATATATTACTGCATATTTTGATGGAATCCCACTTAACAGAATCCTAGTGGATAATGGGGCTGCAGTGAACATTTTGCCTTTCCAAACTTTGAAAAAGTTAGGAAAAGGAAAAGCAAAATTGATTCCAACCAGCACATCCATTGCAGGATTTACTGGGGAAAGTCAGCATGCCAGGGGTATCATCTCCATTAGATTGGCAGTAGGTGGAATAGAAACGGATACTGCTTTCTTTGTAGTTGACACGTATGCTAAATATAATGCTTTATTGGGAAGAGATTGGATTCATGTTAATGGATGTATTCCTTCCTCTATGCATTAGGAATTAATGATTGTCAAGTATGATAAAGGCAAAGAAGTGGGTGTAGAGGGAGTCAAAGCTGATCCTCATCCATTTAGTGCCACGGCAAATTTTGCCGAAGCAGAAATGTACAAATCAGATGTAGTTCCTTTGAGTGAACTACTCCAAGCCGCCACTTACTCAACCAATGAACTGGAATTGGGAGAATTGGCAGAGCTGAAATCAAAGCTGAAACAAACCGTTGATTATGAATCAGACACCCCAAAAGACGATGCTGCTTGGATGTGAATCCAAGGAAGAGGCAGAAGAAGAGGCCAACTCATTGGCTTTAGTAAGGTATGTCGCTCTGGGGATCGAACAGAAGATTCAAGAGGACAACATATGGGAAGACGTTATGCAGAATAACAAGCCTCATAAGGAGGAAGTTCAGTCAACGTCTCAAGAACAGATCGAAGCTCAAGACCTATTGGAGGAAGTGAGATTGGGAGATGAACATAACCCCAATCCTGTGTTCATTAATAAACAGCTTAAACCAGATATGAAAGCTGGATTAATAGCACTATTGAAAGCAAATAAAGAATGTTTTGCATGGAGTTACAAGGAACTGCCCGGATTGGACAGGGAATTGGTGAAGCATAGGCTACCTATCAAACCACAATTCAAACCTGTGAAACAACCAACCAGGAAGATGAGTCCAGAAACCATTGCAGGTGTTAAAAAGGAGATGCAGAGGCTTCTAGACGCAGGTTTCATTAGAACGGCCAGGTATGTCGAATGGCTATCTAATGTAGTCCCAGTCCCTAAAAAGAATGGGAATATCAGGATCTGTGTTGACTTTCGAAACTTAAACACTGCAACTCCTAAGGATGAATATCCAATGCCTAATGTGGACACACTTGTGGATAGTTCAGCTGGGCACAAGATATTGTCCATCTTGGATGGATATTCAGGGTATAATCAAATCTGCATAGCAGAGGAGGATGTGCATAAAACAGCATTTGCTTGCCCTGGTAATATTGGTATTTTTGAATGGGTCAAAATGCCATTTGGGCTGAAAAATGCTGGGGCCACATATCAGAGGGCTATGAATACTATTTTTCATAATATAGTGGGAAGTTTTCTGGAGTGTTACATAGATAATATTATTGTGAAGTCAAATTCTGATAAGAATCATCTACTACATTTAGAAAAAGCATTTCAATAAATGAAACACTATCAGTTGAAATTAAATCCAGAAAAGTGTGCTTTTGGAGTATCAGCTGGGAAATTTCTGGGATATTTAGTCCACAATAAAGGAATACAAGTTGACCAGAATAAAGCTAAGGCCATTATTGAGGCCAAACCACCTTCCACCAAGAAGGAATTGCAAAGGTTTCTTGGTCAGTTAAATTTCCTTCGAAGATTTATATCTAATACTGCAGGAAAAACTAAAATTTTCTCTTCTTTGCTAAAACTGAAGGAAGGAGAGGAATTCAAGTGGTCCAAGGAGCACGATGAAGCCTTCGAAGCCATCAAGAGATACTTAGCTAACCCTCCTGTGTTGGCACCTCCCATTAAAGGAAGGCCAGTGAAGTTGTATCTAGCTGCAACACAAGACTCAATTGGAGTACTGTTGGCTCAAGACAATGAAGATGGCAAGGAAAGAGCAGTCTATTATCTTAGTAGGTTTTTAAACTCCTGTGAATGCAAGTATGCTGCAGTAGAGAAATTATGTTTAGCTTTATTTTATGCTTCCAAGAAACTCAGGCATTATATGTTGCCTAGAGTAACTTATGTTATTTCTCAAACTGATGTAATTAAGCACATGCTTTCGAAGCCAGTGCTTAGTGGGAAGATTGGGAAATGGATTGTGTCTTTAATCGAGTTTTGTCTTGAATATGTACCCCAAAAATCAGTAAAAGGCCAAGCATTGGCCAACTTTTTAGCTGATCATCCAAATGAGCATGAGCCACCAAAAGCATTGGAGGCCAGTATGGTTGAAATCAAGCCATGGAAATTATGGTTTGATGGATCAAAAACTGCCCAGATGGCTGGAGTAGGCATAATTCTAGAATCCCCCCAAGGTTTGAAAACTAAATATGGTTTTCGACTCAGTGAGGGACAATGCTCCAACAACCAAGCAGAATATGAAGCATTGATCATACGGTTAGAGATATTACTTAAATTAAGAGTTAATGCTGCTGAAATCTTTGGAGACTCACAGTTGGTAATTAACCAACTAAATGGCCAGTTCAAATGCACCAGTCCAGCATTAGCAATTTATTATCAGTATGCAAAAAAGCTAATGGAGCAATTCCATATGCTTACTTTAACCTATATTCCTAGATTCTTCAACGAAGAAGCTGATCAAATAGCTCAAAGGGCTTCTGGTTATAAAATTTTGTCAGAAAATGAAAGGGAGTTTTGTCAATTAACTTTGAGAAAATCCCTACCTATGTTAAATAATAGGTTAATTGGCTTCGAAGTGTTAGCAATTGATGTTCCTGCTAATCAAAATGCTGATTGGAGGCGACCATTGATTGATTATTTGACTAAGCCAGATGGTATTGCGGACAAATTAACCAAATTGAGAGCAATAAACTACATCATGTACAACAACGAATTATTTAAAAGAGGGATGGATGGCCTTCTTTTAAAATGTTTAAGTAAGGTAAGCACATTCAAAGTAATGGCTGAAGTCCATGAAGGAATATGTGGAGCACATCAAGCTGGCATAAAAATGAGGTGGTTAATAAGGAGATATGGGTATTACTGGCCTACCATCCTTAAAGATTGCATAGATTATGCAAAGGGATGTCAAGCTTGTCAAAAAACAGGCCCACTTAAACATTTGCCAGTCACGGATTTGCAATACGTAATAAAACCATGGCCTTTTAGAGGATGGGCTATGGACATGATGGGCATGATTTATCCTCCTTCATTGGAAAAGCATAAATTTATCTTAGTGGCTACTGATTACTTCACGAAATGGGTGGAAGCCCAAGCTTATCAGGAGGTAAATCAAACCCACGTCATCGATTTCATAAAGGGAATCATGTACAGGTTTGGAAGTCCTCAAACGATAACAGTGGATAATGGTTCTATATTCGAAGGAAAGTTAGTAAAGAATTTTGCAACTAACCATGGAATTTCATTAATATATACTAGTACTTATTATGCTCAGTCAAATGGTCAGGCAGAATCAACCAACAAGATTATCAAAAAGGGGATCCAAAGAATGGTGGCTCAAAACCCAGAAATTTGGCATGATCTGTTACTGGACACATTATGGGCATATAGGAATTCGAAAAGGACTAGCACAGGTACTACTCCATTTGCATTAACTTATGGACATGATGCCGTGCTACCTATGGAAATCACTGTGAAATCTCAAAGAGTAGCATTTCAAAATGATTTAGATACAGGATCTTATCATCAAGCCATGCACATGGAATTGGAAAATATTGATGAAGCTAGAATAAAGGCCTTAAATCAAATAATGCTGCAAAAGGCAAGAATAGCTAGGAGTTATAACAAAAGAGTTGTTCTTCGAAGCTTCGATGAAGGGGATCTTGTGTGGAAAGTTATCCTCCCTATCAGAGATAGGAGAATTAGAACAGATGGATTAGGAAAATGGGCACCAACGTGGGAAGGACCTTTTCAAATTCATAGAGTTTTGAGAGGGGGAGCTTACCATTTGAGAAACTTGAACGGTTATGTTCATCGAAGGAAAATAAATGGAAAACATCTGAAGGCTTACATTCCTTCCATATGGGAATCTTTCCATAGGAGATAGTTCGTGTAGGATGAGTATTTTCATTCATATACCTACTAGTTGAGCCACTCGAATGGCTTTCTTTGATGGAAAGCTGGATTGCATGATGGTATGATTTTGACTGGTTTGATGTTAAAGATTTCTTCTTGAGAGATCTTCAATACAATCATGTCCAATTAAATTACCATACTAGCGTTCGAAGCCACAACCAAGTTGCCGTACTAGCTATCAAAGTCACAAAATCAAGATGAGCCAAACTTCATTTCATTAATAAAAAAAAAGAGGACCCAAGTAGGTCTGGACAAGGAAAACAGACCCAAGTGGGTCTGAACAAAAATATAAAAAAAAATACAAAAGACCCAAGTGGGTCTAAGCAAAAAAAAAAAAAAAAGGAAACCGGCTCTGGTCCAAAAGCAAAAATGAAGATCATTGCTGATCTTCACAGTCCCAAAGGAGAATCTTTAAGAAGATCCTCCCTCCGGGGGACTTTTCGCCTCATGAGCCGAGAGGACGGTTGAAAGATCATCCCAGGTCCTAACCAAACAGACGCGTGAAGCTGTTTCCACGCACACTAACTGGCTTCGAAGCTGAATGATCTCACTTCGAAGGGCCTGGAACTCAGTGTGGACGTCCCTCTTCAGCTCTGCAATCATTTTGGCCATGGTGGCCAACTCGCTCATGATCTCAGCAAGAGAAGCTGGGTTGTTCTCAGCCATGCTTCTTTGTTAAAAGGGATATAATGAACACGGATGTCTACATTTATTTATAGCCCAAAGGCGTATGAGAAATCCAACTCAAGTATGGTGATCATTAATTAAGGGGAGATGCACAAGGCCTGGAAGGTGAAGGGTTTGAGAGCGTTAGACATCACGGGTCATGATTAAACAATCGTTTACAATTTACGATGAGACGGCTAAGAAGCCGCTGGAATTAAATGAGTTAGTTGAAACGATCGAAACCATATTTGGTTAGTCTTCGAAGTATCAATACACTTCGAAGCAATGGTAATAAATAGATGAAAGGGCACAATAGCACTGAAATGCCTATAAGGAAACTTTCTGTTCATAAGTTTATTCATGCTATTATATCCCCATCAACAAAGCTAGAATAACCAGAAATGGTTGAAACACCAGCATATTGGCCAAAACCATTAGAATAAAATAGACACACCAATGAATATATTTTTATTCATCACATTCGTATAGGAAGTTACAAGTAAGATAAAAGAGGAAAATCTATCTGAAGCCTAAGTGTCTCGAAAAAGATCTTTTAAAAAAACAACTGAGATCCAAAGACTTGAAGCAAGCTTCATTGGGACTTGAGCTAAGCTCCATTGGTAGGTGGACACTTCGAAAACCAATCGCGTTAGATTCTTTGGTTTTTGAAGCGGCAACCCAGCATAGACACATTATGAGCGCCGATGTGTCTATACCTAGGAGCTTTAGCATTCAAGGGAAACATTATGAGAACCGATGTGGCTATGTTTCGAAGCTTTTCTTCAAAGGCTTTAGAAGAAGCTTCATGTGATCTTTATTACGTGAGCCACCAGACCCAACTTGAAAATGGGATTAGATGTTGCTGATAGAAAGGAAAGCTGGGGAAGAAGATGGTTTGTGAGTTTTCTTACCTCAAAGACCCTTATTTATACCAGTAAACTTGGGGGTAGTCATTTATGATTCTTTAAGATACGGTAGGTGAGGAGTTAACACGGTAAACCTTAATGGGAAGGTAAAGCAGTGTTGAATTTAATTACGGTTGTACTTACCCAAAATTGAGTACAATAATAAAATATGAAAAGAATAAATTATTTGAAATTACAAAAAGGGACTAGTTACATCACAAATGGTAGTTAGTAGTCCTCGAAGAGAATTGAAGTTAACATCCAAAAGTGAAGTATGAGCAGCTCTTCTTCTCTGTTCCTCTTGAAGGGTAGGAATAAGCTGTGGAAGCATGGATTCGTTCCTGAGTGCTTCACCTTCAAGCTCTGGAAAACCAATTGAAACATCAGCTATCTCCTCCCTGACCTTCTGCATTTCTTCTCGTAACCACTGCATCTTCTTGTCAAGTTCTGCGAGCTTATCTCTTCGAGCTTGATAAAGAGAAAGACAAGAGGCAGTCTTGAGTGCTTCGATCTCCAACTTCTTGGCCTTCCCAACGGTTGTGTCAATACTCTCGGACAAGAAATGGTTATGGGCAATCAATTCACTAAATTGCTTAAGGTGTCCTTGAAGAGCACAATTGATTGAAGGAGGAAGCCCTTGAGAGAAAGACAAGGCCTGGAAGCATACCTCGAAATGATAGGTCAAATTATGTTCAAGCAAAGCAGGAAGTCCTAAAGAATTTAAAGCTCTTAGGAGGCTTTTTAGTATCAGAACTTCCTCCTTTGTAAGAACATGCTTGATTCTAAAGGAAGGCAAATCAGTAGGTATGGTTGGGCTTAGAAGCTGTTGGAGGTTTTCCAAGGAGTTAGAAGAAATGAGCGGAGTTGGGTCAGCAATCTGATTACAAAATTTTTCTAATTGACTTTTGAAGAAGGATATGTCAAAAGCCACTAGAGGCAAGTCAATTGGAGAAGAAGAGGG
Organism: Rhododendron simsii; assembly: GCA_014282245.1. Lineage (NCBI taxonomy): Eukaryota > Viridiplantae > Streptophyta > Magnoliopsida > Ericales > Ericaceae > Rhododendron > Rhododendron simsii. Next base: position 147,075 of record WJXA01000248.1, on the reverse strand, counting down.
TACAAAATCATTTTCAAAAATATGAGAAGATTTGGCCACCTGCATAAGAATCAGAATTTGAGATTAAAAGAATGACGACCAGAAGATTATAGGTATGTTTGGATAACAAGATTGCCTGATTCGAAGAAGAGGGGGTCAAATCTGAAACTTGTTCCCTAATGTTTCTGCAAAGATGACTCGTCGAAGTGGAAATGAAGTCAGTTAGCAAGGACTCCTGCTCCAAAACTGGTAGGGAATTGGGAAGGTAGTCTCTGTTCAGGATTCGAAGTGGCTTCATGATCTTCGAATGAGCCAAATTAGCCATACTCTGAGCAAAGGAAGGCTCAGTGAGGAGTGACAGCAAAGCTTGCATGTCAAGATCTTTCCCAACAATATCTTTCTTTATGGAAAGAGATTGAATGGGTGATGCCTGCAATAAAACAAAGGCAAGTTAGGAAGAATTCCTTCACCATTCGAAGAGAGAAATATTCAAGAGATACCTTGAAGGGGTCATCTGTTGACATTTCTTGAACAGAGGAAAGCTCTACCACTTCTTGTTGAAGGCAAGGAATGATGGATGAATTTAGTGCTTCATCAGAAGGTATTATTTGAGCCTACAATCAACAGTAGTGAGTCATGAGCATATGAAATACATAAATGTATGTATAGTCAGAAAATCCATGACTTACCTCAGCAGAGAAAGAAGGTTCCTTTGGGGTTTGTGATTTTTGGAAACGAGTTTCTTTTCTCTCATAGAAAAGAGTCCCCTTAGCAGCTGCTCTTGTCATACTTGATTCAAACTCATGAATTAGGGTTACAAAAGAATTCTTTAAGAAGATATTCATCATAGGAGTAGACTTACCCCTGGGGATCAGAGTCTCTGTATCAGTTTCCTCATCACTAGAAGAGACTTGAGAACCACGCCTTCTGGTGGTTCTGGCTCTTTTGGAAGCTGAAAGAAGAATGATAAGGAAATGAATCAGATGAACAAAATTAAGAGATAAAAGATGATTCGAAAGAGAGGAACAAACCTGGAAGTTCAGCCGAGGGCTCAAGGTAGTGCTTGGTTGGAATCACTTCTTTAGATTGAGGAACAGTTTTGCTCCTCTTCAAAGCACTTTCTGAGGGGGAAGCTGCACCTGCAAATTTGTCTATGAATTAAGGATTGGTTTCAAAAGGAGAAGCAAGGTTTACAAATAAGTACCTCTCTTTTGTGTAACCCTCGAAGACTGTCTTCTTGGAAGGGAGGGAGGAATGATCATGGAGAGAGGAGAAGCTTCTATGGGGACCATTTTCTGGTCAACTTCACCTTCAGGGATGTCTTCAATCCCTCCAATTACTCCAAACTCATTATCTGAAGAGAAGGAAGACGAGTTGTTCTGCCTCCTATGCCCAAACTCAGACTGCTCGAAACTGATGTGCTCAAGGAACCTCTTAAAAGGAGGGCGTCCAAGAAGAAAGGAGCAATTGGTGTGCCACCAATTGTCAAATGCAGGAGTAGTACGTACTTCTGGCTCCCTGAACTCTTGAACAATGGTTTTCCTTAATGCATGTCTTGATTGGGCAAACCCAGTGTGAAAGTGCTCAAGTGTAATGCATGAGCGTTCAGACATAGAAATATTGGCAAAGCCACAGAATGGAATGGGAATGCCTTGAACAAAATCAAGCTGTCTAGCAAATTGGGCAGGGCAGTATACCTCTGCGTGTGCCAATGATTTGGATGGGTTCGACGAGGATATGAAAATCTCTCTGCTTGTAAGAATGTTGCCCCATGCTTGGAGGGCTCGAGAAGATTTTCCTTGTCTATCCGTAAGGATGTCGAAGAGCCATGACGGTCCAATAGGAGTTGGGAATGGATTTGGCCATTCTCTATCCGAAGCAAGGCCAGAAAAAAAGCATAGATAATATGCCAAGGTAGGAGTTGCACTATCCACTGGCTGAATGTAGTTGTCACCATGAATATTTGGTCTTTCGATGGCCTCAGTAGGTGACATGGGTGTCTTAAAGGGACCTAGCTCAGGGAAATATGCATGGAGCCAGAGTTGAACAAACCATTGGGGTCCTCCCTGAGAGTAATTCAAACCCTTATGGTAAAAGTCAAAGCCGACTTTATATACATGTCCAAGGAAGTAAGATGCAAAATCGAACTCTTCACCCCGAGATAGTGCCAACGCCAGCGGAATGAATTCACTCATCACCCTTTTTCCAGAGTGGCAAAGAATATGTTTGCAGAGAGTATAGAGAATGTAGGCAAAGAATTCTGTATTAGATACCTCCCCAGATAATTTCCTTTCTCTGACGTAGAAGTGAGAGAAAGCACCGTTTGTAGCAGTTAAGTGGGTGAAACCCTTAGGAGGAGTATATTCCTTGGTGGGGTCGAATTGGGGACCATATGGAATAAGCCCCAACATCTGGGTAATGTCTAGAACTGTGGGTGCCATCATACCACAGTTAAACTTAAAGAAATTAAAGGATGGGTCCCAAAAGGCTAGGGCAGCCTGGATTAGAGGTGGATTTTGGGGAATCCCCATTCGAAGGAGGGTAATGATGTTTTTCAACCCCACCCTCTCTAAATCATTCGATTTCTCAGCCAACATTCGGGTAGTCCATATCTTCCAATCCCTGTCTAAGGTGGGCCAGCAGGGGAAGGATTTCCTCGGGAAATTTTGCCAGTCGAGGTTTGAACAGGCTCGAATATCAGCATCTCCTAGTCGGGGGTAGTAGAGAGAAAGAGAAGCAGGTATTTCCCCTACGAGTTGGGGACCCAAAATAAAAGTACCTTCTTCTTTAGGGTTTGGAATGAAGACTCTGGTGTCAAGACAAGAACCTCCATCCGATCCCTGGGCTTTTCCCGACACGAACCGCCTCAATGCTAAAGAGGGAGTGGGGTGTTCCACTATTGGTTGACTGGAGGAAGCCATGGATTTGAAGGTCAAGTTCAACGTTTTCAGAAAGAGAGAAGAGAGAGTTCAGTGTTTGAGAGAATTTGAATGCGTAGAGCGTTATGGGTGATTTTGAATCATTTCTGCTTTTATACTTCCGTAGGTGGGCCAGGCCTTTAGTGAGCCCACATTTGGAGGTCCACTAGAGACTCTGAGAGGGGGAATTGTGTTATTAAAATTGTTATTACTTTTAACACATAAGCTAAAATAACTTCAGGATAAGTATGCATTTGTTGCAAAGGAAATTTCATTAAATCAACTGCTAGGTTATAGAAATGAAATTTGCATATGTACAAAGGGAAAAAATCAAAAGGGAAATGCTAATTCCTACTAACAAAGGAAAACAAGGACAAATTAGGCCTTCGAAGGGCCTGAGTGCTGAGGAATGATCTTCTTGTTTTCAAAGTAATGAGGAAAGGACCAAGTAACAAGGTTGTGAAACTTGTTCCAGGCAAATTGGAGTAAAAGGTACGCAATACGTTGCATTCTTATTATTTGCCTACTGATAATCAGGATTTTTCAGCCAGTACGTGGTACTAACTTAGGCATCGGAGGGCCTTTGCCACGAGAGGCAAAGGTGCGCTCACCCCTTGTTTGTTTTGCAGATTAGGGTTTTGACGACAGATTAGGGTTCCGATGAGAAGGCACGAATAGCTGTTGCATATTGGTATTGTTTTGAGCATCAATTGTTTTCATCCCCCTACACTTTTGGTCTTACAGGAGGCACAATAAGTGTTATTAAACTTGGAAAGATCATTCAAAGGCAACCCTTTTGAATGATCTTTTCAGGATGATGACGCTTATCGCTCTTCATTAATTTGATTATTTCTTTTTAACAAGCGTATTGTGTGCTTCGATTAATATACAATAACTTGATAAATTGTAATTGACAAAGTAAGATCAAAGGAAGTACCTCCAAACAAACCTCCCTCAAGTGAAAGGTCTGGTCTCGTAAGATCGAATTTTCATCAAAAATCTTCCGAGTCGTCTTGTAAGGATCTAGCAATTGAGGAACAAAAAAGTGTGCCCTCGGTGCATTCGTCGCTGGATTAAAAGCCACCCTCACGGCCTTCTGTGCCTCTTGCATCGCCGACACTCTTGGCACAATCTCGGCTCCCGCGGCCTCCTACTCAAATTCCCTCAACACCTTATTTCCCTCCGGCTTCGAACGCCGTACCAACTTTTCCCACTCTGCCTCCTGCGCACGAGCCTCAAACATCATCGCCGCAATTCCCAACTCCTCAAGCTCAGCCTCAAAGATGTCCTTGTCATCTACAAATTCCTCGTAATCCAAAAGAGTGACCCACTAAGTCGACTCCGCTCCCGAATCCCTGGTTGGCCGATAGAAAATGGGGATCGGTGTCTCGGCATCCTCCATAACCATCGGGGCTTTCCCTGTCTCCTTTTAGGTCTGCCCCAACATCCCCGTTGCCTCAACGGCATCAACCTCCATCTTGGCCACCACCTTATTGCCACCTTCGTTGATAATTATCTCTTTTGTATCACCACCACCTCCAACATCGCTATCACTCTCTCATGCTGCAATTTCATCCATAATATCCTCAACTGGGATTCTGGAAGAATTGATCATGAGAGGCCACGAAGGCCACTTACCGCCTACGGAACTGGACCCAATCGCTGTGCTTGGCTAGGCCCAGCAACCCTCTGTTGCTGTTGTCGCCATTGGGACCCACGGTTCCACTCCCACTATCGTCGGAGCAATGGGCTCCTGCCCTGTCGCCTCCTCCCATGTTGCTGTTATTGCAATTGTTGGGGTCCCTCTGGGCTCCGACACCTCTGAAATCGAAGGGAATGCCACACCAACGCCCGCTGTCGCCATTGGGACCCATGGTTCCATTCCCGCTGTCGACGTAGTGATGAGCTCCTGCCCTGTCACCTCCTCCCCTGCCGTTGCACCAATTGGAGCCCCCATTGGCTCCGACACCCCTGTAACAACATCGAGATCCATGCCTGAATCACGAGACTCATCCGATTGCTCCATAGTTGAGAAATTAGCAGATGAGAGAGGCTGACAAAGAACAGAGAGATTGGGAGAGAAAAGAGAATGAGAGAGGGTGAATGCCTTTTGAAATTCTAGTGTTTTCTGCAAATGAAAAGAGCCCTAGCGCAAGGGTAAAAGGAAAAGGGAATAAGAAGAAAAGAAAACCGTCCATTTGGATCAGGCTCAAAGCAGAAGTCTCCAGTGCAAAGGACTTTATGTCCACGGCTGGACACTTTTGACAAAGGCCACAGATTTTTCTCCTAAAACCTCAACAAAAGGGTATTTTGAGTCAATGCAAAGCATTTTTCTGCTGACTAGAAGTTTTCTAAACTACAAAAAGCATCCAAGTTATCAAGATTGTTCAATTTTTGTTTAAAATCAATCATCCGAGGGTCGATTGAAGCAAAAACAATAATTGTGATAATAATAATAGAGGAATTTCATTGAACCATTCCAATTTTCCAAAAATTGGGCACTGTGGCCCTCCTACATCCTGAGGCACGAAGGCCCGGTACAACGAAGCAAAAAAAGAAAAAGAAAGAGAAAAAGCAACAAATGAAAATAAGAGAGGGGGACTGTCCCTATTCCCTTCTTCTCCTAATCACTATTGGTATGATTGAAGACGTCAAAGGCAAAGTCGTCAACCTCATTGCCTCCGCCATCCTCACCCTCGTCTCTAGAGTCACCCCTGTCGCTAGCATCATTGGTTGCATCGAATGGTCGTCTGAAGCATTTGGATTTCTGTCATTGTCTTCAGCATTCTATTCAGCCACAGTTGCATCCTGTAGACACCTCCCAAACCGGGTTATCACCATACAGGTTGATCGTTGCTGTTTATTTGGTTGTTTTCTTCATAAACTAAGATCGTGGAGTTTCCCATGGCTAAGAACATCGCTACATGATAGAGGTTATCATCAAAATAGAGTTGCCACCCAGTTTATAAAAACTAGGAAAAACGGATAGAGATTTTGGGCATTGGAGCCAAAGGTACAATGAGGGGAGGGTGTTAGGCACCCCTCTCTGCCCAATCGTTAGACTCGCCCATAGTTGTTCGACATAAGATTAATACATGTTCTATGTAATTCTAACACGTAAACTGATTAATTAGCCTTTAAATAGTTAATGGTGAGCCAAGATTGAAATTGAAAGCATGCATCAAAAAGCAGAAATAAACAGATATGTCCCAGGGAGATGGATCTTGCAGCCAGTGAATGTGGGCATGAGCCCTGAAAATTTTATTATGAAAAATTTGGGTGCGGCCCCTTTTTGGAAAAGCACGGAGAAACAAAGTCGCCACTTGGGTTTTAGCGGTGAAATTCCCAAGGAACCGAACTTGAAACGTTCGCTACGTTGTTTGATTTTGAGAAGGCATAGACCGGTCTGTCGTCACAGTCGATATCTGAGATTTGAAAGCCAGGTTACCAGAGGGGAAGGGTTTTACGGCACCCCCCAATCTGGAGATCGGTCTCTACTCGGGCATTTTGTAAAACGTTTGCATTCTTCTCTCATTAATCATTTTTTTAGCCAGTTAGGGTGGGGGAACAGTTAAAGGGGATTAAAATTGTAACACGATTGCAATATGACAAAGGATGGATGATTGTTTGAGATTGTTATTACAGATTGAAAATGGACTGCTGTGAGTATTTCAAACAGACTGGAGCACATTGGATAGGGACGACATATGCAGGATCATACCAGCATGCATTGGCCTGGCCATCACATGCTAATATGACATGCGCACGCCACCTCACTACTGGCGTACTTCAGTAGGCTGAAGCCCACAACTCTTATCCTCAACCCTCTGGGCTTTGGAAAGGACCAGTGCACACCCAGGACAAACCACGCAGTTTATATAACAAGATATACATATACAGGCAGATAAATTGGCTTAAAGCCATGAAAATAAATAGAACACCCCATAAACAGTGTGGGCAAATAACCAAAAGCCGAGGACTAGCTGCCATGCAAGGGCCAGACACTGGACCTCGATCTAACCGACGTACGCCAGTAGTAGGGTGTCGTACGCCAGTTAGATGCCTTTGTCCAGTGCTTGGCTTTGCATGTTCTGGGCTCTGGAACATGACCAGAAGGATCCAGAAGTCTTCTAAAGCAGAAATATACAAATAGATAGCTACGCAGTTCTAGATACAGAAAGCAGTAAAGTGGTTATTTGCATGCTATAAGGTGTCAAAATGAAGAGTAAAGCAGAAGATGGATGATCAATGATCCCCACGCCAATATTGTACGTACTGCCATAACAGGCATACGGCTCTATGGTACTGGCGTGCGCCATTGATGATCCTACACGATCCTTGAAATCTTGCCAGCTTTAAGGCCAGGACTGGTATTGATTACCAGCCTTGACCCTGCTAGCACCTCAGAGGCAGAATAGAGAGCTATACAAAGGTGGTATACCTTTGGCTTTGGGGTTAATGGGAGGTTTGAACCTTGAGCTTGAGGGATGAAGGTTGGATGATGAGAGAAAGGTTGTTAATGATGTGAGGAGAGGGCCCTTTGCTTTCTCTTTCAATGGAATGAATGAGAAGAGAGAACAAAGAACCAAAGAGAAGGAGAGAACTTGGACTCTTTATGGTGGTTAACCCCTTGCATATGAATGCAAGGGGTGTATTTATAGCCAAAGGGGTGACTGAGAGGGGAGTAATCAGTTGGGTTAGGGGCTGGTTAGGTTAAGAGGGAGCCTCCCATGCATTGAATGCATGAGACTTGGCTTGAAAGGGGATGTGGAAGAGAAGGGGATAGCCCGGCCGTTTTGCAATCATCAGAAGACTGTGCCATGTACTGGGTGGTCACAATAGTCTCGAGCACGTGGCTGAATAGTGATGATTTGACCTGCTTTGACTGGCGTACGCCGCCATTGTACCTGCGTGCTTTAGTGGTAACTGAGTCAACGGTCGATGACTGACACGTGGCAGTTTACTAGCGCACGCCAGCACAATACTGGCGTAAGCAAGTAGAGTTTTGCTGAGGCTGTTTGGTTCTGGCTTGAAGGGTTTAAAGTGGCATTCGACAAAGTTTGAATGAGGTTTGGAATACTCAAAGCTCAAACACACCAACAATCTCGGGATGCTTTTGACCTCAATCATCATCGGAGAATAAGGACCGTAAGTAAACTAATCCGGACAGTCCAGAATAGGGTGTCTACAGTAGCCCCCCTTTGACGGCACTTGAAGCACCATTGTCTTGGTACAAGTAACGTTAAAGGTTTCTAAACACCCTATCCGAGGCTATCAAGAACAGAAAATACAAGTCGAAGTAAACATGAAACTTTAAAGAACCTGATCAGTTTAGTATGGATGAGTGGATCATCGAGGAAGATCATCGCCACTGAGGGTAACATGGACTGGCTGACCGCCGCCGCTTGATTGAATTGGAAGGACCGATTGGGCTGCCGTAGAAGGCGGATTCTCCTGGGGTATGATCCATTGCAAAAGTATCGACTCTATTGGGGAAAGAGAATCATTGGACGGGCAGACCGTCGTTGATTCGAAATTGGACGAGCGAACCGTCGTTGATTTGAAATTGGACGGGCGAACCGTCGTTGATTTGAAATTGGACGCGCGAACCGTCGTTGATTTGAAATTGGACGGGCGAACCATCGTTGATTTGAAATTGGACGGGCGGACCGGGACCCTCGTTGATTTGAAATTGGACGGGTGGACCGTCGTTGATTTGAATTGGACGGGCGAACCATCGTTGATTTGAAATTGGACAGGCTCTGCTTGGAAAATAATTAACCGTGGCTTCCAACATTAACCAGGGCGATGTGGGCTTCCGTTAAGAAGGAATTTTGATGCAAGGAGTGATTTGGGCCTTGGGCTCATATGATATAGGCGTACGGCACAAAGCTACAGGCGTACACCAAAAAACTTGACATATCCGAGTTCAGATCCAGCCCAGACCTGGCCCAACACCACTCCCATGTCGTATAAACTTCTGAAACAATGCAGAAACCGCCCTTCATTGGTTTTGAACTCCCATAATCTCCCAAACTTCTTCAATCACTCAATCTCTTCCAAAATCCACCCTCATTCTTCCATTCTTTCCCAAAACCCACTTGTTCACGCTCAAACATGGCGGGGTCCGGCGATAGCAGCGGCCACGGCGGCGTCGAGGAGGAGGAAAGCCAACCAAGGGTTGAAATCAAGACTTTGGAGTCTCAAATCGACGATCAAACGACCCTAGAAGCGTCGTCAGTTATTGGTTCAGAGGTTTCAGGCAGAGGCGATGGCAATGGTGGCCATGCAATGGAGGTAGGTGGCGACGACGGGCGGCGTATGCCAAAGGAGGGCAGGCGTACACCAGTCGTCGTTGAGACAGGGGGCCCACGGGTTCATCGTTTGGACTTTCAAAGTGGTATGGAAGGCTTAGCTGTCACTGGGGTAGGTTCGGCTGGGGTCAGTGGCATCGGCAGTATTGGTAGTGGTGGTGGTGACCGGTCGAAGACGCCGCCGAGAGATCCGGCAAGGGGTAAGATCCTGGTGGTTGCAGAGGGGACATCCGAAGAGGTACCAGTAGAGCCGGCTGAGTTTAGGCCTGCGGTGAGGTCTTCGACGCATGTACCCATTACGCGCGGAGACTTTACAGAGTTTGTGACGGAAGGGGAACTTGGGCGGTTGCTTCGAGAAAATCCGGGGGTAGTAGCGGTGGTGATAGCAACCCGGGAGGATAGGCAGAGGCAGATTAAGCGGGCTCAGGAGGAGAAGCGCCTGAGAGCTGAGGCCGAGGGGGGTAGAGTTGAGGAGGAGATTTTTGTGAGGGAGACTGAGTCAGCCGAGAGGGCCCAAGAGGAGGGGGCATGGGTGCATGAACGCGCCGTGGTACTGGCCGAGTCCATTTGGCAGGCACCCCGTGCCAAGTTTGTGGCGGAGATTTATGCTCTACCGGAGCCACATTTGTTCATGCTATCCGGGGTTGAGAGATATGTGCCATGACGTGATAGCTATGACGCGGAGCTTGTGTTGAGAGATCCCGAGAGACACTTGTAAGCGTCTTAGGCACAGGTATACCTTCGAACTTGCTTTAGCTTTCATTTTGTATTGTTGTATCTGCATGCAACTTGAATCGCACCACGGAGTTTGCAACGACCGTGTTTTGAACATGAACTTGACTTAATGATTTGCATCTAATAACATGCTTAGCAACGTATCTCGAAACTTGATTCAACGGATAGAAATAACTATATTCGACTGTAGAATGCTCAGTACTTGATGGAGATTGTTAATAATGAGCTTGAATCGATCGTAGATTGCCCCGACTGATAATGTATCTTAGAGAACTTGAATTTGACTAATAGAATGCCATGCTTACTTGATTCGACTAAATAGAATGCCTTGAGAAGGTGCTCGACAGAATAGAATGTATTGATAGCTTAGCTTTGACCCATGATTTGACCTTGAAACAATACTCGACTTGTCACTATATTGGACATGCTTGAATTGGCCCTGAGATGTAGTTGTATACCCGAACTTGACTGTAGAATACCTGAGTCTTGTTTTGACTATAATGTTACCCTTTGACTTGATCACTTATCTAATTTTGTACTGCTTTGACTGATGAACATCTCTATCTTGGCTTTTATGGTGTGCAGAGAGGAGCAGCTAGCACACGAGGACATGGTGGTCCTACAAGTTCCCTAGAATTGTACAAAGAATTGCCCAAGCGGGTCAGGAACTTTATAGATGCTGCGGGATTCAGGGTGTTTATTCTTACTTTGACGGCGGTGAAGAGTGATCATGCCTTGCTCACGGCGTTGGCTAAGAGATGGTGGGATTCGTCCAATACCTTCCAATTTCCGATTGGTGAGATGAAGGTGACCCCATCGGATTTTGCCCACACGATCAATTCAAAAGGTACTTGAAGGGCAGAGTTCCAGCCACAGAGCAGGAGGAGGAGCAGATGGCGAGAGCCTATCTGTTGTACCTGTTTGGGGCCACACTGTACCCAAACAAGCGGGCTACAGTGCACTTGACTTACTTGCTAGCTCTCCGAGACTTGCGCACAGCGTCTAGATATGACTGGGGAGGAGCAACTTTGGGAGCTTGCAACGGTTTCATGGGTGAATTTTCATGGGTAAGAAAGCGACCCTCTGGGTACTGGAGAGTGTGGGAGGTAAGGAATAGAACTTGTAGCTTAATTTATGTGCATTTTCCTTCCTTTGAATTATGAATATTGTGTTTCTGATGCTTTGATTGTTTGAAAACTTGCAGCTGTGGGCCTATGAGGTGCTGAAGATGTATCCTCCAGAGAACAAATGCCCAGATCTGAGGATGCTCCCACGTGCCATGATATGGGGGCCTTTGTACAAAGGCAAGAGAAGTCCAGAGGAAGCCTCCTTGCTTTCAGAGCGTACCTTGATGAGCTGTCGAGTACTCAGGTAAACATAACCTTCATAGATTACCGCTACCTTTGAATTGCTTCAATGCCGTCGCTGATACTTGTTTGGTTTCTGGCCTTTGTTTGCCTTGCAGGTGGAGTGGGATCCGTGGAGGAATGCCGAGGCTGAGCCTGAGTACCTTGCGAGGAGCAGAGTGGTGACTGCGGGCCATGTGGTTCTGGAGTCGGCCTTTGGGTGGCAGTGGTACTTGGGTGACCGAGTGACACGGCAGTCCCTTAGCTCGTCTAAGTTCGTCACTCCTGGGCCACTTTCACCTCGCGCTTCACACACAGGCCAGTACACCCTAGCTGAGTTGCAGTGCTTTACCGTCCCAGCGGATCTTACCGTCTTCTTGAGGCCTGAACGGAACTATGCTGTCTACCGGCGACAGTATCTAGCAAGGCCACTTGGTGTGATGGAGCACGTAGCAGTGGAAAGTGAGGCCTTGGAGGCTGGAGAGGAAAGGCGAAGCCAGAGTGGCAGGGCTGCTCGCTCGAGGGAGAGGAGCGATTATGCTACAGCGACGGCCTTCCACGACTTTCTTGGACACTGGCAATACGGGACGCACAAGGAGAGGCTGCCACAGTTCGGTTTGAGCCTGCCTGGACAGAGCCTGCAGAGAACACAGGACCGGTACGACATTCTTTCAACTTTGTCTTTTCCTTTGTACCATGTTTGATACGTATCTAGCTCACATTCTGACTGTTGACAACATGTAACACAGGCACCAATGGAATGGGTGCCGGAAGCGGTGCGCTTGATGATGGCCATGGAGAAAGAGTTTCACAAGATAGCTGGCGGCGCTTCCTTGCAGTTGTACTACCCTTCTCCAGTTCTGACTTCCGTTGTACAGCCCCAGGTATGACTTCACAGGCCATTTTCCATTCTGTTCTTGAAAGTATATTTGATAGAATTGTTTTTGATGTTTCCTGTATTCAGCATTTCAATATATACAACATGTACAATGTATGCTCAATGATTGAATGTCTATGCAGGGACAGGCTAGGGCGGCTCCTAGGAGAAAAAGTGTGCGGCCTCCTCTTCAAAAGAAGATGGCACCGAGCACCTTACGGCCTGCGGAGAGCTCACAAAGGGGAGTGGAGATAGTCTCCATCAGCGATGAGCCACAATTCCACTGGGAACTGAGGAAGAGGCCCGCTTAGAAAAGGCCTGCTCAGAGGCCTGCTCAGAAGAAGAGGAAGGGAGCCACGACCTCTTAGGCTGCAGAGAGCAAGAGCTAGGAGGAAGAGGAGGAGGAGGAAGAGCAGGAGCGCTCGCTTTTCAGCAGCGGCTCTAACGACTCCGCCGACGATCCGAGGTACAAGAGAGACCCGAGAGAGATAGAGGAGAGCGAGGAGAATGATGACGGCGAGGACCTTTTTGATGACTGAGGGCTATCACTGAGCCTTAGTACACTTTGTTGCCTTTTGATATTTTGATACTCTAGTTACAGGTGGGGCCTGCGTGCCTTTTTGACTTTCAGGCGGATGTGCCTAGTATACTTTGGTTTTGCTCGGGCCGTTGTGCCGCTTTGATATATTTTTACCTTTCACTTTTTGGATATTGGCCTGATAGTATATAATATCTGCATTTTCTGTTTATTGATTTCCTTTTTTGATGAAATTGGTAAAGGAAAAGAACAAACCATCCAATTACGGCTGACATGCATTGATGAATGATCTGAATCGACAAGAGACACTCGCACTAGCATACAATTGACTTAGCTCGAAGAAAAAGGGTAGAGAAGCCACAGGATATGACATGTATCCTCGGACATGCGAAAAATAAAGAAATTTTAGGCGTGAACGGGCCAAAATTTGAAATTCTCCAGAGTGAGGGAAACTGACACTTTTGAAAGACCACATAGATGTACAATGACCTGTACGAATCACCAGAACCAGTAATAGCATCCCGATGTGAGGAACAAACCGATAAAAAGCTAAAAATATCGCAAAACTTGACATAAGACACAAAAGACGACTCGATGAAACCGACACCCCCGTATAGTCGCAAAAGGTCCATATGACATGTACGGTATGACAAAACTTGGCAGAAATTCCTGGAACGGATTTTGACCTCCCGTATCCTTGATTTGAACTTGAAACGGGCCGCCGGGGGTTCGAAATCTTCGTTGAGCGCAGCTTTTGGAATCTAATGCTTTGCCACAGTCCCATACACTATTTGTGACTTATAGGAATCAACAATTGGTCAAAACAAGCCCCGGAATTGAAAATGGCAGTGTGATGGCAGTGGTTGTTGCAGACTGTTTTCTGGTGAACCTTACTGGCATACGCCATGAAGTTGATTTCATACGCCAATAGGTGGCGGACACGGATACGCCAGTAGGTAACTGGCGTACGCCAGCTATCTGGGATGCAGATCCACTTGCCTGACCAACTGTCCTTTTTCTGGGAGCACCTTGTCCTCACCCTTACATGGTTTGTACACGGTTTCTGGGTTCTCAGAAGGCAGAGTCCTTTCTTATAATGTTGCTTGGATGCTAGCAAGTAGTTTGCCTGAAACACGTGAGATTGAAATGAATGCCTTAGCCTATAAAGAGGAGATGGACACATTTGTTGCACTCACACCTTCACTATTTCTTTTATGCTCAGTAAAATTCCGCATTTTCAATGGAAAACCCCCTCCCAACTTTGCTCCGACCCTGGTTAGTGCAATTTTTGTTCGTTGACTGGCTAAATTTCCAATACCACGGCCTCGCCTCGTTCCGTTATCTTCGGCACGTGCCGCTCCGTCCAGCGCTTTTAAGAGCTACTCTTCGGTTATGGGATCCTGATGTCCATGTCTTCCGCTTTGGCAACAACGAAATATGCCCAACCGTTGAGGAATTCCAGGCATGCCTTCGAACCTACTCGTCCCCGACGCTTGTTGTTCCACCGTATCAAGTGAGTATGCCTGGTTTGCTGGCCACTTCGCTCAACATCTCCCGGGGTTTGGCCAACACTATGCTTGAGGGCGGCCAAGTCAACATCGTGCGCTTGATCGAGAGATACAGCCCAGATAATGATTTGACTAATGACGAGGTGCAGGCGCGCCGCCACTTTGCCTTGGTGATCTGCCTGCTAGCCGCTTACTTGCTTGTTCCTACTGATGGGCGAGTCAGCCCCCTTCTTATGAGCATGGCTGCTCAAATGGGAACACAAAGGAATGTGGTCCCTTTGGTCCAAGAAGAGACACTCCTAGGCTTGGATCTGCTGCTATGGTAGCTGTTATTATAAACAAACTCCATTGTCGGCAAATATTTATCCCAACTGCCTTTAAACCAAGAACACAGGCCCTCAACATGTCCTCCAAAGTTTGAATAGTCCGTTCAGATTGTCCATCTGTTTGAGGGTGAAAAGCAGTACTGAATTTCAAAGAAGTACCCATGGCATGCTGCAAACTAGCCCAAAATCTGGAAGTAAACTTAGGATCCTTGTCACTAAAAATAGACACAAGCGCCCCCTGTAATATGATAATTTCACCAACATAAATCTGAGCAAAAAATGAGCTGATTTTGTCAATCTGTCCACAATCACCCAAATGAAATCGTACCCCTTCTGAGAACACGGCAAACCTGTCACAAAATCCATTGTCACATGCTCCCATTTCCACTCCGGTATAGGAAGATTTTGCAACAAACCTGCCGGTTGTCGATGTTCAACCTTTACTTGCTAACACACCAAACAACAAGCCACATACTGAGCTATCTCCTTCTTCATCCCATACCACCAGTAATGTTCTCTAAGATCCCAATACATTTTTGTGCTTCTCGAGTGCATTGCATACGGTAAATTATGAGCCTTTTCCAGAATTTCCCTCTTTAAGTTTAAATTACTAGAAACACACAACCGATTCCCATACATCAACACTCCATCATCCCGAATCATGAGTCCTTTCGTTTTCCCTTTCTCACTTGATCTCTAAGTCCCCTTAACCTCTGATCCTAATACTGAGTCTCCCGAATGTGATCAATCAACACAGGCCTCACTTTGAGCTATCCAAGCATCAGTTCTTGTCAAAACCAGCTCTAATCCCATCATCACCAATTCAGTAAAGATATCAACATGTGTACATTGAACACAAGCCAACCTCCCAGCTATCTTTCGACTCAGAGCATCGGCAACCACATTGGCTTTCGTCGGATGATAATGTATAGAACAGTCATAATCTTTTATTAACTCCATCCACCGCCTTTGCCTCACATTCAAATCCTTCTGCGTAAAAAATATTTCAACTGGTGGTCCGCGTAAATTTCCCAAGTCACCCCAAACAGGTAGTGCCTCCACAATTTTAAAGCAAAAACCACTGCTGCCAACTCTAAGTCATGAGTAGGATAGTTGCGCTCGTGATTTTTGAGTTGTCTTGATGCAAAGGCAATAACTTTACCTCGTTGCTTCAAAACACAGCCAAGCCCCTGATGAGATGCATCACTACATATCACCAAATCCTCATTACCCATCTGTATAGTCAACATTGGCGCCGTCACCAATCAAGTCTTCAACTCTTGGAAACTGTTTTCACATTCTACAAACTAAGTAAATCTTACATCTTTCCTTGTCAATTTTGTCATGGGTAACGCAATAGCAGAATAGCCTTGAATGAACCTCCGATAATACCCTACCAAGCCAAGGAAACTACAGATCTTAGAAACATTAGTTGGCCTTTCCCAATTTACCACTGCCTCTTAAGAAGCACGGATATGGATACGGGATACGGATACAATACGATAGGATACGTGATTTTTTCAAAAAGTAAGATACAATATGTTGAGGATACATTTAATATATAAATAAAAAAATCTCCTAAAATTATATTATACTGTAAAAAAAATCCTAAGTCAGACAAGAGAGAGATGACAGACGAGAGAGAGAGACGATAGATATATTTTTCCGTATAGGTATATATATACACACACTAATACACAATGAGGTGAGAGACGAGAGAGAACAAAGAGACGAGAGAGAAACACTTACGGTCGTCGTCGAGAGAGATGAGTGAGAGATATCGTCGTCTTTTTTTCTGCCTTTTTCTTCTTTGTTTTCGACTTGTCCAGGTGGGGGAAATAAATATAAAGCTCTAATTGCAATATTGACCCATATATTTTAAGTAATAATATTTTTACCCCTGCAAGTATCCATAATGTATCCAAGCGTTTCCGAAACATATCGGGGTACCAAAAATTAAAGCTAAAAATAGGATGCTCTAAAAAAACGTATCGGATATGTATCCGAAACATATCTAAGATATCTGTATCCGATACGCGTACGGTACAAGATGCAAAGGCTAAAATAGAGTATCCGTACTTCATAGACCCCCTCTATCTTCTTTGGATCCACGCAAATGCCGTCCCTGGAAATTACATGATCCAGAAACACGACACTGTCATGCCAAATTCACATTTGCTCAATTTACTGTACAATTGCTTCTCCGCAAAGTTTGCAATATGGTTCTCAAATGCTGTTCATGATCCTCCTTAGTCCGAGAGTAAATCAAAATATCATCAATGAACACACTAACAAATGAATCCAGATATGGCTCAAACACCCTATTCATTAGATCCATAAATACCGTAGGAGCATTAGTTAACCCAAAAGGCATAACTAAAACCTCAAAATGACCATACCTCGTTCGAAAAGTCGTTTTGGACACATCACTGTCCGTCACTTTTATCTGATGATACCCCGATCTCAAATCTATCTTGGAAAAGATGGCTGCTGACTGCGTCGTACCGTGTCAAAAATATATTTATAAAAACTAAAAATTAACCCTTATTCAGAATAATAGTGGCCAAGTTCCAGTATTGATCCTCAGGGACAGTATGGCGAAGTTACTATAGATTCGATCAATTTTTAGATTAATTCGGAACAAAAAGGACAGTTGATTGGTTTGATTATTTTGAGAACTACAAGAAACTAAAGCAATTAAATAAGAGGTTTGAAAACTAATAAGGAAGGTCTAGGGTTTAGAATCCACCCTAACCGCATAACCGTGTATTGCATAGACTGGATTAACACTTGAATCGCAAATTACTATTGCTAGGGCTTGCAATCCCAATCGACAGTGGCCAAGTAAATTACTACAATTCGTCAACCGGCATGGACTATTCCATGGCACGGACTGTCTCACTAGCGCGGTCTAGCCACCTAATGGCACGGTCCGTCTCACGAGCATAACCCATCTCAGTCACCCAGATTGAGAACAATGAAAACTATTATGTGAGCGGAATTTGAAAACCTAGGAAACAAATACTCAACCGATAAAAAGAATTAAAATTATTCCATTGATATCATAGGAGTTCTTGAACACATAATCCGATTCGAATAAAAACCCTAATCTATGCAAATACAAAGTTACTCGGCATGGGGCTTCATCTTCCCCCTAGAGAATGGAGTTAGCCAGCCATGGGCTCCAAGTCCTGTTTTCTCAGAGTAGCAGCTGGTTATGTCCTCGACTAATTTGTTTTTCTGAGCAAAGCCCTTGCTCACGTTTTATATAGTTGCTGCCGTGTGATTTAGAAGTATATTATTGATTAGGGCCCACCACCAAACCAAACCCTATTCTCTGCATCCTTCAATTAATTAAGTGTCGTAAAGCCCAATCAGTTACTTGAGTTTCCCGTAACAATTTCAACACACCATTTGAATTAATACATCTCGCCACTTAATGTATTTGATCGATTATTTCGACACCATATAGTAACCCCTAAGCTTGTGCACCAACATCGCCGTAATCCAATTGAATAAAGCCCAGTAATATGTCAAACCTCCAAATACCTACAATTACAATAAACGCAATACTAGTCTCCAAGTAACAATATAAATGGACTTAACAAAGATAAATTAGGGGGCGCTAACATGCACATTTACGTGCCTATCAGCTGCCCGTTGCAACTGATCGAACAAATCATCAATTCTGGGCAAAGGATACTTGTTCCGAATTGTAACCTTATTCAATTGTCTGCAATCAATGCACATACACATGGTACCATCTTTCTTTATCACAAAAAAAAACTAGTGCTCCCCAAGGTGAAATACTCGATTGTACAAACCCTTTATCCAGCAAATCCTTCAATTGAATTTTCAACTCTAACAACTCAGCTGGTGCCATTCTGTAAGGTGGAATGGAAATAGGATTCGTCCCTGGTAGCAATTCGACAGTAAACTCCACCTCCCTATCAGGCACAATTCATGGTAACTCGTCTGGAAACACATTCGGAAATTCATTCACAATAGGAATATCAGCCAATTCCAATGGTTTCTTTTCGGTGCCAACCACATAAGCAAGATAACCCTGACATCCTTTCCTCAACAAATTTGATGCCTTAAGTGCAGCAATCATACCATTCAAAGAACCCTATCTATCACCATTGAATTTAATTTCCACTTCACCTGGTATTCTAAATACAACTTTTTTATTAAAACAATCTAGAGATGCATGATGCGTTGATAGGAAATCCATGCCAAGTATAACGTCAAAATCAGACATAAGTAAAGGAATTAAATTTGCCTCTAGGTTCCTACCATTAACACACACCACACAATTCAGGTATGACACCCCAACTATCACTACCTCTCTAATGGGGGTAGATATCGCCAAGGCAGTAGAACCTAGATCAATTAAACACGTTCAACCCAAAAGAATGCATCGAACCTAGATCAATTAAATCTTGTGCATAAATACCAGAAACTACTAGAGTACCTGTCACCACTTCCGGAGTAGCCTGAACATTCTGTCGTGTCATAGCAAACACCTACCCGGTGCAGTAGAACCACTCACTCCACCACCACGACCAACAGAACTACTCGAAGGTGCTCCGCATCCAACAAGAACACTACCAATTGAAGATGCTGCTGGCACACGAGGTTTTGTACACTGTGTTGACATATGCCCTATTTCACCACAATTTTAACATTCAATTCCCTTACCCGCTTCCGGACAATCTGCGATGATCAAGAGAACCATAATGGAAACACTGAAAGGAAGTCCCTCGACCACTTGATCCACCTTCCTTGCTCACACTTTGCTTACTCACCTCTCGCCTTTGTCCACTTTGTTGTTTGAAATCACTTTTCCCCTTAAAAGCTCAAGTACTCATAGCAAGGAAATGAATAATCATACCAAAAGCAACGACTAACTCCAACACCCCTCTTTAACTAATTCTCAACAACGCAACATCTAATTAAGTTAAACCCGGCTAATAGTTTCCTGCATGTAAAACATAATTCCTGCACCTTTCAATGATTTTCAGTAGCTACATAAGTGATTTCGTCATCCAAGAGACCATTTTTAGCAATCAATACATAGGTTCAGCAGTACGAATTAATATTTCAGCCTTTTAGAACCAGTTTCAGCACCTAGATATCCATTTTTAGCTCTAAAGTTGTATTTTCAGCAACTAATCTTCAATTTTCAGCATGTTTAGATCATTTTCCTGCACTCTAATCGTACTTCCAATGCGTAGTTCTTAGATTCAACATGAACAGCACTTGAACACTCAATTATACTGACGTAATTACCAAAATCAACTTTTTAACATTAAATTATATTGCTTCCAATCACAAATTTCAGTTCCAATAGAGAAAAACAAGAAGGGATAGCAGTGACTAAGGTACTTGAACTCAATTAGTTTGCAAAACCCTAAAGTAACTCAATTCATGAACTTAATGGATTATTTGATCAATACCCACAAGAATACAAGCAAGACCAAGGTTGAAAGTTTCAAGTCCCCCAGCCTTCTCCTTCCCCCTATCTATGCACTTTAGGGTCTCACACATTGAGTCCATCTTTCTACTGCAACAAATATTGCCAAATAAGGTCATCTTAAGCAATTTTGTATGGTAGCCAGGTATTACTTCTCTCCCAACAAAGAAAAGCAACACTGACATAGGGAACGACCTATCAATTACAATAGATATTTAATTTATTAACGTTCATTCAGCTCACATGGTATGTCTCTTTTGCTGATCCTTGGAACCTGTAGGAGACAAACACCGAAGCATTACAAGGCGATAAGCCCTCAATTCCCCCAATTTCAAACCCACTCCCTTTCCTTGCCAAGCTCCAACCAAAACGCTATAACCTTAGTAACATCAGCTCTATATTTAATCTTGGCATATTCATAACATACTAAATCACTTTATAAAAACCATGGTTAGTATAACAACCGTAGCATTCGTAAGATTCCGACAGGCTTTGATTCTTGTTGATGATAGCAAATGAGTTTCGATCGATTAATCGAACATGAAACCAAGTCACATTTATTCTCTACCCAAGGCATACGTTGAAATGACAGGAATAAGGAGCAAGAGGTGGCTAGAGAAGTTAATGGTTGAAACAATTTTAAGCTTCGTAAATTGCTGATTTATTCTCACATACACATGTCCACATCTAGATAGAAATGTGTGTGTATATATCCACAGAGAGAGAGAGAGAGAGACCGTACCAGGTTGAGTTAAAACATAGCAAAAATGATGGGGCCACAAACTTAGGGTTTGAGTTTTCTGTTTGACTTGAAGAACCCTATATCGAACAAAACAATAGAAGCACAATATGACCCCCTAAATCAAACAATCACATTACAGAATTGGAACACTAAGTAGAAGAACTCTAAAACATTGTGACTCACGCCCCATATTTTATATATTTCGAAAAATATGATTTTAAAGTGTGATTAACTGACTAAGTTTTAAAAAAATGATATTCACCAATAAGAAAAGACTTTGAATCGTAAGTCTAACCACCATTAAAAGAATATGAAAAAAAAATATGCGAACCACTTCCAAATCCTTCGAAATTTTTAATCAGCCGGCATCACAACTAAACATAAGTACTTACAAACGTCAAATGCATACAAGTTTTTCTTTCCATTTGCCAAAAAGACATAGCAAAATACTTCAAAGTAGAATCTAATGTTTATCATTACATGCCCGAAGTCAAAATATACATGTAATAAAAATAGTCTTCAAAGCCTAACAATACAATATTTAGATCAACTCATCAAAACACCAACGTTAGCTTCACCACCAAGTTCATAAAAGTTTGTTCTTGTCCTTCAAACCTATAACGGAGGGGTGAGCACGACAACCCACAATAATCTACCAGAAACTAAAACATACAAGTAAACATGTTTTTTTTTTTTTTTAAATATGGATGTTTGTAGTCAACCATATACTCACTCGACGCCATTCTATTAAACCCCATATATATACTCACTCGACACCATTCATAATGAATATAACCAAGTCCAAAATGATGAAACCAAAGAACACACACATACATACACACATCATTGCTTCAAAATCTCTTTTTTCCATTAACTGTATCTCTTTTATCAAGTTTCCGTATCTCATTTTCATTTCATCATCAAGTATACTGAGCGAATGCTCCTGTCGGGATTATAGATCCCATGGTCCCTGGCTAGCACCTCACCTGTCAGTGGGTCTAATACGTGTCTTGAGCGATTGCTCCTACGGGGCATTATGGATCCCGTGGTTCCTGCCTAGCACCTCACCCGTCGGTAGGTCTAGTACGTGTCTCGAGTGGATTATGGATCCCATGGTCCCTGCCGAGCGCCTCACCCGTTGGTGGGTCTGGTATGTGTCCTCAATTCATATTAAGTGTTAAAGTATTTCATTTCAATCATTTATCGCAAAACCTTTATGTATCACCGTGTCTCCAATGCACAAACACAAACTCATTATCCATATGTTTCCGGCTACATATCAAGTGTAAAATGGCCAAACTGGCCTCCAATACACGGCTCACTAGCCAAAATGACCAATTCCTAAATCAATTTCAATGAGTACAAACAACTAAAATCAACATAAATCTTAACCCTTCTTTTCAAAACCAAGAAGTACTAACTATAGATATACAAATGTCTATACTCTATCAACCCACACTCTCCAACAACTTATCAATTATGTCAACAAGAGATAAATCCATATCAATATACAAAATATAGATGTGCACTTCAGAAAATACAGACAATTCATCAATGTACCCAAAACTAGTATCCATATCAAATTCTTATTACATTTACCATAGAAATCAAGAAAATTCAAATATCATAAATCAACATTTACAAATTTAAATACAATTCCTCATTTTCTTCCCTTGACCAAACCAACCATTTTTTTTTGGGCAAATCAGCTTGAAATAGAAAAAAAGGCTAACCGAATATACAGCCTACAAGGGGCATACCTAGGAGGAAAAGAAAACAAAAACAAAATAAAAAAATTGCCAAAGTAAGAGTTGACTACGCCTAGGCCAAATGGCTACAAAGCACTAAGGATATGCAAGAAGCAAGTGTTTCAATCCCCTCTAGATAGAGGGAAGAGAAACACACGACAAAGGAATAATTGCAGCACTGATTTACATCATGCATTTAACAATTAAAAGTCCAATTCATCTACAAAGGAGAGAGAATCAACACCTAGATTACGACCAGATCTTGGCCTCACTAAATCCCTCCAACTGTTGAGGCATTGGTACCCCCTCTTGGACGCGTAGCAACTTCATGGTAACGGCAGTAGGGCTTGCTATAAGGCAGCTGGCCAGCAAAATCAAGCCAGCAAACCAACACTATGATATTAACGGCAGCAGCAGAGCAACAGCAGCACTAGAACAGATCGAATGTTGGACTCCAACTAAAATGACCACTCTAATTGACAACTAACATGCAACAGCTCAGTCGCAGCAGCAGCAAAGACAACCACAGCCATGGGAAATAGCAGAACAGCAGCAACAACCTTAGGATAGACCATCTTGGGAACTGGTAGAACAAGCTGTACCAAACAACTATAGCCACAACAAAACAGCTACACAGCAACAGGCAGCAGTAAAGTGATGCAGATGAAACAGCAGCCATAACAAAAACAGTAACAAAGCATTATCAGAACAGCAGCAGCCATAACAAAGAGAGACAGCAGCAACAACACCAGTCGGAGCGTAATATCTGGATACAGGTGGAACCTAAACAAAGAGTAGAGAAGCTAGGGACAAGCCCCCTAGAAAAGGCTTAAACATCCCAAGAGACAACCCCCCAAGGGTAGGTACAAAATAGGTAGAGAGTCAAACATCCCAAACCAACCATTTTACTACTTCAACTGTTGCCAAAATAAGGTAAACTCATATCTACTCTTCACAAAACACCAAAAAGAAATCATCAAGGTAGTCAAATAAAGCTTTCAAGTACACTAGGATAGAAACGTGAAACATAATCCTCATATTGAAACCACAAATGCTTTTAGGCATGATACTTCTATCACATTATATAACACGTTAAACCCATCAATTGCAATCCATATGTGAAATCTCAAACTTGTACCATTGAACTCAAATTAGGGCTTATTGTTGATTATCATGCTTGAACACTTACCACTAATAATTTTTATACATGGTAACTTGCATTTTAAAGAGGGGTAGAAAACCCTACCTCAAGAGAAGAAAATCCCCAATTTGCAAAGAACCCCAAAGTTGTGCAATAGAGATCTTACTCGGACCAAAACGTAGCCCTCCTCACGTAGATCAACCTTCCTTCTTGCATTTTTTCAAGATTCTCATGTATTGGCCTTTGATTTCGGAGAATGAGAACAAGGGTTTGTGAAGTATTTTAGAGAGAGAAAGAGAGAGATAGAGAAAGAGAAGGCAAAAATGGAAAAGGAAAACCGCAAACTCGTGATCTGTGGTTCAGAATGGTTTTAAGTGTAAACAAATTACATTCTCCCCGTTCAAGTATCAAGATTCTACTACTCTTACTAACAAGTTAGAACCTAGTAAAATGGTTGGTTTATTGTTTTGTGATCATATCTACTCATATGTACTTTTACTAACAAGATTCTACTACTCTTGCTAACAAGTTACTAGGTTCAATTGTTTATCACTTTGAGGAACCCTTACCTTCCTGTGATCATTTGGATGAATCGATCAAGGTCTTTACGACAATCATAACTATAATTGAAATTCTTACACCTATGTTCAAGTTCAGATTCTAGTGGTTCATCTCCTACAATTAGTACACACTACAAAGATTATGTTTTCTACCCTGCATTTCATTTTGCATTCGTGCATATAAAAACTTTGGACCACCAAACGTTCTCCGTGCCATGAAGACCATTTAAGCAGTTTTCATCCATCTCTTCGATGGATGAAAACATAACAAAACGGAAACAAGATGGGGATTAACAATCATAAAAATAGGGAGACATAAAATTATGGCATGCCAGTATGGGATGTAAGCCACATATCTATGAAGCATCTACACTCCTAACTATTGCCGGCCTGTACCTGTGTCGTACACTTTAGGGACACGAGACACGCGGGGACATGGATTGTCCCCTATATGTCCGCCAGGGATACGGCAACCTCCGAGGAGTGTGGGTGTTTCATAGTTAAAATAAATGTGAACATATTCCTCCAAATTCTACACAATTTTTGTTGCCCAAGTGACTAATAGCAAATGTAAAGGAAATTCACGAAATGCATTACTAATCCAGAAAGT
Organism: Rhododendron simsii; assembly: GCA_014282245.1. NCBI lineage: Eukaryota > Viridiplantae > Streptophyta > Magnoliopsida > Ericales > Ericaceae > Rhododendron > Rhododendron simsii. The sequence goes on along the minus strand of WJXA01000248.1, from coordinate 122,257 downwards.
TAGCATGTCATATTTGGATAAATGGTGCTTAAATCATCCATACATCATGTATTTGAATCCACTAATTCCGCCCAAGGGGATTGAGTTATTGAAGTTACTAAGTATGATCTAGGCGTCTTCATACTTCCCAAGTTATTTAGCTTTTGTGTCCGTACTACCCAATTTATTCTAGTGAGAGATCCCCTCTAGGTCCAGATACATGAAAAATAGATGATTGTAATACCTGAGCACAAATTGAGTGGATAATTTCTCCACGGTAAATTCCCTAAATAATTTCTCTTAAAAACCTACTATTCAGGTACATCAGGAGATCCTTGCAAACACAATATCTGCCACCATATCAGTAATTTCATTAGATTATATACATTAATTTGAAGTCAAAGAGAAACATCAATGACATTGACAATGACTAAAACCTCAAAAACTAATTACAAAGAGAGGATTTGAATGCAATGCTAACTCAATAATAACATTTGGGTTTTCCATAACAATGTAGAAATGCAAAAATATGTTATTCAGTTCACTGTCAGAAACTTCAAACCTCGATCCTTATGTAGCAAATTTGCAGCTTAATAACACATGCAATTAATTGGGTGTTCTTCACGACTTGGAAAGTTGTCGAAGTCAATGGCGTATACTCGTGCACATGCGCTTTTTTCAATCCGTATTGCCATAGATTGTGCACATTTTGACTGTGACTTTGTGAAATACCATACAAAGAAAATCCACTTGAACACCATAACATATGTATGATGGTCCACATCAAATTCCCCATCAAGAAGACAATTAGAGAACGATGGACCAATCAATACAAGTAACTTCAGTTCACCTTACTTGTTCAAACTACATATAAAAGCATAAACACTCAGTTGATACAATCAAACATAAATGTCAGTCACCATACTTGTCCAACTATGCATATAGCCTATGTAGCACGGACACTTCGTTGGAGCTCACGTACCGGTGTTGGACACTTCTCGGACACTGACACTCTTCGGACACGTGTCCGATACTTCTCCTGGAGTGTCCTAATTTTTTTTTCCAATATTTGGGGTCCGACACCCTTCCGACACTTTAAGGACACTTCGGGGGTAAAAATACAATTATAAGGGCTTTTAAAATAGATCAAAGTGTACACTTTACAGACACTCTCTTTGTTTGAACATGTTCTCTCTTTCTCTCTCTCTTTGATCAAATTTAAGGCTATCTAGGGCTATTTGGTTATAATATTATTTAACTTTTAATTTTTTTAATTTTTTGATATTATATATATATAATATATATAATGTGTCCCCCAACGTGTTGTATCCCCGATTTTCTGACAATTTGCGTGTCGGGGTGTCCGTGTCCCATGTCCATGCTACATAGCATATAGCCATGAACACTTACTCGAGGCTGGGGATGATGTGGCCCTGAACGAAACACCCGCTGTATATCTATAGCATGAAATTAAATCCAACAATTATGTCGTACCGAAGGTAAAAAACCAAAAGCCAAACGACACAGTTAAGGATACAACAAGGGGCCATTGACAAAGATCCAGATAGAAGTGATGACCCAATCCCATCCACAGAGTCTTCCTTGCCCAATTGCTTATCTTTAACCACAAACTCTACCAACTTCTGCAACAAACTCTCTACCCTCTGATTCGGCAGGGCCCCCGCTGCTGCCAAATTGTAGACATAGTCACAGGTGTTGAAACCAGTGGCAATCACCACGACTTGGTTGAGTTGGTTCAGAAGGAGAACCGAGTTCAAGAACACAACGACCTGCATTAACTGTGAAGATGAGAATTGTGATGAATATGCTTATTGGGTTTCTTTCAAAAGAGATGGAATTAAGGTTTTAGAGTTACATGTGAGAGAAATTTGGAAGAAAGGGTTTATGTTGAGTAAGACCATGAGAAGACTAACATCATCTGCAATTACAAAAATAAAATCTAAAAAAACAGTTGCTTTATACAGGTGTATTTATCTATTTCCATTTGCAAACCCCATAAGTTTAAGATTAGGTTTAGCGAAGACCTGTGGAAAGCTTCGGTTGGGAGTGGCCTAAATTATATCAGGTGAGAAATGCAGCTAATACAATATAAGAACGCATTACTCGTAATTGGATGTAGCTGAGAATACCTGGTATATGGGGCATGGCCTTTCATAGTTGTGCACACGGCCATATAAGGTTGTCAACCTTGTACTTCTACCAAAGTTTCTGAAGACTCTCTTCCCATTGCTTCCTCAAAGGATCCTTCAACAGCATACCAATCAGCAAAAGAATAACCCAACACTCTATGTGCGAGGAATTTGAGCCCTTGTTGTTTTTGTGTATAAACGGACGCCAAACAGTGCTTAATGAAGTTATATGCTCCCACTCCCTCTCTCCAATTATGCTCTGTGTCAGCTATGCAGAATCAAAACATGCCATAGTCAGTGGCGCCACATACCTAGCAGCATAAAATAATACTCATCACTTATATTTAGTGGGAGTAGCAGTAAAACTATTATCCTTAGTGAACAAGCATAGAGCGTGTAGGCGATTCTGTAACGAAAGTTGATTCTAGTCTTAAAACATTATCCTTAGTTAACAAGAAAAGAGTGTTTCATTGCCATTTGTGTCATTGCATGAAAAATTTCAGATAAAAAATCCCAATTAGATGGTGATCTTTCGGCCCCTTTTTCGTTAGATTCAATCAAAAAATATGAAATTGAAATAGACAAATTTCTTCGAGTAAGCTGGATATTTACCGATTATGGCCATTCGAACCTCATCCATCTATCTTCCATTGATCAAGGGCCAAGGTTTTCCTTTTGGGGTAGACAACACGGTTACACGGGAAGATTCAAGTGAACACCTAATTAAGCTGGAGCAATCGGCGGAGATCACTTAACACTGTATCATCTCGGTTCTTCCTCGGAACGGAAGTGAATTCGGAGGCGGTGAGGCAAAAAAGAAACCGCCGAACTTGCGTAGAGTTTTCGACCTAATCTGCTTGTGGACCATCTACGGCGACCTCAATTCCTCACCTCAACAAAGCCGCTTCCATACTTTGTTAATGATTTCTTGGAATTGTAGCCCCTAGAAAATAGAAAACAAATAGACTTTTGGATAATCTTAATCCAAACACAGAAGATAGTAAAAGACAAAGTCGCTTTACAAGCTTATAATGAACCCACAGTTAGGTCCATATAATGACTTTTACTATCTCCTCCTTCGTTAATGCCTACAACATAACAAAGTTTGAATAGTACCAACAAGTTGTAAATTTGGCTTGCTTTCTTAATTTGGTCAACAGGCACAATGAGAAAAGGTATCAATTGTTATCTTAGTTTCAATCTGTAACAAAACTCTTATAGCTTGTAACTCAAAGATTGTGCAAAGAGACAAATGGCAAGAGAGAGCATGAAGTAATTTCTTACCTCAAGCAAAAGCGATCATGTGTAGCAAGTTCTCACGGTGCCGTTGGATGCTCCCTTCATCTTGGATCTCACGGTGCCGTTGGATGCTCCCTTCATCTTGGATTTGAAAAGACGTTGCGACCCATGAAATCAGACTTGAAGTTCTTTTACTCACAAGTGTTTGGATATGAAATAGGCTAAGCTAGTTGTATGTATATAGATGCAAAAATAAAGAACTATATCATAGACTCATATAACAAGACATGTTAGGTTCTTTAGTTTCGTACTGTTTCAAATGGTGGCTTTCTGTCACTTGATGAACCCTGTGGTAAAAGTATGGCAACTTATTAATTAACATGTTGATACAAGGTTAGACAACATCTGACTAACTGTTATTAGTGACATTTGGACTCGTAGATGAATACTAAGTTGGCTTATGAATTTTCATGCTAAAGTGATGTTTACACTAAACTCCTTGAAGGCAACATCAAGATTCCCTTCCCATATAATTTCTAGGGAGTAATAAAATAGAAATCATCTTATACCATACTCATTCACCCAGAGTAAAATAAACAGATAGTGAGAGATTTGGCTCATCTCAGTTGAAATAGACAGATAGTTGGAGTTTTGGCTTCATACCTCTGCACAAATCCAATGAGCAAGATCAAGGGGATCCATGAATCAAATCATTCTGCTCTTGCTCCAAACCTAAGGACATGTCGTTTAACAAAAATTATAGACCCACCAAAAAATTTCCGACTATTAAACATCTTAACGCAAAAAGATGGGGATTTTTTGGGCTGGCAAGCATATGGATTCTCAAAATATGAATTATACAATAATTTTTTCTTTATCTGTATATTACTTCTCCCTTCTTCCTCTTTTATCACTCCAGTTTTCACTATCATGCACATAACTATACAACCCACAATTACATCATCTAACAAAATGTATGAACATTATAAAGCCAAACACCATAAGTAGTTCAATTTTCAAACTAACCATTATGCCTCTTGATCCTTCTTACAAACACAACTAATCACAACATAATCATAGATTGAATATATGCATCATTTAAAACGGCAATAATAAACCGAAATTAGAACTACATTACCATACACACAAACAACAAAAGCTGAAAACCAAAGCAGATTTACCTCTGCAAAATAGAAACTCCAAAACAGACCAAAGCACGTGTTTTCTATCTTGGAGCCCTAACAAACACAGAAATGAAGCAATAAGTAATAGGAGCCCTAACAAACACAGAAATTAGAAGGACGGCAATAGCCGCTACAATAGTCGGATTTGTAAGGAGTGCATAAAGGTTCTAGAAACAAAACAAATTCCCCTCTCTCCCTTTCTGGATGAAAGTTATGAGAACCCAAGCCTGATCGATCATATCCATCGTCGTGGCCACTGAAATCGAAGGAATGGAATGATGGAAAAACATCTGTCGATTTCGTTTGAGAGAGAGAGAGAGAGAGGCAGTCGTTGATTTTGAAAGACAAGAATGCTGAATAACAACCGAAATTTCCAAGGAACGGTAGATTTGGTAGGTGATTTTACCAAAAAGCCCTCTAGCCCAGCAGCACTAAAGGACAAATAATATAATGTTTAAGTTTGTTAGGGGTAAAACTAAAATACTAAATAATTAGAGGATAACAATTGAGTGTCAAACTGAAATACTTTATAATTATAAGGTACGTATGCGATTCAATCTGGTGGTATAGCACTCCAATCAAAAAGTCAAGGGTCGAAATTGTGAATACATCGACTTTCAAAGTTTAATCAGGTGATTTAGGGTTTGAATAAGCAAGATTGGGCTTCGATTCTTAGACCCAATTCGATTTTGTACTTCTAAGATGCAGATTAGGGCTCGAAATGGCTCGAATATTGTTGTACAGTGTTCGAAACTTCGAATCAGTGTGAGATGGGTTCGAAGCAAGTCGATCAGGTGCGATTAGGGTTTTACAGCCATCGAATCACTTGAGTTCACTGTTGCTGCTAATCGATCAGTAAGACCCAAAGAAATTGATCCCCTGCTAACACAAGGCAGGTGCCTACCCTAAGCCTCGCCTCGCTTGGTGCCTGGCGCGTGCTTGGGTGCGCTTTTGACAACTATGGCATATACAAATGTAGAGAATGCAGGAACTGATTGCAAATGCTGAAATCAATTAAGCTGTCCTAGCCTGAAAAAATGGCTTGAGATTTGTATTCGACAATACTCCATCTTCATGACTAAATTGACCATCTCTTTAACTGACCATCCCATACTAACTGGACTGAACATCAAGACCAACTAGAACCCCACCAGTGTATAACCTAATGACCTACGCCCTTGATTTGCCCACAGACCCAACAAAATTGCCCACCCACTTACTCAACCAGAGCTAGTGCCCCAAATATTAGACACATGTGAGTTAACTTCTCTCAACACACAGAAAAACCTCACACAACACTCCATTTGTTTATATCACCTCTCAACAAGATCTAAAATGGGAGATGAAATCCGTTGATGTAAGCAAAACGTTTTGTGTATGCCGCATATCATGGGTACAACATCAAAGAAATGTGACACCAAATAAAGCAAGAGTCACAGAGACAAGCATTACTTACTGAAAGTGAACGAATGAGAAATTAATGCATCACCTTAGAAGTATCTTGATGTCACCGGAATGATTGGATCATGTGCATGATGAGCTCTTAAAAGAGAGGATATCAGCCCAGTAATGTCAAACCTTCTCATTTCAAACCACTGAAAAATAATCAATGTTAAGCATATTCAACATTCATCAAGACAAAACTGAACCTCCACTAATAAAGCCAAAAGGCATATATGTGCAAAACGTGATTATACCATCCAATGAACAACTAAAACAGCTGAAAGTTCATAAACAAAGCTAAATAAGACGGGACAAAAGAAGAAAGGAATTAGAAGAAACCAAGAATGATATAAGAGGCAACTGGAGGAATTTTTGGAAGAGGTTGGAATCCTTGTTCTAAAATTGCTCACATGTATCAAAAGAAGAAATTTAGCCACTCATAAAGCAATCATATTGGCATTTATTAATGAGTTTTATAAAGTGATGTTGATTGGCATCAATAGGGGAGTTAAGTTGAATAGACAGCTGAATCCTCTGATGGGGAAATTATCAGACGGCAGAACATAACAACTCCATGATTAGAAGTTATTGAAAGGTTGTTTCCCTTGCATAAGAGTTCTGAGCATTCAAAGGTTTAACCTTGATAGGTTGTCCAAGAAGTAGCTGACCAGAGCGATCAAAAGCCATCGTATATCGGATCATCAAATTCAATATACCTGCATTTTCAATGTGCTCAGATTGTGTTTGACAGTGCAAAATAAGCCAAAAAGGCAATTTCAATTTCACAAACATATTATGTTCAAGCTTGCATGATACTCATGAAAAGAAAATATTAGCTCGCCACCGTAGAATGCAAGTATGATGACTAAAAAACATAAGTAAATAAAACCGGAAAGATTTCATATATACATAACAAGTTCCAATGGGAGTCAGCAGTTCACAAGGCAAGACAACAATCAATACTCTTCCACAGAATTTCCAAAATTATGAAAGATAAGTTACTAGTGATGATGAAGCCTTGAGTAGACTTAAGCATCCATAAGTAACATGTTTCAACTTCCAACCACACAGGCAGCAGATGAAGTTAAGCTAATTTCTTCACCACCACAGAGAATCAGAATGACATTAAAGTCAACTGAAAAGTGAATACCATAAACACCTACAGAGATTTCCCTTTAGATGAAAGGATTTATATCAGCTAATAGAACTTGCCAAGCAAAGTGATAAGTGTTTAAGAGATTCCACTCATACGAGCACATGACAAACTAAATTATGACATGAAGGGGTCACACATACGTCATAAGAGGCACAAAAGATGTGATAATGGTCACATACGCAGGCAACACATCATAGAATGCAAACAGCCATTGTTAAAGAATTGCCAAGACTCAAGAATCAACAGTTCGTCTAGGGAACCGGTATTAGTAACAACTAATTCCAGCCGATAATATACGCCCATTAAGCATAGAACTAGCAGGCATGGTCTATGAAAGAGTTAATATAGAAACAAAGTCTAGAGCATATTTGGAAGCATCTCTAAGGACAAGTTAAAATTTCCTACCAATAGGCAGCGGAAAGATTTCAGACAATAAATTTTATCCCATCCAGATACACCAAGTGCAATCAAACTTAACAAACCCAGGTAAACGTCAAGAGACTGTTTTCTTCAATCAGCAATTTGAGTGGAAATGAGTCAACAGAACTTATGAAGCACAACGAAAAGGATTTGGGAAGCGAGGCAGTCATAAGAGGTATAAAATGGTGTTGGAATTATGTGCGTCAGCTCACAGCAGTAGAAATAAATACAAACTATGATATTAAAAACTGTAAAAAAGGGCTATAGCAGAGAGACTTTATATTGCAAATAACTGAAGTATTCTACTCTTTTGCAAATACCCACAACATTCCTTTAAGAAGTCAGTATTTGGTCACATCCAAGAAAGGCATTATAGTGTGTTCCGTAGATGAGTCAATATGGAGACGAAGCCTAAAGTAGACTTGGAAGCATCACTAAATTCCAAGTTCAACTTCCAACCCCATAGGCAATTGAAAGAATTTGGCCAAATTCTTCGTCTCCTGTCTAGACAAGCAAACTAGCCTAGAATAAACTCAATAAGATAAATTCCTCCAGAATTCCTTCCACTAGAAAGGATTGCATCAGCCAACAAAACTAGCCACACAGAACCAACAGCTTAACACATTTATGCCCCCACCTACATTGCAGGTATACAATGTGCACTGCATACATTTCGTGTTTATATTTCAAACAAATAGCAAAAGGGAATATAATAACGACAAAGGATCCACAGCAACGTTATCCCCGTGGAAGAATTATATGACTGAACATAAGCCAAAGTTCTTCCAAAACTGGGGCAATATGGTGCTCATGCAGGCAGGACCTATGCCAAGTTCAATCCTAGACAATAACTGCCATCAAGATCATTGATATCGATGTAGGATAGTGAAATTCCAGCCTGAAGTAGGATATTAAAAGGGAATTGATTTCTACACTCCCTTTTTTAATAACCACGCTCCCTTTTTCGAATTTTAGAGTTGAAAGTGTGTATTTTTTTTTTGCTAAAAGACAAAAAAAGGGAGTGTGGATATTAACTCCCTATTAAAAGCAACACGAACAGCTATGGCATGATGTAATGCAAAAAGGAAGGCCACATCCAATCAATGGAAACAGTGATACAGGATAAAGAGGGGAAACTAGAAACTATAATTCAAGTCATTTACCTAAAGGTAATCCCCACAATTTGTTATCACGAATTTATGGCAATGCTAGAATGCTAAAGTGCTAGATGCTAGTGCATTTAGAAAATCAGTTGGAGTGGGAGAATAAAACAAAGCATCAAAGCTTGTCTAAACTCAACTTTCAGAGAAGAAAACAACGATACTGGCAAAGAATGGCGGCATAATCACGATACTTCTTCCATTATATCAGACACCAATTTTTCTGTTCACCAAGAGAAATGAATAAAAAACTTTGTAGTATGTAGGGAACTTACCCCACTGCCTTAGGTACTCTCAAACTCGGGTCCAAGATTAGATCGATATTCCTTACCTGGAATTGAAAAACTGAATCAGTTGAACAGAGAAATAAGTACTTGAAAGGGTAGTTTATATAGCACCACTCTAGACATTCATACTGCATGTTTCAACAGTCGCACATTGGGGCAATTACAACCCTCAGTGATAACAAACATTGATCATCTCCGAACCACTAGTCAAGCAACAGGAGCACAAATTATCTTAGGCAAGGAGGCAGCAAAGAACACGAAGTGGGTAATCAACTTGACCATCTTAAACCGGAGGAAAATAACTCTGAAGCTTGAGGGCGATTCAATGGGTGATTTGGGCGATTCAAACTTGATCGTCTGTTTCTAATCCGATCCCCATGGCTGATGGTACGATTTCGTTTGCAGAAGGGCTAGGATTCAAAGCCCTAGATTCTAATGAAATGCGAAGGCAACAGAAGAATGTTCGGTCTTCTCCTTCCAATTCCACCCACAAACCGTTTGATCTCTGTTCCCCAAAGGATTCATCTACTAATCCATCTCTTTCAACCGACTTCAAGAGAACTAGCCCTTCTCGGAAATTGCAGCAAGTTTTGGAAGAGGAATTACTGAGGGAAACTGAGGGTCAACAGCAACTGTATTCGGAAACCCTAGCTTTGAACACTCGTTGGATCTGGAGTTTCCACATTTGAGCAAAGATGAAACCAAGCAAGGTTCCTCCATCTGAGAGTCTATTCCTACCACATCTTCATCGGGGTTTGGGGCTCACAGCCCTAAATCAAAAAGAAACCCTAGCCCCTTTCGGAAGCTTCAACAAGCGTTGTTCGAGGAAGGCCTGATTCTGGAAGCAGAAGAGAGAGCTGCAGTCCAACTCCAATATCAGCCTCACGAGGTATCTTCCTCTAATCTTAATCCAAAAACTCTTATCAATGCTAGAGGCATTCCATACCTAGAAGGTGATCCTAATATGGGCTGCAGCAAAGCCGACACTAAACCCAGACAACCATAAAATTTGCCTCAGAAAGTTCCTACTAAACCCAGACTGAATCCAAATACTCCAAAAACCAAACCGAAAGATTGGGCATCCTTATTGCAATCCCAGAGCCCATCAATGGACATGAAACTTGATTTTTTTCCTGATCTCTTTAAAGGAAAAGAAGCCCAGGTCGAAATAGACGTAGAGCTAATAGATGTTGGTAGATGGAATAGGTACCTAGTGGGCCATTTCCTCAATGGCAAAATGCCTTATCCTTTGGTTGTTTCCACTGCCCGATACCAGTGGAAGGACTTGTTTGTGGCTGTAAAGCCAGATGTTGCTGGTTGCTATCTGTTCAAGTTCAGAGATGAACAAGCTAAACAACAAATATTGGATGGTGGCCCTTATTTCTTTTCACAAAAATACCTAGTTCTTAAGGATTGGCATCGCATGATGAAACCAGTTAAAGAACAACCCTCCCACATCCCAGCATGGGTTAAATTGCATAACTTACCTCTTGAGTTATGGAACCAAGAGTGTCTAAGCAGGGTAGCTAGTACAATTGGTAAACCACTACATGTGGACCATGCCACAGCTAAAACCTCAAAGCAACCAAGCCTACTTCAAACTAAATCAACCAGTGCTAGAATTTGCATTAAGATTAGTGCTGAACATGAGCTTCCTGAAGATGTGAGAATAACTATAGGGGGAAACTCAGTGGTAGTGCCTATTGAATATCAGGTGTTACCCCTTTTATGCAAACACTGTCAAGTCTTTGGCCATGCTACTACCCAGTGCTCCAAGAAAGTTCCCCAAACTCCAGTCAACCCACTCAAGAATGGACTTTAGTGGGTAATGGGAAACATCCAACCATCCTTCCTCAATCAGATTCCAACGGTACCTTGAATACTTCCAAGTCTGCCATTGTTAGTCCCCCAGCAGAAGTGCTTGCTGATTCTGAGGTAGAGTTAGAAAAGGTACCTGTAGGAATTGTAAGTAGTTCTCATGAGTCACTGAGCCAGCTTCAGAATGAGGTTCCCAATCAGTAGTTGCCTGCACTAGTTAGCTCTAACCAACAGGAAGGCCTTGTTCTAACTGTTAACAGTAAACATATTGTCTCAACAATTGCCTACTCCTAAGTTTCACTTAGAAGGGGTGAATGACAGTGATGAGAACTTAAATCCCTCCAGTCAGCAGGTTACTCCAGTATCCAGATCAGCAGCTAAGAAGGCTGCAAAATTAGCTGCAAAACTCAGAACTCAAGAACCTTTGGATCCTGGTGCAATGTCAGATACGAAACTACTGATGGGCTATGTTACATGGATCCTTCATTTTGGCTCAAGTACCCATGTCAATGTGTCCGACACCCGTATCCTTTTGGACACTCGGATCCTCTAATTGTTAAGAAACTTACAAGAAAATGAATATCAAATTAGCTAGAAAAGCGATATTTTGAGTATTTCACAAAGACAGGAAATAGAGAAATTGCAAACACATAATTTTCTTAACCCTTTCTTGTTTAAATACATTTATAAACATAATTTACAGTACATAATATGAGAAAACTATACAATATATAATACAAACAAGAGTTCAGGACGTGTTTCCGTACCCGTACCCAAGTTGGGGACACATATCCACGTATCCCAAGATTTAAGTTTACGAAGGTCTGACGCTTGGACTTGCACCCGCACCTGATACTCGCACCCGAGTCCATATAACATAGCTGATGGGGGGCTCCTCCAAGGCTGGACAGATAGGGAGGCAAAAGGGCTCTACAAAAAGCTCTTCCATAAATCAAGGAAGTAACTCTCTTTATTTGTTTTGTCCATATTTAGTTATATCATTTTGTTACTATCCACTTAGTTTTACTTTATGGAATGCTCATCTATAAATTTTGGTTTTTGGAATTTGAGGGGTCTTAATGATCCTCTCAAACAAAGGGAGGCAAAAACTTAGGTTCTTAAGAATAAATTATCTTTAGTTGGACTCATTGAACATAAAATCAAAGAACCCAATGTTTCTAGAATTGTCAATACTATGCTCCCTCGTTGGAATTTTGTTAGCAATCACCCCAGTTCTACAATGGGGAGACTTTTGATTTGTTGGAACCCTTTGGTCTTCCAGGTTCAGGTCCTGTGCCAGTCCAGTCAGTATATCCATTGTAAGGTGATCACTTATGATGGCCAATACTCTTTTGTTACCACATTTATTTATGGGGCTAATTGTTACCAAGAGAGACAACAGCTTAGCAACTCTGTGCTGTTACCCCTTAGGTGGTATTAGGTGATTTCAATGCCATAAAATCCCCTACTGAAAAATTTGGTGGGGATAGGTCTTGGGTCCCATGGATGGAGGAGTTCAATTCGTGCCTCCATTCAACAGAATTAGGTGACCTCAGATACTCTAGTTGTCACTACACTTGGTCTAATAAACAATTGGGAGATGCCCGCATTAGCACTAAGATTGATAGGGTCTTAGTCAATGAAAGTTGGATCAAAGATTTCTGTTGGTCCAGTGCTCATTTTCTCAGCCCTGGAGTATTTGATCACTGCCCTGTTGTTGTGTATTTGACAGCTACTACTCCTCCTAGGAAAAGGCCTTTTACGTTATTTAATTTTTTGGCGAAGCACCCTAAATTCATAGAATCTGTCCCGCAGGTTTGGAGGAAGGTAATATTGCAACAAGGATGAATTTATTTAAGGACTGCAGCGAGCATCAGAGAAATCTCAAAACAAAGAAAGCTATTTAGATACATCTTGATTAAGAAATTTGTTTCAGCTTGATGTTGCATTTTTGCTGTCTGGAGTTACTAGAATATCTTCTCTTGTTGTAGTACTTCAAGGTTGGAAAGTAAAGACCAAGAGTTAGAAGCAACTACTTTAGCATATTCCACTCCATGTCACCTTGACTAGTGACATGAAACCTTTCCGAAAGATTCTAGAGAACAATAGGAAGACGAAACAAAGCACATCATTGGTTTCCAAAAGTGGAGCCAATTTTCTTAAGAACAAAGATATAGTGACAATAAAGCATGGATTTGAACCAAGTTTAATAAGTTCATGCAAAATAACTTGCACTCTCCGTGAAAACTAAATTTGTCAACTCAAGAGCGAATAGATTCAAACAAGATTCTTGTGTTCCATAGCAATTTTCAGGTCCAGGCATGTTGTTTACCTTGCCTTGCCAGTCCATATCCGGTATCCATGCCTACCTCTAAAGGAAATATCCTTCATATTCAAAACTGGTAATCCAGATAGAATCCTAGACAACCCCAACCATCTAAGTTATAATTTTTTTTTTATTCATATTCAAAACAGGACATCAACTTATACACCAATGAGAAGAGAACCAAGGAATCTGCGTCTCATTAGGTTATATTATTTTTTATTATTTTAATGTTTGGATGAGCAAGTATAGGGGGCCATTGTTTAAGTGGTATTTTGAGAGAAGCCACTTTGTGCATATTGCCACAGGTTAGGTCTGTCTCCAATCCTTCCCCGCACATACCCCCAATGATTGGGAACTTCATGGATCTGTTATTGTTGTTGTTGGATGAAAAACAAAAGAAATACGTGAAACAAGAAATGAAGTATAACAGATTAAGGACAACAAGTCCACCTATAAACAAGTAGGGAAAAAAGCACAACATAGCAAATCATATACTACTTTCAATCCGGTACTCAAAAAAAATAAGTCGCAATATCCACACCCCAAAACTCAAGCATTTCTCTCCAGCCAAATAAATAAACATGGGCACTTGAACTAATTTGGCCGGTGTACTGTATAGACTACCCCAAAAAATGGGCATCACACTTCCTTCTAAGTTGCACTCTCTAACTAAACTTCAACCAGTACAAACTCAATCAATTTAGCTAGTCGCACAACAAATCTTTCGGTCATAGTGGTTTCTGTAGATTTTTCTTTATATTTTTCATTTCCCTTTTGTTGGCCAGACAAGTTTGGGTGCATTTTTATTCCTAGCCCTGCATTTTCAAGAAAATGCATGACTTTTATAGAGGTGTATTTTTGCTCATCCAACATGTGAGATTTAATTCACTTTCTAAATGCAGATAATATGTACTATACATTTTGTATATAAAAATGGAAAACATTCCTTGCATAAAGGAGTGCCACACTGGTTTTCATATGCAGTAAACATTCAACACATGCACATTGTAATTCCTTCAACGTGATATTATTATATGGAGAGGAATGACGAGAACTCATACCTTTAGCAATTGGACCCCCTCTTGAAAAGTAAGCCGTATGGTCTTTCTCAAGTACTGTACAGCCAATCAATCTCAATAGTCAGCACAAACAAGTGTATAGCTATGAAGAACGATTTACAGGATACGAATACGATATGACACGGATACAGCTGTAAGAGAAACTCTGAAAAACTAGGATATGGGTATATCCAAAATATGCTAGACTACGAACTATCATTACAATATTTTACCATTGTAGTACGTATAATGCAAGTATGATGAGAACCATTTTGTGCTCTATGTGCAAAAGTGTTGTACACTGCAACACATTGATAATGGTTCACAAACCTTTAAAGGCTCAAATGGATATTGTTTTCCAATGGCTTCAAGCTCTTTCTGACATCTTTCATTCAAACTATCAAACAATTCAATAAACAAGCAGTCCATGATGTCCATAACCTGCATGAAAAAGCTAGGCATCTTAACATCATACAAGTTATAACCTTTGTTAATTGGGGATCCTTACACTCATAAGCCAACAACTCAATTACATCAAAATAGTGCTCCTTGATCTCCATCTCAACATCAAGACTTGTAAACTCGCACAAGTGTCTGTGGGTAAAGGAATCCTCTACTCTGAAAACAGGACCTACCTCAAAAACAAAGCCAAAATCACCACAAATTGCCATTTGATTGTGAAGCTGAGGTGATTGAGCTAGACATGCAAGTTGCCCTTTGTAGTCCAGCCTGAAAATAGCTGAGCCACCCTCACTAGAGCCTGCTATCAACTTTGGGGTATGAATCGCCATATAGCCTTCAGATAGCTTGAACTGCTCGAACATCTATAGAACAACTTAAACTGAATTAAAAACCAAATCCACTAGTCACGCCATGTGCTCTGGTCTAAGTGTAAAACAAAAATGAAAAGAAAAAGGCAAATTGGTATTTACCGTAACAAAACATACATGTCATACAGAGTGCAAGAAAACAATAATAAAGATGAAAAACTATTGCCAAAATAGCCTACACTACACTACTGCTTGAAATTGATAGCAACCACAATAAGAACACCGAGCAATTACAAATGAGAAGGCAATAATTATATCGAAAAGCAACCTTGTTTTGGAAGAAGGCTAGTACAAATCGAACAAAAAGAGTGCATACACAATCATTGCCAACAAATAAACAGAGGATCTAGAAAACCCATGAATGGTCCACTACTGCAGTGATTTAACTGGTATAGTCAAGCCTATATAAATGATTTGGTAATGCCTATATGATAACCTTGAAGATAAAGAATCTGATGGGCAAAGATCCATAGCCATTTTTGAATGTCAATAAGTCATTTTGTGATCTTAAGTTCTCCTTTTCTTCTCCCTTTGAATATACAACAGTTGAAAGCAACTACAAATACACCAAAGGTAAAGAAGGTGAAAATGGGGTTAAGCGCAGGGTGTGATGGCTACTGTGGTGATCATTCATGGGATGCCGAACAGAGAGAAGTGGAAATACTGCAGTAAGGAATAATGATGATCCAAGAAGAGTGATTAATCTTCTCTTGCCCTTTGTTCTACGTTCTAGGATGTCTGCTTAATATTGCAAAATGGGAGATAAAGAAAATTACGTTAGCAGTTCCAACCATAGTTGCATGGAGCGGGAGGAGCAGGGGAATATAGAAGCTCCCAAGGTTGGAAGGGTGAAAGGAATGTGTACCTATATTATGAACATAATATAGCATAGATATGCACTTTAACATTACAATCATTTTAGGGAGCAAAAATATGGTCAAGTCCACCATAAGTGTATGAGTTCTTTTCAAGATATCATGCTTCGGCTAGATATATGAGTTCATCAACAATACTAATTATACATGGATCGAACAAAAACTCATATCTTCGTAAGGAGTGTGCTCCCATCTCAATGGGATTGGGCTCCTGTCAAGCTTCTTAGGTGGGAGCTACCCCACTTTAGGAGCTCCTTGCTACTAGGGTTGCGAACAAGCAAGGATGGCACATTCTATACTCGAATTAATTTCATTATCCACCAAGTTATATAAGCTCGCCACCCCTATGTTAAAATCATGATTCCATCTTTGTCCAAGAAGGTGGCAAAAAGCCAATTGTCACAACCCAAGGGTGAAATATAGTAATATCAATTAAAAATAGTTCATTATTCGAAAACCAATGTTGTAGTTTGTTTTATCACCATCATTGGAAAGCAAGGAAAGCAATATTTTGTTATATCTCATCTAGCCTCTTTGGATTGTGTGGGAGTCAATAATCTACAAATCTCCATCTCTAAAATCACTCCAACTAGTCATGCGTTCGATACATGTTGCATTGTGATCCTTTGTGCATGAGCACACAAGAAAGTATTCAGTGTACATATGGGTACTCGGAGGTCCTCCGTCCCACTAAGGCTACCGGAGGACCATCCTTACCTCCTTGGCTCCCTCACACCTCCGCATTTAATGGCAACTCTGCATTTAAGGTACCTCTGTACTTACGGTGGCTCTGCACAACACCCTTGGCTAGGAGCAAGGCCTATGTAACTTACTCGGGACCTAAGGAGGAATGTGGATTGGAGGCTAGAGTAAAGGGATTGTCAAGGGTCACCTCCGAGGTGAGCTCCAACTTGACTGGACATAGAGAGAGGGGGGTTTGCCAACGTCATCCCAATGTATGAGGATCTCTGCAGTATCCCACCTAACAAGCAGATGCATAGGGGTCTGTATCATACCCAATGTTCTAAATGGCGCTAGTCGGGCGCGGCGACCCACCGCCAAGCACCAAGCCCACCTAGGCACCGCCGAGCCACGTGGCATTTTTTTTTTAAATTAATATTTTTAATATATTATGTATATATTTTATATACTACAGCCAACACACATGCACTATTGCACAGTAGCACAGAGCACCCCACGCCACGCATGCACATTGCTCAAAGAAAAAGGACAGCTGAAGTGCTATATTTCCGATAAAAAAAAAGTACTACTCTGTACTATATTAGTGTATCTTTTAATGAAGAACAGCTGTTATTCAAAGAAAATTAAAAAATAGGCAACCTTGTTGCAGCCTTTTGACTTGAATAGGCAGTTGTGCAATGAAGGATAGCTTTGTTGCAGCCTTTTCACTAGAATAGGCAGGCTTTTTGACCTTTTGATAGCATATTAGCAGAAAATGTGGTAACCCTTTTACTCTTTCAATCCTTCTCTATTTTACTGGTTCGAAAAATTGCCGTCAAAGCCCGCCTATCTCCGCCAAAGCCTTTCTAGCCGCCAAACGAACCGCCGAGAGGTGTAGGCATGGCGGTGACCTGCCGCCGAGCACCTAGGCGGCCATTTAGAACATTGATCATACCTACCACCAGGCCATGACACAAGTATCACCCAACTGTGTCTGGGAGTTCCTCGTTGCAAAACTCCAGTTCTGGTTATAACACTAAAAGTGGAACCCGTACTCTAATGAGCATTAATGAAGAGAGTCACGCCGTCTCCTCCAAGACTCTAGAGCTCCTATATAAGGAGGAGTTAACTCCCATTAGATTGGGAAAGATATAGGATTATTAAGATTGGTAGCTGATCCATTATACCAACAAGCCTATACACCAGTTGGTTGTACTATTGATCACAATACTCAGCTTTTTCCTTCTTTTGCAATGGGAACCTATGATTCGCAATGCCTGTTAAGGAGTCCCTCAATCACTTGGCCAACCTATGGTCAAGCACAAAAAGTTCAAAATGCATTGTTCTCGCCATCCAATAGGCTTTGTGGCCAGGAACTCACTGGCTGTTAAGTGCTTTGATATTTTAATAAACCAAAAAACAAATATAAGGTCCTAACCTATAAATGATAAAGTACTGACCACGTCTAAGTTTTAGTTTTTATCAGTCTTTACATGGCTAGAAGTGAATGAAAGGCCTGACAGAAACTATTACCTATCCATGTTGCTTTCAAGAAGGCCTGCGAGGAGCAGAAGCACACAAGTGCAAGTATCCAATCAAAAAGCGTATCACATCAGCAAGAACCTACAAGTGGCAACACGTGAAAAGAGGTAAATTCAGATAGTTTGATAACAAACCCGCCCCCCCCCCCCCCCCCCAAAAAAAAAAAAAAACAGTTTAAACTGTTCTGAAATGAAGTTGAGCTTACAGCATGATCAGCCATCTTCTCTATGGCACCAATGGCCCCTCTATCATGCCTTTTCGGTGGACTATCTGTGACAAATACGACAGAATGTTCAGCAACCTTTAAACATTTGCAGAAATGCAAAAATATATAGGAGAAGATCTTCAGTCGTTCTATGGCCCACTATTTCTGATGAATGAATATCCTTTCAAACAAAAATCATCGAAGAGAAGTAATAGGAGATGTTCGTAATAAATCTTCATCTAATTTTTCCCCTTTCAGGAAGAAATTGCAATAAATGAGAATGAAAGGAAATAGGTACAAAACTAATAAACCCACGATCAATAGCCAACCCAAGTATTCGTTATGATCACAAGCTCAAGTGAGGGTCTCACCCGGGCGTTCACTAAAGCAGAATTTTCTAGATGTGAAATACTCCATAGATAGATGACAACCACCATGCCATAATTCAGCATTACTCATCGCTACCCCACACACAATGCCACTATAAGTTCATACAAGGGGCACCATATCTCTTTCCAAATGCACTTGTAATGTAAGTCATCATGATAGTGTTAGCCAATAACAAATGCAATATTGCATCTTAAGCATAAGTTTATTTTTTATCAACTAGCATCTAAAATGTTGTAAAATATGAGAAGAGTCCCCATAAAATCTACAAGAGTCGGGTACTTCTATTGTGAAATACTCTATAGATAGATGGCAACCACTCCTATTTCAAGAATATGTACACAACCCATCACGATAAGTATTAACTATCACAATTAAAGTGAAGTATGTATATGCACAGCCAAGAAGGGGTAAAACTGAACTTCAAGGTGCACAAAAGCAAGCACAGTGGCGGTTCTTGTCTTAAAACAATGCACTAATGGACTTGCCAATATTTATATTCAAAAAATAATATGAATAAACATAATGCGCACTCGTAAGCACAACCAAGCAATAAGCAAGTAAACCAAACAGGAAAAGCAAAAATTTAAAATCCAAAACCACAAAAATATCATAGCCATAATGCTTAAGAGTCTAAAATTTGCAAGAGAAGAGATCTGATTATATTTGTTATCAACGATAAGAACTACGATGAATAAGCATAAAGTCCAACATGTGTCACTAAAAACGGATACGTACATAAATTGTAGTCTGCCTCAAGACTTCATGTTTATAGCTCCAAAGAATTTTGTACTTTAGAACACCACAAATGGCAACATAATTGACACAAGAATATCCCTCTTTGCCAAAAAGGAGCATGTAAAGGGTACAGAGTTATAAACTATGTTAGCAAATTAGTTTCAATTTGGTTCAAGCGACAAACATTCAACAAAATAATGATTTCTCATCTATTCCAACAAAAAAACATTTCCAAGATCATTACAACTATTTTTTGTGCATTTTGTCTAGCTAAAGGCCCACTGCCTCTAAATGCTGAGCTTATCACAGTTGATTGCTTTCTTCTAAGCAAACTGATAAGCAAATAAATAACAAAAGATATTAGAATTTGTTTGAATCCCTAAACTCTAGATTGTGTAACGAAGGTGTATAATGCAAAACTAATGTTTGGGAATCCTTCCTAATCATCAAACCGGTATCTCATGCAGATCATCATTAAAAAAAAAAAAAAGCGTGAGGAAAGCAAGTCAGAAAAGGGAAAAACAAAGGTAAGCAAACCGGATAGGCATCAATGGCAGAAGGCGCAGCTGCTATCTATCTGCAAGCCATTGATTTCTTCAGCAGTTACTCTCCACAGTTCCTCAGCAGCAGCTCAATAAATTCCTTCGTAACCAAGCTCAGAAACATAACAAATCTAGTTCATTAAGCGAAATAAAAATGGAAATCGGACAAACCCAGTCACGTATGCATACATGAAAAAGTAAAATCATAGTCTCGAAACAGAGACAAATCGTACCTTTCTCAAGTAACTAGTGTCACCTCTCGTGCGTTGCATGAAACGCATGCTCAGTACAATAGTTTAGATATGAGTTTCAATAAGTTGCCTAATACATGCATTGAATCGTCGTTAAACATGTGCAAATGGTATAGCAAACGTATGCAGCTGCAGTGGAGAGACAAGACAAAAGGGCTGGAGTTATACTTGCCAAATTGACGCATGTGAGCATGGTGAAGTTGGCAACGGAACTACTACAACAACAACAAAACCCATGTAGTCCCCAATCATTGGGGGTATGGGCGGAGTAGGATTGGAGACAGACCTAACATTTGGCAACGGAACTAATTACCAAAAAATTTGGAAGATAAGCCGACAGTATAAAGTTGCTAACTAAAACCAAAGTAGTCAGCCTTCTTAATTTAAACTTGCATTTTCTACCTACGTACATACGACCTACATACAAGTTCATAATCCTTACATAGGCCATACTAATTTGACTGATGGTGGTAGTTCAAAAATATAAATTCAATTAATCAGTCAAAAATATGAATTCAATCACGTTATTCTGTTCAAGCCCAGCCATTTGGACCAAACACCAAGGTGTGCAATTCTACATTTACATTAGGGTTCAGCACTAATGCACGGTAGGTTAATAGGTTGAGCTCACGAACAAATGACTTCCACCCATCACCAACAAAAAATCCAGCAAAATCTGAGGAGAGAGCTTCTTGGATGTCCCAATGTTCAATTCCACAAGAGAGGCCAAGGGGTGAACTACATCATCTCCCCTCCTTTGCCTTTGTCCTCTGCTACTACCACCACTTGATAACCAACAATATAAATCCATCGGTGAGTTCGATACTTAATATCTACAACGCTAACTTACTAAATAATCAACCAACTTTGGAAAGAGCTAATGCTTGGCATCTCACCTCCAAATAGGTTTCCACGACCAAAATAGGCTCGAAGATGTCAAATGGGTCATGCATACCAGCGCCGCCACCCATTCCTTGTTTGAGTGTATCCTCACCATATTGATCACAGATCTCATGAAAGGAAATGTATCTGGCTCCTTCGGATCTGCCTAGAGTTACATATCAAACCAATCCTCGAAAACCAGATGTATCAAATGCTATCTTAGAATCTGGTTTGTTATTCATTTTTTTAAACCTCAACGCAAAAAACAAACTACAAGAGATCTGTTCTTGAAATTCCTTCACTTTATTTATGTTCTTTAATGTGATTGTATCTATGCATAAGATGGCTTAATGAACGCATTTGATCTATGGTTGCTCCCTAGCTAGGATCAAGATATAACTCCAACAATGCTATGCTTGCCATTTCAATCCCAAGAGGGAAAGAGATATGGAGTGGGAAAATGAAGGACAATGAGGAAGAATAAAAGAATCCAAATTCAATCCTCATGTTTGGTTGTGTAGAGAAAATAATAGATCCATTTGATATATAACCGCAACCCTCACCCAAATAGAGAAATGGAAACTAAAGTGGTTGAATGCCCATTTAGAATCTTTAAAAATAAATCATCCAGCAAAAAGATTGTAACCTGCTTAAGAAACACATCATGCCAATTTTGAAGTGTCTCAAATGACTTGAGTATATTCACATCATATACAAGGATCCAGTAATCCGCACCGCAGTAAAATGAAGCACCTAGGCTCTGAAAACTTTCTTGCCCAGCCATGTCCCAAATCTGAAAAACGCAATTAACACATAAATTCAGCATATGTGAGTAAACTAAGACGTCGTCTCATGCAAAATACATAGATTAGTATTAGGTTGAGCTGATTACACACTTGCAAAGTGACCGGTTTTCCATCAATCTTTGGTTCTTTTGTGACAAAATCAGCTCCAATTGTAGACTTATATTGTTGCCTGAATTTCTTGTAGACATATTTGGAGCAATAGTTAAAGAACCACAAACATAACAGTGGTTTCTAACACAATGAACTCAAATGCGGGGGGAACATGGCACCGTCTGTGCACTAAAATGACATAGTTTTGAAGCATTGAAAACCCCGTTGTAAAACTGATATGCACTTGGTTAAGTAATCCCTCCACCATTTACCATAGCGAAAAATACTAAATATGCATTCTCATATACTTTGTAATACAATGTCACTCTAATCTAGAAATCAAACATGGCATAATATTAAAATCACTAAGTAGCAATTTTATTTGTCACCTTTTAACGAAAACCCTGCTAATACACCAGCAGTAAATGATCTTGCGAAAGTGGTGTTTATATGCCCAAGTTTAGGATGTTGATTCATCAAAGATGTCCTCCCCAACCTGAAGAAAACACAACAGGAATTAGAAGGAATGAACTATTACGTGATTTCGAAACAAAATAAACTCCCATGATGCTTTAAACCAAGCCAGAGAAACAAACCCAATTGCCAAATCAAATATTAATGACAAGCATCATACCTGCTATCGCCGAGGACGATGACCTTGAGCAAAGCCAAAGCACGCAATACGTCTCCTCAGGAAACTCTTCAGATTAAGGAATCCTGTCCCCTACGACCCCTCATATGGTAGGAATGGCTTCTTGGCCTCAGTGGGTAAGTAAATTATCCACTTTAAAGGGTAAATATTTGGCAACCTCTATTGCTAAGTTAGTATTCACTGTTTATGTGCACCAATTGTGGCTTGAGAGGAATCATAGGAAGTTTTAGAATCTTAGTAGCCCTCCTGAAGTGGTTGCTAACAAAATCTCAAATGAAGTTAGAAGCAGGTTGTTGTCCCTTTCCTTCAAGGGGCCTTCTCATTTACTTTCTATGTGGAGCATTCATGTTTGATTTGAATATACTGGTTAGATTGAGGGGCACTATTCTCATATGCTTATATGCAAGTCATAAATCAAGGGGAGTGCTTTCAAAGCTTTCCCTAGCTACATCGTTCAGCAAGAGCTAGCAATAGTTGCTGGCTGCATCACTCAATTATCGTACAGAAACATCTCAGCTGCTAAAACTTTTAATTAGTCAAAGAGAGCAAGTGCATACATGGTGGATATAACAAACATTCAGCAAGGCCATGGTTCCAGGGAAGTTAGCTTCAAAGCTTCCCCTTGACCCTATAACCTGTCACTTACGTCTGCTATTACTTCTATATACACAGGTAGTTATCTTATCCTCTGGTGGTATTCTCTACTAGATAATGAGAGATCTCTTGTGTTGAGAGTATGGTTGAAAGCATTTACTACAATCTGTGTTTCCCTGTGAAAGTGTGATTGGGCCTCATCTATTCTTTGAGAGTAATAATTAGTGGGGGCATTATGAGATGCTTAGTAGAGGGAGTAGAGAGGATCCTTATCCCTTAGTTTCTGAAAAAAGTAGAGAGGGAGGAGTGAGTTTTCCAAGGGAGTTGATTGTCAGGACCACATATTCCTAGGAAATCAGTTCCAGTTTTATTTTGTCTGCTAACATTACATTGTGAACATATCATATGTTTTATATCCAACACATTTGATTGCTGTTTGTCTCAGTATAGCTCAATTGTGTTGGTTTTCTTGCTTAAGATTTAAGCTTTATATGTTAAGTAGGCACCCTCTTTCCTATTTGAGCAGGAACCCTCTTTCCTGTGTGCAGTACAGCAAGGGTTTATCTTAGAGTACCATTGGTGATTTGTTGGTTTTTCTGATCATTCATTGAAAGTGCTGACTGTATAGATGGCAGTTTCTTTGCTGTAGAAGGTATTAAGCTGTTTGTTAAGTAGTTGTGAACTTGGGGGTTGTCCCATTGTTTAAACCTACCCTTAGGGGGTTGTCCCTTGGGTTGTTTAAGCCTTCCTAGGGGGCATGTCCGTAGTTATCTTTTGATTTCCTTACTGTTGCTAGTTACTGCTACTGATCTATTAGGTAGTGGCCTGTTTTTTGACTGCTCATGTGGTGTACCAGCAACTACTGAGCTGATCCTTGGTAAATGATGCTTGCTACTGATTCTACTACTGCTTGTCTGTTGCTATGATATCATGCCATCGGTATCTGGCTTTCATTCTCATCGCTAGCCTGCCAGCTGCTGTCCAGTAGTAGCAGCCTGGCGGACTGTAGCTGACTGCTATGGCTGCTGCTGCTGTCCAGTAAATTGTTGCTCCTGCTGCTGTGTGCCTATGGCAGTTGATGGTTTGCTCTATTTGGCTGCTGGTTTTACCCTGCTGCTGTTGTGATTCTCAGCTCCTGCTGATTGCATGTGCTTGTTCTGAACCTGTCCAGATTCCATTGGATGTAAGGGTACTGCCACAGTTTGAAGGCTGCCCAAGTTCTGCTCATACCACGAGTTGGCTCATCTCTATGTCCTACTGCTGTTCAAGTCCTGCTCAAGGCCTACTGCTACTGTTTTCTACTACTTTATCCTCAGTCCAGTAACTGAGTTCAGAGGCTTCTATAGTTTGCTAGTGGTTCCTTTCGGCAGTTGTTCGCTAGTGTTTGTTATTACCAGTTAGTTTCATGTCTCTTTTGTAATGTTTAGGAGTCCAAGCACAGGCTTTGACATCCATTTAGGCACCGTTTCCCTTCCCTCTTCTAGATGGATTGGAAACAGCGCATGTCATTTCATCCATGTAGCCATTTGGAGAAGCCAATTTTCTTTTCTTTTTGTTTTCTTTTTCCTCCTGGGATATGCCCCTTGTAGGCTATATATTCGGTTAGCCTCTTTTCAATTTCAAGCTGATTTACCCCAAAAAAAAATACTCTTCAAACTACGCAAAATAATGAAGAATACAAAACCCCGATCCAATCCATACCTAATCACGTTCTTGATCTTTAGAAACTGTATCCAGAAACCCTAACTAGACAATAAGCCTACTCAAGAAACTCTCCAAAACACAAAAACCTATCCACGACCCATTACTCATCTCAGTATTTCAAATAATGGCTCATACTCAGAAAAAATTTTAAAAAACAAATTTCACAAAAAAGTTTCAAAATCCACAATTCTTTAGTCCAAAAATACTAAAAACTTCCCTAAAAACCCATAACAAATTTAACAAAATGAAACAATCCCACAAAGCTTTAGTAAAATTTCTGAAAGGTAATTAATAAAATTATCAGTTTGTCTTTGTATGATTTAGTCTTACCGTTTCAAAGATCGTTGACGGGAAGGGTTACCGTTTCAAAGATCGTCGACGGACTACCCTTCCCCTAGTAGACTGCTGTCCAACATGAGAAATCTGCAAACATACACGAACAATTACTCATAGCTTTCTTGGCAAGGTCATCGTCCGTTACCGGTCCAGGACAGAAACAAACGTCATCGTCCGTAATCTTCTTCGAAAACAGTACCTACTAACGGCACCTTCTTCTGAGCTTTCTTGGCAAGGTACTCGGCAACGCCATCGTCCGTAATCTTCTTCAAAGACGATCTCTTCCTCCTCCTGCCATCGTCGCTGTCCTCGGAATCGCGGCGCCATCGGCTGCGGTGGCTGTGACTCCGCTGCGGCGGCGAGTCTTGGTTGTCCGCGTTGGAATCGGACGCTGGCGCCGGGTCGGAGTCTGGTCTTGTTCTTCTTCGTTTGCGTGAGGTTGTCTCTGAGAGAGAGAGAGACGGGGAGGGAGAAGGTTGTGGTGTGCGATGGATGGAATTTTGGAGTGGTGGTCTTGTGGTTTCCATGGGGGAGGGAGAGGGAGAGGGGAGACGGAGAGGCCGAGAGAGGGGGGAGAGCCGGAGAGGAGAGGGGAGGGGACAAGTGCGGTGAATCGTCATCGTGTGCAGGGGTGGGTTTTCTTGTGTCGGTTTGGCCGTTGGGGGAGCGTGGGTGGGGCGGTGCGAGAGTGGAAGAAATTTGAGAATTTGAATGCTTGGTGGTGCTAAGTAGGGTTTTCACGCGCGGATTCCACCCTTCAAAATGGGTTGGAGAGAGCCCATAGGATCTCGATGGTTTTTAGGGCCCGATTGGATGCCGTATGAGTTTTGGGTGTATTATTTATGAAGGGGAGATAAGATAGTAAAAGTATTCAGAATGCTATAATCAAAAGTAAAAGATTTTTAAAATTAACAATGTTAGTGCAAAATATGGCTCACAATGCTATAATCAAACTTAACAACCTCCTTCGAAATAATCAAATTTTGGGCTTTGGATAACCAAAATTAGCAACTTTTTGACAATAATCAAATTTAATAGACCCTACATATTCTTAATCAAATACACCAATTATTATACAAAATTGTTCTCTCTTCCCTCTTCCTCTCACTCTTTCTTTCCAAACAATATTTTGGAAAAAAAAAATATTTTACTAAAAAATTAATGTTTTTAGAAAATAGTTTTTTCTAGGGTAAATTTCACTGACCTCCCCTGAGGTTTCTGACAAATGCAGGAACCTCCCCTGAGGTTCTAATAATTGCACTGACCTCCCTTACTTTACAAACTATTATTCAGATTCCCCGATTCCATTAAATCCACACTAACACCATTAGTTTTTGTTATTAATTGACTGAAATGCCCTTGAATATTACTAATCTAAACGATCAAGTCTTTTTTCCTTCTTTTTTGTAATTTAATTGAAGTTTAAAATATTAAAAGTAACATTATACTGGTTATATAAGATAACTTCAACATAAAATTAGACTCAATTATACAAACTTTCGTCGAATTTGAATAATTAATCATGCATTTTACATTATCATAGTCATTCTTTCCCTCTTTTAAGTGTGATTTTTCTAATGTAGGACACATAATAATGAAAATAAACTTTACTCTATATGTCAATTTTTCTAAGAAATGATCTCAATATAATTTACACATTGATCATTCTTCAAAATTTTCTTCTGCGTTCCCCCCCCCAGTGCGTTAGAGATGAAACACAATTATTACTAATGAACTAATAGGGAAAATAAGAAGGAAAAATTAAAAAAAAAAAGATTAAAGAATTTTTTATACCGAATTTATTTAGTCGGAAAATATATTAAAAAATACACGATAATTTTTTTATATGTGGAATTAGGCATTCACATGCCTCTTTTATTTTTCAAAACCCATGTAGGAGAGGAAAAAATAGATCGTGATCAATTATCAAAATGCATAACTCGTTATACAAGCTTGACCAAAGTATGTATAACTCAAGTATGACATTGTTAAATATTAAATCACAAGTCAATTAAAGAAAAAAACTAACACACAAACATAAAAATTAAAAAAAAAAAGAGAAGAAGATACATTGACTTTGTTCATGAAAAATATGTAGAAATCAAGGTAATCTGACCAAATATATTTAGTTAGTTCTAATTTAACATAAAAAATTCCAATTAGAAAAAAAATGGAACAAGAAGAATTGATTTTATAGTTTACATTTGAGGGCATTTTAGTCATTTAGCAGATAATACTAACGGTGTTAGTGTGGATTTATCGGAATGGGGGAATCTGAATAATAGTTTGTACAATAAGGGAGGTCAGTGCAATTATTAGAACCTCAGGGGAGGTTCCTGCATTTGTTAGAAACCTCAGGGGAGGTTATTGAAATTTACCCTTTTTTCTAAAAAAAATTTCAAAAACTATTTTCTATTTCTAGTAAATAGTTTTTATTAGTTTCAAAACTATTTTTAGAAAAATTATTTTCTTTTGTTCACAGTTTTTAGTTTTTTGTAGTTTGAATATATGATGTGACAAGTTTTGGTTATCCAATTTTCATTATACCATTGTAGATATCTACATTACTAACCTTAGCAATATCTTAAATGAATAATCAAAAGCTGATGTGGCAACTTTTGGTTATCAATTTTTGATTATAGCATTGTGGATACCCTAAGGGGTATTAGTTAAGAAGGGAGGGTCCACATTGATATGACATTTATATAGGGTGTATTAAAAAGTAGATAGTTTGGATGATGTATTAGAGAAGGGGGATAAAATAATACGCCGTTTGGATATAGGATAAATTGGGTGTATAAGGAATGGTGTATGACGTAAAAAGCTATCAAATGACTCATTTGCCCTATGCAGTATGAAATTAAATTTTTCATTACATTAATTGAATAATTACGGAACCAAATATATTTAATTACTTTTCAACATTTATGCTATAATAAGTTATTTTACTAAAAAAAAATTAAATAATTGAATTTTTAAAAAAAAAATTAAAATGTATTTCACTATAATAAAACTTTTTTTTCACTTTTCTTACCCATTATTATGCTTAAAAAATATGTTTTTTAATTTATTATATGGAGTAATTAATTTTTACCTTCTCTTCTCTAAACAGGTTTTCCCTTCTATTATTACACTTTGTTTTTAATTAAAAACCACATTTTCACTTTCCAACCCATCCCTTCTTCTCTCCCCTCTTTTTCCCAGATTACCTCTGTCAGCCGGATGAGGGAGGGTAGAAAAGTCCAAAACGAGGGTGTATTAGCCCGGATGATTTTTTGCTACCTCCAGAGGTGGCAATAAATTATACGGCTTGAGGGGGATAAACGAACACCGGGATTAGTTTATACACATGAAGAAAGCACATCCAAACGGCGCAAAAACCATCACATCAACCCCTCATCCGGGTGTATTGGCTTATACACCCAAGGAATGCTGCATCCAAGCGAGGCCTTAATGTCATTCCCAACAGCTTCACCTTTTTTCGGGTTTCAGCTGGTCTAATTAAAAAATACAATATTTATATTAAATACAACGGTTATTCATTGCCCAGTTTTGAATGCACCTGTGGGCAATGCGATTGCCCGTTCTTCCTTCCGGGGAAAGGATTCCGTTCCCTTCCCGAGAGAGAAAAAGGCCGCCGGTTCGCGTGAGCGCTTTTTGAAGCTGGACGACAAGCGCTCGCGAAAATACAGAGTCGCCACTCGGGTTTGAAGGTCCGACACCCAAGGAACCGTATTTCGAAGCACTTGCCGCGCTGTTTGATTTGAAAAAGCTAAGGAACCAGTCCGTCATAACCATATCTGGGTTCGGGAGCCAGGTTACGAGAGGGGAAGGGTTTTATGGCACCCCTCTCGCCCAATCCGGAGATCGGTCTCTACTTAGGCATTTGCGAAAGATGTTTGTTTTGCGATTCTGTTCGATTAATCAGTTTTTAGCCAATTAGGGCGGGGAAACAGTTTAATGGGGATTAAAGCTGTAACAACTTGCAAGATGTGATAGATAGCATGGATGAGCAGTTAGTATAGGATGAGAACAGACTGCTGTGGGAGTTTAAACAAACTGGGATGCCCCTGTTTTGGAGTGACGTGCGCAGGAAGAAACCAGCATGCACTGAACAAGTCACTGCATGTTGTTCACTCTTGCGCGCATAATTCCAAGACAAGCGCGCGCCGGTGAGCTTAAAACCCACAGCTCTTATTCTCAAACCTTCTGGGCTCTGGAAGGACCAGTGCACACCCAGGACAAACCACGCAGTTTATAGGCAGCATAATATACAGTTTAAAGGCTTAAAAGCCCTAAAAATTGACAAAACACCCCATAAACAGTGTGGGGACAAAATAATGGCCTAAGGCCGAGCTACCCGTGCAAGGCCACTCACTGGTCAGAGGCAAACTGTCGCGCGATGGAGCTAGTCTGGCGCGCGAGGATGCGCCCTGGCGCACTGTCGCGCGATGGAGTGAGTCTGGCGCGCGATGGTGCGCCCTGGCGCACTGTCGCGCGATGGAGTGAGTCTGGCGCGCGATGGTGCGCCCTGGCGCACTGTCGCGCGATGGAGTGAAACCCTCGCGCGATGGTGCGCCCTGGCGCGGGATGATTGCGCCCTGGCGCGGACCAGACCAGTGCTTGGTTTACACATTTCTGGGTTACTGGGACAGATCCAGAATGTTCCCAGGGGGACTCCAAAACAGCAGAAACTCATATTGAACTAAGACTAGCAGTTTATACAAAAGAAAGCAGTAAACTGATTATTATCATGCTTGCAGAGTGATTTATATACACATGAATGCAAAACAGTAGGACACCAATCCCCACGCGGTCCATCTCACGCAGCACCGGAGTGTCGCGCGAGAGAGTGGGACCATCGCGCGTTGGTTCCTACCATGACGGTTTTTGAAACCTTGCCAGCTTTAGGACCAGGACTGGTATTGATTACCAGCCTTGGCCCTGCCAACCCCCGTCAGGGATCAGAACAGAAAGACAGTAGGTATGCTATACCTTTGGTTGAGTTTGAAACGAATTCGAGCTTTGAGGTTGAGGTTGTTTGAGGTGTTTGAATTATGGAGTGAAAATGGGAGAGAAAGAACAAGCTATGTTCTTTGATGCATGGAGTGTAATCTTTTACCAAAGCTTGACTTGGAAAATGCTAACCCTTTGAAAGAGAAACAAATGGGGGTATATATAGGGAAAAGGGGTGAATCTGGTTGGAAACAGAGGAGTTCAGGCAGTCCACGAGGCCTAGCTGAGGCTGCATTGGTGGCCAACTGTCCTCCTTCAGAAAGGTCGGTGGTAGGTTGGACCCTCGCGCGACGGAGTGAGACTGTCGCGCGATGGTGCGCCCTGGCGCACTGTCGCGCGATGGAGTGAAACCCTCGCGCGATGGTGTGCCCGGGCGCGGGATAGTTGCGCCCTGGCGCGGACCAGCAAGGTTTTTGGTTTTTGAAGTGGCTTAGGCTAGGTTAGGTTCAAGGGTTTTGCAAACACTCAAAGCTCAAACACGCTATCATTCCCGGGGTGTTCTTGATCCATTTCATCATCGGGGAATCAAAAACCGTAAGTAAACTAATCTGGAAGCCCAGATTGGGGTGTCTACAGCACCTTTCATATTGAACCAATTTCTTGGTTACTTGTGTATTCAACTTTCTTTTTGGATGGTCCAAGAGTAAAAAAAGAATTTCTTCTAAAATTTTTATTTGCAAAAAAAAAAAAAAAATTTGCAACGAAAATGTTGATGATTTATCAAGAAAATATATTTTAAAAAATTAATACATATATTTATTTGGATAGCCTACTCTTAGATGGCTAACCTTCTTATCATTTGCTAAATTTAATTTATATATTAACATCTAAAACAAGCTACAAATGCCTAAATACAGATGAAAACTTAACATGTTCTACAAATTTACACCTAACTTGTTGTTTAACATATGTATAGAGGATGCTTTACGAGATTGCCACGCATTACGGCTGCACAAAAATTTGATTGGGCTGGGTTTGGGTTGGCTCATCTTTATCATAGTTGAAAAAACCAATAACATCACCGAATTTTTTCTTCAATTGTAACCCTTTCCGTCAACAAGTGAACGGAAATAGACTATGTGGATAAGAGGAGGCTAGTGTGGAACATATTTTGTTACGGCCTAGCATTTTTATTTAATTAATTAATTATGTTGCCTTTTATTATTGGTGTGATACGGTTGGGTCCTATTTAATTATTTTGCATGCGTTATGGGTATTGTTGACACGATTGTAATATTTGGAGTAAAAGATTAATTTTGGGTAAATTAGTAGTACGTGGGTTACCATAGAATTTAATTAAAGGTCAGATTAGAAGAAAATATTCTTACTTATTTAAGTAAATTTGACTACCTAATTAGCTATTATTCTGGGATCATGGGAGAGTGGGGCCTAGTTATTTGTATTCTGGTAGCCATAATTAGGTTTTTACACGCACTTTCAGAGAGAGGCTGAGAGAGAGAGAGAGAGAAAGAGAGAGAGAGAGAGAGAAGTGTCACAGCTTTGAAGGTTCATCGAGTTCGAGTGTTCTTACAACCAGTGGTCTTGGTTCTCCTAAAATAGGTACTTTGCCCTTTAATTTTTTGGTTGCCTTCTGATCTACATATATGATTGGGTCCACCTAGTTCTTG
This sequence comes from Rhododendron simsii, assembly GCA_014282245.1. NCBI lineage: Eukaryota > Viridiplantae > Streptophyta > Magnoliopsida > Ericales > Ericaceae > Rhododendron > Rhododendron simsii. The sequence goes on along the minus strand of WJXA01000248.1, from coordinate 90,278 downwards.
TTCAAGTGAAATTACTCGGTAAGTGTATCATGTATGGCGGGTAGTGTTTTGTGTTGCGAGGATGTGAGACCAGGTGTCGAGATTTGTGCATGGCGGCGTACAGTGGTTTAGGGTTGCTCATGCATGTCTTCTTCGGCCTCGCCCTCCTCTTGAATAGCTGGAGGAAGACAAGTGTTAAAGAGGTCATTCAAACGGGTCATGTTGGCATCTATCTGAGCGGCCCTTTGCTGTACAGCAGTAATGCTAGCCTGGATCTTCATGAGCATGGTTTCCAGAGTGAGTGGTTGTGGTTGATCTGCCATAGTGATGGTCCTGAGGTGCTTGATACAGAGGAGGGGGTAGGTGATCCCGGAGATTCTGTCTCTTCAAGAACAGGAGACGAAGCTGACTGTAGAGTAGCGAGTAAAGAATGCGGGGAGTCTTCCGTTGTGACTAACTGGGCTTGAGATCTGACTAATCTCTGAATCGGATTCTGGTGCAAACGTTCCCAAGTGGGTTTGGCCTTCTGCCTCGATACTTTCCTTGGCGGTGCAATGGCTCAGAACCTTTGTTTGCATAAAGTGAGAAAAGGCTTAATAAGGGCCCTGCAGCAACTTTAATCTAAATAAAAGACTAAAGCGAAAACACAGTCACCGTCGTCAGTGTCGCCCTTAGACTCTAAGACTAGCAGACAAGTCTGTCTTATGATGTTCGGACATTGCCAGTGATCCTCAGAAATCTTTTCGAGGTGTATCCTTTCTTGTATCAACTGAGACAAAGAGATGTCAAAGCAGTCTAAAGGTTTTGGTTATTCCGTTTCGGAAGTTTCAACTTTGAACTTGGAACAATTCGGTGTGGATGACACGATGCTATAACCGGGGTGGCGTAGGCAGCACAGTGCCGTAGCCTAGATGGTGTACATGCTTCGCATGATAACCAAAGTGGTGTAAGCATCGCGGTATTTTCCCCGTTTTGTTCCTCGTTTTCTGTTTGAAATCTCGATTGGGTAATTAGCCAAAGGCTTTTAGAAAGTCTTGATTTCCCAAAGTCTGATTGACCTAAGGAACTTTGAGAATTGACAACGTGCATCATCGAGATGCACGACTCCTCATCGGGCCAAAGTAAGGTCCTAATAAACATAAGACAGACTTGAAGGAGAGAGAACCTAGGAGCTGCCTTAAACATGCTTCTACGCAGGAACGGTATGCATGTATGAACAGTGTATGCGATAGGGAAAGCAGTAACACGCTGACAGTATATGGGGGTTAGATGCAAGTAATCTTACCCTGTAGGTACCTGTCCTAGTTTGGAGAGTGCTAGTGCTTTGTATATGCAAATGCTGGTTTTGGCTTGAAACAGGTTCCTCGGACTAGAGGCAAGATATACCTCCCGCTGCCCGCGTAACCACAGAGCAACGGTCGAACGGTAGAATGACTCATCATCGTCGAAGGTTGTTGGTCATTCGGGGTCCCCGGGCTTCGGTAAACCGTGCCGGCTTGCCAAAACGATCCAACGAGGCTTATCCCACATTGATGCAAATGAAGATGCTAGAAAGTTGTTTTAATAAAATAGAATCGCAAATTCGCAAATGCCTTTTCAAATTTAGCTCACTTTTATTTGGTCCATTTTTGAAGGAAACAACAGAATTTGAACAAATGGAAAAGTCCTAGATTAGATTGGCCGGACACAGGGTCCTGTTAAATCACCATCCTAACCTTCAGCAGCGCGAAGCTCACTATTGTGACAGACTTTTAGGGATTTGTTCAAAGACGTTTTAAACTTTCAAAGATGGATTAATATTGGTTCGTTCCCCAGCAGAGTTGCTACTGTGGGCAAATGCGATTCGCCCCGACTCTTTCCTCTCTCTTTCCTTTGGCAAGAAAGGATTTCGTTCCCTCCCCACCTCTTTGAGAGAGAAGAGATGCTGTCGGTTCGCGGGAGCGCTTTTGAAGCTGGACGACAAGCGCTCGCGAAGATATAGAGTCGCCACTCGGGTTTAAAGGTCCGACACCCAAGGAACCGTATTTCGAAGGACTTGTCGCGCTGTTTGATTTGAAAAAGTTAAGGAACCAGTCCGTCATAACCATATCTGGGTTCGGGAGCCAGGTTACGAGAGGGGAAGGGTTTTATGACACCCCTCTCGCCCAATCCGGAGATCGGTCTCTACTAAAGCATTTGTGAAAATATTTGTTTTTGCGATTCCATTTTATTAATCAATTTCTAGCCAATTAGGGGCGGGGAACAGTTAATTGGGGATTAAAAACTATAGCAATTTGAAGGATGTGGTAGATGATTGACATGAATACATGAAATGGTAAAGAATAAATGAGATAACATTCAACACTCATTTCGGGATGCCAGAATAGTACGATGGTTTTAAATTTATTGCGAACAGTGGCCGACCTGCATGCACAGGAATTATGCATGTAAGCAAACAATTGCGCGATACATTCAAACCATCACACGAGTGTTGACATCTCATCATTAGGTTGAATTTTATCTCATGCTGGGCTCTGGAAAGACCAGTGCACACCCAGGATCAAACCAAGCAGTTTATAGGTATTGTAAATAAAACATTATTACAATCAGGATCAACTAGAGCAATAAACAACCCTTAAACAGTGAGGGTATTAAAACAGAGGCTGAGAGCCTAGTTGCCCATGCAAGGGCAATCACTGGAAATGGCTAAACCATCGCGCGATGGAGTCATGTCATCGCGCGAGTGTTCTGACTGGACTTCCAGGAATTGCTTTGCATGCCTGGGTTTTGAGACATATTCAGAAGCTACCCAGGGGCATTCCAAAATGAACAGGAAGGAAACTAAACTAACCTACTGACTTTTAACATGCAAAACAGTGGGATATACTAGGTTTTGTTAGGCAGGGAAACATGAAACTATATAAATTGACAAGAATAAGAATCCCATCCCCACGAGAACCTTATCACGCAAACAGAAAACCATCGCGCGACAGAGTGGGTATCTCGCGCGTCGGTTCTTCTGCCCTCAGTAGCTTGTAAATTTGCTGGCTTTGGGACCAAGACTAATATTGATTACCAGCCTTGGCCCTGTCAGCCCCCCTCAGGGATCAAAACAGTAAAGGATGAAAATTATACCTTTGCTTGAATGATTTGATATGGCTTGAATGAAGTGGTGGGGCTTTAGTAAATGAGAAAGTGGTAGTGGCTTTGGTAGAGAAGAGATCAAGGTTGTAGTTCTTGCTCTTCTTTTGAGTGATTTTTTTGGTAACCACTTTGGAAGAAGAACCATGGGGGTTATTTATAGGAGAAGGGGAGGCTTGTTGGTGGCTAGACAAGGTCATGCAGCCAGCCAACAATGCTGGCTGCACTTACTTGGTAGTGAAGTAGGGTGCAAAGTTGATGGGAGAGTGGGGGATTAGGTGGTGCAAGGGTGGCCTTGCAAACGCCGTTCAGTCGATGGAACGGGGTCACATGGACCTGCAGACGCCTCATCATCACAAAATCCACCTGGATACGACAGGTGTCAACCATCGCGAGATGGAGTGATATCGTCGCGCGAGGGTTCTAGCTTCCCCGCGATGGTCAATCAGTCAAAGTTTGACTTTGACCACCACCTAGCAAGTGGAGCATCGCGCGAATGACTCAGTGTGTTGCGCGAGAGTCAAACCCTGAGTCAAGGTTTGGGTTTAAAGGCTTCGGGGTCAGGGATGGGTTCCACACACACCAAACTCAAGCCATTTCACTCAATACTGTTCGCGACCTGATTCATCATCGGGGGAATAAGAAACTGAAAAGAAAGAAATAAAACGATCGGGAAACCGGATTGGGGTGTCTACACTCACCCATCTTAGTGCTTTCTAGTTCCCTGGTGGTCATTTTCAGATCGACATTGAAGTCATATTGGGCTACAAAGGTTGTCCCAATATCTTCCCAAGTCCTTTTCTTGGATGGCTCGAGAGTAAGGAACCATTGCAAGGCGGGACCAGACAGAGACTCATGGAATAGTTGCGCCATAGCTTCCTTTTCGATTCATCGCATAGAAAGAGAGCCAACATACCCCTGAAGGTGTGCCTTTGGATCACCAGTGCCATCAAACTTTGCAAAGTCCACGCTTTTGAATTTTTCCGGTAGTTTGGCGTTAGGGAATAAACACAGCTTGTTCATGTCGACCTCTCCTTTCCCAAGTCGCTTAGTCTCTTGAACAGACTCCTCTAGCTTACTGATTTAGGCCATAAGAGTAGCCAACTTAGGATCTATAGCGGGCGCTTCTTCTTTGGGCTGCTCAGACTATGGAAGATGCTTGGCCTGAAGCCTATCACTAATTTCTTGCATCGTTTCCATTACCATAATTATGTCATTCTTCATGTATGCAACAGAAGCCTTGAGTTGTGCGTCGACATTGGCAATGGACTGTTTGAATTGGGTATCTAAAGCGGCCATATTTTGCCTGAGCTCTTCTACCCCATTCCTTGATCAGCCATTGGTAAGGGATTTTCAAGCGGGATTTTTGTTAATGGCTTTCGTGATGTTTCTATTGACAGTTGTCCTTCTTGTACTACTTGAACCTCGAATAACTAATTACCTTCCAGGGTGTCTATACGAACTAGTCTTTTGCGTGGACAAAACCAATTGAGTACAGTTTCTTCTTGTAGGCGACCAATGTTTCAGGGCGGGCAATAAAGCAAAAGAATCAACTCACACTTAATCTCGAACGCTCATCCTGCCTTCTATGTGCCTCCTAGAGACTAAACCTAAGACCTACCGTGACCCAGGCTTCACTCAAGGTGTTGGTACAAAAGATTTCCGGCAATTCGAGTAGGTGCTGTCAGGCAGGTTAAATTCCGAATGCTTCGGACCAGAGCCAATCTCCTTACCTTGACCATCCGAGGGAGGACAATGCGATTACCGGAATCCAGATACGCACACACTTAAGGTTAGTCCTATATCAAGGGAGCCATTAGGGCATGACAAACACCGGAGGTATCTCAAACTCCATGAATTTAAAGTCTCCTAGACTGACCGGGAGGAGATAGAGAATTCTTAAGGAAGCCCTATCCTCTAGCCTGCAGGATGCAATGATGCATGAGTGATATGCATGTACAGAAAAAAGGTGCACATAAACAGGATATATCACATAGGTCTTAATCGCGGGTTCCTGTCCTAGTTGGGAAGGTTTTATGATTATGTACAAGTGCAAAGGCTAGTTTTGGTCTCAGCAGGGTTCCCCGAACTAAACCAAGATGTACTTCCCATTGTCAAGTGTATTGCAAGACAATGGTCGGCCAGTACGATGGCTCATCACGGTCAAGGGTTGCTAGGCATTTCCGGAGAGCTTGTCACCGGCAAACCGGGCAAAATTGCCAGAATACACTAGTAAGGCTTGTGCGGTGCAGAGTGTACAGAATAAAAGAGTTTTATTTTGCAAAAGATATTGAAAATCCCCTTTGAAAATGCCTTTCAAGCTTGGCTCTCGAATTTATTCAATTCTTTGAAAAATATAAGTTCCAAAGTTTCAAATAATAAAATTCCTCAGCAGAGTCGCCACTATGGGCTCCCCGACCGGCGCTCTCGAGAGTCGCCACCCGGATTTTTAAGATGGTTGATCTGAGAAACCGAGAGTTTATTTTGAAAAGAAAGACTTTTGGTCTAGCAAAAACGTTGAGATTTTGGGTTCGGGAGCCACGTTACGAACGGGGAACGTTTTGTTAAAACAAAAAGCACCCCGCTCACCCAGCCAAGCCGGTCTCTACTAAACATTTTCAAAGGGAAAAAATTTCATATATCTTTCGGGAAATGAAACTCTTTGAAACATGTCATGTAGGAGCCTTTGTTGCTACTGTTCTGTCAAATCAGAGTTGCTGCTGTTTTGCTATTAATCTGAATGCTATCCGCTTCTAGTAGCTTATGATTCATAGTTGTTGCTACCGTCTGTGCTGTTTCTTCAGTCGAACAACTGAACAGCCTTTGTGCTATGGCATCTCGGCCGCTACTGAATGCGTATGTTACTGTGTTCTGGCTGCTACTTCAAGCCAAGATGGTGTATCCTATCTGCCGCTGTTCAAGTCAAGGCTTTATCTTTTGTATCTATCCTGCTCAAGTGAAGTCATTATATGCAAAGAACAATATTGCTGTTCTGATTGGTACGAATTGCTGTGTAGCTGTTGCTGACCAGTGCTGTCACTGCCTGTTTTGTGTCTGTAATGGCTGTTAATGATGCTACCTGCTGTTATTGCTACTACTGTTTGTTTGCTGCAGTAATGGCAACAGTAGTGGTTCCCTTGTAAATTAATTGAACTATTTCCATAGTTTCCTACTGTTCTAATGCCTATCGGCTGCTGCATTTCGATTTAGACAGGATTGTATAACTAAGAGACCCACTTGGTCGTATCCTATTTTGTTGCAGTCAGTATGGCGTTGTTTTCCTTCCCTCTTACGAGATGGATTGGAAACATCCCATATCATCTAGCCATGTAGCCATTTGGCTTAGTCAATTTTATTTACATTTTTTTTTGTTTTCTTTTTTCTTTTCGTTATGGGGTATGCCCCTTATAAGTTGTATATTCGGTTAGCCTCTTTCTCAATTTCAAGCTATTTTACCCAAAAAAAGAAATAGGGGAAGGGACATGGGAAGATATATCACGTTGGCGTGCACATCGTGCTGCCTATACAGAAATGATAAAAGTATGATGTTATGAGACGAAATAACTAATCAATAAACTGTCCAGATCAGAGTCATTCTTACACGACTTACCATAATGCCGCGCACGGCCTTACAGTATGCCGTGCGGTCTACCTGCTTGGCAATCAGACCATCGTCGACACCCAAGATAGCGCACGACATATTATATATCCCGTGCGTCTTTTCTCTAAAGATATCAGAAGATACACAGTTGTTGATCCATCATAGAATAGTCCCATCTCTTTAGGCCATGGACGATAAAAACGATTTTCAGTGTAAAAACCTCTTTTGGATATAAAACATGGCTTGTAGCTATGGTCCTGTTTTCAAAAGCATTGACGACAGTATTTTGGACAGTACAAGCAGGTCTGATGAAGGATGGCTACGATCTACACTGTTTAAGCAAATAGATAATAACAGATAACAAGCCACGCGTCTAAATATACTACGCCGTGCGACGCATCAATACGGCGCACGACGTGATATGTTAAGTCAAGTGACTCTTTGGTTTTTGAAAATAGTTTTTTAAGTCAGTTTTTGACCCAAAGGGGGGTAAATCTGACTATAGAAAAGGTCCCCCTCAGGGCCAGGACAGAGCCTAGCCCAAGGAAACTTGTTTTTAACTTTGACCTTGAGCTTGAATGAGGATGGTTGATAGTAGATGAGTGTGGATGGTGGCCGGGATCGGGTGAGCAAGGATGAGTATGAGTGGGAATGGTTGCTGGATATTTTGGTAGGTAAGATCGCAAAGTGAGTAAAAGAAGACTAACTTTGATGGTGAGGAGAAAAATGGAGCACCTTGCCTAGAGAATGTCTTTTCAGGACAACATTCTCCAGGCTTGGAAATGGGGAGTGGGCGAAGTAAGAGAGAGATTGGAATGTAGGAGCCCCAGGACCCTGTTCTCTTGAGTGGAGGGGTGTATTTATAGGCAAGAGCCAAGGATTTTGAATTCAAATGAGGAAGGTGTTTTCTAGGCGAGCTAGAAGTGCTTTTTCAGCTAAGCCACTTTGTCGCTATGGCTCCAAACAGGCGTGGCCGACAGCTTACTGATCCAGTCGGAACTTTTCCATAAAATGTCGTGCAGTTAACCTCATGACCGCGTACGCCGCGCGGTGTAGAAGTGTTCCGTGCAGTATTCTAGGTCCAGTCCAAGGTTTTTGGGCTACCCTGGGCTATTGGGCTTTTAGTTTGTCCGGGCTTTTGGGCTAGAGAAGTCCCTTATTCAAGCTCTCAAAGGTATTGTTTCCTTTATGTCATCATCGGGGCATTTCAAAGAACCTCCGAGGTACGGATTGGGGTGTCTACAATTATCATATGCCTTCATGATATCTACTTTCATAGCACACCTGAGAGATGGAAATAATTTATGATATCCTCTCATAAGCTCTTGGGTGAGGAAAATATTGTTAGCAATCCTCCTCCCCTTTACAAAACCTGATTGAACAAGATCAATTAAAATGAGGAGGACTGCTTGCAATCTTCTAGCAAGAATTCTAGAGACGCACTTGTAAACAGTATTACAACATGAAATGGCTCTAAAGTCCCCAACCTTTGATGGGTTAGGCACTTTAAGAACAAGGGCAACCATGGTGGAATTGACCTTTTTGAGCAATTTACCAGACCTAAAGAAGGTCTTAACAATTGAAGTGGCTTCATGACCAATGATAGGCCAAACCTTTTTGAAAAATTGAGCATGATAGCCATCAGGACCAGGGACTTTGGAAGGGTTAAGAGCCCAAAAGGTGTCCTTGATTTCTATATCCAAGACCTCAAAAATCATAGCAGCCTTTTGGCTATCAGTTAATCTCTTTCTTACTACTTGGTGAACTATAGAGTGCCCTAGGTAGGGAGAAGGGTGCGCAGTCCCCAGCAGGGCAGTGTAGAAATCAACAAAGCTGGATTTAATAACTTTAATGTCATGAGTGAGGGACCCATCATCTAAAACCAAACTGGTAAGCTTACTTCTATTTCAAGTGTTACTCACAGTTTTAAATAAATAGGAAGTGCACTGATCCCCAAGTTTCATCCACTGAATTCTGGACTTTTGCTTAGCTAGACTTTCCTCTGCTTTAAGCAATGTTAGGAGTTGCTTGTGGACCACTCTCTCATGATTTATGATGGAAGGATTAGCTAACCGAGAGCTCATATCCTTCTGCAAAGATTCAAGAGTTTGCTTGGTTCAGCAACCCTCTAAGAAACATCACTAAACTCTCTACCTTTTATCTACTTAAACTCAAATTGTAACAACCTAAGTTTTTCGCATACACAGAACATAGTGTTCCCAATAATCACTCTCCTCCAGACTCTTTGAACAATAGTTAAGAACTGGGGATGATCAGCAAGGAAATCAAAGAACTTGAAGGGTTTGATAGCCTACTTAAGACCAGGGGTGAAAGTCATAATGGTTGGAGAGTGATCTAAAATCCTAGCAGTGGGAAAATGAGCAGAAGAGCAGCTAAAAGCTTTCATCCAATGCTCATTAACAAGGACTCTATCTAACTTTGAATTGACAAAATGAGATGGGTCTTCTTTATTGGCCCAAGTGAGCAAACAACCTGAATACCTAAGATCATCAAGCTCTATGCTATAAAGACATTGATTAAACTCATTCATATGGGGAGGCCAGAGTGAGGTGCCCCCAACTTTCTCTCTTGGAAACCTAATGGCATTAAAATCCCCCAAAACTATCCAACGGAAGGAAAAGGTCAAATGACGCAGAGTAGACCACAAGGCCTGTCTATCCAAATAACTGCAAGCTCCTTACACAAAAGTGGCCAAAAAAGGGGGCCCCCACATTTAGAATGAACTTCACAATGAATAAATTGATCAGACTGATCCAAAACCTGTACATTTAGAATACTAGGATCCCAACACACAAAAATTGTACCAAGAGGAGCCTGGGGGTAGTTGTTCAAAAAACTCCATTGTGGGCAGATAAATTTTAAAATTCTAGCAGCCCCCTCTACCTTTATGCTCTAATAAACCCACAAGGGAGAGATTGTTATTATTCACAAAAAGATTTCACCTCTTTTTGCTTGATAGGGTCATTAAGTCCCCGAATATTCCAAAAACCAATATTAAGAGGGTGCAAAGACATAAGATAAAAATTCAAGCAGAACTAGGTAAGAAAATGGCAAAAGATGGAAGTATTGGGAATATACTACCCTGTCAAAAGGATACGGATGAATTAATTCCTTCCTCAGGAAAGGGAGCTTAGAGACTGCTCCCTTGCAAGCTTCTTCATTCTTCTTTGGGCTGACCTAGAGAGAACCTTGTGAAAGTTTTCCTTGAGATCTTCTGCTGTGGCTTTATCCTGTACCTGTGAACCATGGAAATTAGGAGGTTTAGGAGAGAGTGATTGGTTCAGCTCTAGACCCATTCCATCTCCTGGAACAGCTGAAGAGGGTGAATCTGTTCTACTGCCTGTGACTTCCAACTTAAGTTGTGGCTGTGAAACCTCTTGAGAGCTTCTGACCATGCTTTCAAGAACTTCCAACAATTCCCCTTTAGATCCTGACTCACTCAAAGAGTCAATAGAGTTGATAGTTTGCTGCTGCTGAAGCATAAGAGGACTACTTTTAAAGGAGTCCCTTTGCTGCAGTATAGGATCTCTTGTTGCTTGATCCAAAGCAGCTATTTGCTTACCATTGCATGTTTGACTTTCAACCTAGACTGCAGATGTGGAATGGGAGGAAGAGGGGAATGCTCTCTTAGTACACTGTTCATTGGAATGTCCAAACACGTGACATTGCTTACAAACGGGAGGAAGGACCCAGTATTCAATGGGAACTAAAGCGATTCACCTTCCACCAGCACTGTGACCTCATCAGGGAGATCTTGCTCAGCAGTAATTTCTATGCAAATCCTAGCTTTTGTGGACTGAGTCTGAAGGAGTCCAGGTTGCTTAGTAGCCTTAGCAGTGGCAGGATCAACATGTAAAGGTCTCCTAATTGTGCTAGCTACTCAGCTTAAGCACTCTTTATTCCAGAGTTCAAAGGGTAAATCATGAAATTTAACCCAGGCAGGTATTTTGCTAGGCTGTTCCTGAGCTGGCTTCATCATCCTGTGCCAATCCTTGAGAACAAGATATTTCTGAGAGAAGAAGTAAGGTCCTCTTTTCATTTTAGCCTTTGGCTTTGATCACTATAGCCACCTGGCTATGGTCATTTTCCCAATCTTTGTTTTTCGTTTTTTTATTCCTCCTGGGGTATGCCCCTTGTAGGCTGTACATTCGCTTAGCCTCCTTTTCTATTTCAAGCTATTTTACCCACAAAAAAAAAGAGTAAGGACCTCCTTCAAGTACTTTCATCTTAGCCTGTTCATCCTTGAATTCAAAGAGATAAAACCCTGCTACGTTAGATTTGGCAACCACAAAAAGATCCTTCCACTAATTCCAAGCAGTGGATACAAGTAATGGATAAGCCATCTTGCCATCTAGAAAATGGCCTACCAAGTATCGATTCCATTTGCCTATTTCAGTCAATTCTATGTCAATTTTGACCATAGCATCCTTGCCTCTCTGAAGAGCTAGAAAATAATAGAGCTTCATATCCAGAGAAGGACTTTAAGATTGAAGGAGAGAGGCCCAATTCCTCGGTTGAGGTTTAGCCTGACCATTATTTGATTTAGGATTGATTTGGTGAATTTTGGTAGAAAGAGAGTGGTTTCGGTATGTGGTTTGCTGATTTTATTTGGTAAAGGTTTGAAATTAGGTTGAGAGTGAGGCAGGTTAGAACCTAGTTTATGAGCAGGAGAACTAGGAGAGGGATCCATCTCTGGTTGGGGAGGGAAACCAGAAGCTCGACCAGACCTAGGTTTAACATCTTCCATGCTATAACCTAGATTGGGATCATCCTCCACATATGGATTACCTCTGGCATTGAACAGAATCTGAGAATTAGGGTTCAAAATTTGTACCTATTATTGTGGTTGTTTGAACCGAGGTTTATTGTTAAGGAGATTGGCCACTCGCTCCTCCGCCTCCCTCACTAAAGCTTCTTCGAAAACTTGCTGCAATTTCCGAGAAAGACTAGTGTTTTTGAACGATTTAGGGCTGAACGCCCCAATCCCAGCTTGAGATGATGAATGAACTGAATTTCTGAGGGTTGATTCCATATTGAAATCGCTTGAAGAAGATAGATTAGAAGATGCATCCAATGGGGGAAGAGCACTAGGGCAAAGATCAAAAGGTTTATGGATGGGATTTGAAGGAGAATACCGAATGGGAATCAGAATAGATTGGAAACCGAGAATAGGGGCAGAATCAGAGTTCTTCTACTTTCTTCTCATTTCATTGGAATCAAGAGCCTTGAACCCCAATCCCTCTGCCATAGAGATCAATCCTTCAGCCATGGAGAATCACTGTTTCTCCAAGACCCTCTCAGATTGCCCAATCGCCTCACATGTCAGACCGCTCGAACTTGTCTGTGGTCTGATGATCTATGGTTGTTGAGTTTCCCAAATGTTATTCCAAAGAAGATCATTGTAGATTCATTAAACCAATTCAATAAGGAAAATAAGAAACCTAGGATTACAGGAAGATGAATCCAACTTGTGCAAAACAAACACTTTTAGAAACTGTCTTTTAGGTTGGGCATTTCAACAAAAACAGTGGACAGGAGAGATTTGCTCATTTTGCCAAATTGAAAAGGAAAAAAAGACCAAACATTTGAATAATAAAACAATGGCAAAATCAAACTTATACATAAAAAAATCAATGCTACAAGTGAAAAAGTCACAAGTAAAACAAAACCGAGAACAAAACGAAAATTGTTCAAAAGCCAGGCCTAGCAATGCTACCGTCACCACATTCACAAGTACGCCGACCCAAAGAAAAACTCATAAACAAATGACTAAGAAAAGAGGAAATCCATTTCATAACCAATCAGATGTATTAATTTTTTGGCAAACTAGCAACATCCAATGAAAACAATGAAAAGAAGAAGCAGACATATGAAAAAACTCCAAGTAAAAAGACAAACCTTGTAGAGACCCGTAAATTATTTTATTTTATTTTTATTTAATCATTTAAATATGTGAAATATCATATTTTGAAGTTGTAATGATGATTGGAGGTGTAGGTAGCAAGTGGGGTTCGATTCGATGTCCGTCGGAAAAAATTTCATTTTTTTTCTTCAGCCAGTACCAGTACTGCATTTTGCCCAGTACCGGTACCCGTTGTCTAGAGTTGTGTTATTTTGACATTTCAGGGTTCCAGTACCGGTACTGGGAATCACCCAGTATCGATACCCGCTTTGAAATTTCAAAAATCTCAGCACTCATTTCAGCCCACTATAAATACCCCCCTTTGCCATTTTTCACATCCAATCTCCCTCAAATCCTTTGATTTCTACCGCAAATCTTCAAAATCCAAGTGTTTTCTTCCTCATATTCACTTGAATCTCACATTTGGTGGACCAGGGGTAAGTTTTGTGTTCTTGCTCTAACTTTTTGGCTCTCAATCTCTTGTTGATCCTTGCTTGTTTATCTTGTTTTTGGATTATATCTTCTCTAGATATTGTATCAAAGCTTGGGAGGAGCTTGTTCTTGGAAGATTTGGGCTTAATCCACTTGGTAGACTTAGGGTTTTGCTCAAAACCCACTTTGGTAGGGATTTCTCTCTTTCTCTACATGTTATGTGATGATTTCGTGCGACATTAGTGTTTGATTGCTATACATGGCTTGAGTGGAACAATTTATGGTTTACATATCATTATGAAATATGTATTGATTCCTTGATTGTTGTGACCCATGGGGTATTCGTGGCGTGTTAGTTAAATGTTGAAATGTGTGGAGTTCGCCATAACGCAAGGGGTGGAAATACGGAATCGCATGGGGTGGAAACACAAATTTGCAAGGGGTGGAAATTCAGTGGAAGGAGTATGTACTGTATGTGTGAGTGTTCTTGATACTAGCATGTTAGTACGTGTCGATGTTGGATTTGTCAATGTGTGTCACGTTCTTTGTATTTCTTATGATTCATAATCATCGTTAATTTTCTTTTTGCAAATAAAGACTTGCCATTTAGGTTGATTCACAATGTCCATGTTCATCATTTCATTCACATATAGATTTCGTAGAGATTTTCCTACTGGGCTAGTGTAGCTCAACCCAATCTTTCTTTTCAGGTTCCAATGCCAGCCAATAGCATGTATGCATCAAGTGTTGATATGTGAAGACATTTTGGAAGCTAACTATATTCTAGTTACTTAATCATCTTTGTAATTGACTTCTTCTTTTTTAAAGTTGGCTTTGTAACTAACTACTTTTAATTTCTCTTTTGACTAAATGGTTTGTAACTAAAGAACTTGTTCGTACTTGTACGTAAGTTTATTTGGGGCCTGAGTGCCAAAGTTGTAAATCTCTTAACTTGGGGACTTGGTTTGTAAATGAACATTTGGGAACTCCTTTTGGGGTATTGACTACCTTATGCGAGATTCTTTTATCGAAAAGGATTATTTATTTATGTTAAAAATCGAGGGAGTGACAAACCTTCAACGTACTAATTAACAATGTTAGTATAAATATGTACCTACGAGGCTTTGGCCTTGGTTGCCTCCGAAACAACAAAATCACTTGGATCCTGAATTATTGCGGCGAGAAACTTAGGTTTAGGGTTATTTGCGTGGGCTTCGAAACTATACGACAATCATCGGCGTGGTACTGGGGCTCCGGTGGTGATGAATATGTGATGTGAGAGAGAGAGAGGTGTGGCGTTGACGGTGGTGGATCCATCGTCGGTGCGGTGGTGGACAATGGTAGATGGAGGAGAGATCTTATGAGATGAAGAGAGGAGGGAGGAGAATTAGAAAAATTTCGAATGTGATGAAATTTGAAATTTCGGAGAGAATGTCTTTGATTGGAACCCAAGGACAAATTGAGTAAGAGGACATGCTATAAGAGTTTTTGCTATAATAAGGACATAATATTTTTCTGTAAAGTTTAAAGGACATTCTGCTCAGGATATACAAAAACCACTCCCAAGGTTGACCGGTGTTAAAAGTGACTAAAACTCTAGGACACCCTATGAAAATACCTAAAACCTTAGGGTACCCTATATATGAAAGTGCCTAAAACCTTAGGGTACCCTATGAAAATGTCTAAATCGCTAAAACCCTATAACAGGAAAGTGCGCTCTAAAACTCTATGAAAGTGTCTAAAACCGGACCCTATTAAAGTGTAACAAGATTGAAAAACACGAAAAAAGACATATTTTGTGTTAGCCAAATAAGGCATTTGTCTCATTTAAGACAATTTAAATGAAAAAAGACATTTTTGTGTTAGCCAAACAAAGTCATTGTCTCGTTAAAGGCAATTTTGTCTTTTCACGGACTCTAAACTCTAAAATATATTTATTAATAGATTCTACACATCACAAAAACTTAAGCTGGACTAAAGCTCCTATAGGGTTATTTCATTTGGACTTTGGACTAATATGATGAATTAATATTAAGCATTTGATAACACTATTTCGTTGAATCTGAGGGAAAATAAAAATATTGCTTAATTAAGACAGCGAGAGGTTACCCGTTAATTGTATAGTGAGTACATACTTACTTTACTTGTGGCCTTGTGGGGTAGGGCAATGGTGCCTAAAAGAAAAGGAAAAAAAAGTCGCCCATCTTTTGCGGGGACCATCTATGCTGTGAGAGATTTGGTTTAAATTGGATTCCGATGGTGGAGGATAAAAAGGATCCATAGTGAAGAATTCCTTGGCTTCTATTTTCACGCCGGTGCTACAGTCCCGACCAAAAGGGATCCCAATCGGATCCCGACGTCCCGCCGGGCACATTCCGGCCATCGGACGGCCGATTCGAGCTGTCCAAAAATTCTATAAAAAAAAAACCGAGTGGGCTTACGCGAGAATCAACAGCATCCGATATGTGTAGGTGCTCGCATGGGCCCACTCTTTTTTTAAATAGAATTTTTGGACGGTTCGGATCGGCCGTCCGGTGGCCGGAGTGTGCCCGGCCGGGCGTCGGGATCTGATCGGGATTTTGGGGTCGGAAACCGTAAACTTTTCGTTCCGACATGAATCATCTATCTTTGATTAGACTGGGGAGGAGATTAATTGAGTTTCGCATAAACTGGCCAGAGACAGTCGAACCAAACATAAACTAAAGAGAAGAATTTCTGATTTGTAACTTTGGTAGGGTATGGTGCCTGTATCAATCAATTACTGGATGTGAGGTTAACAAAAGCAGGACTAGAAAATTAACTGTATTAAAAGAAAGGAAATCATTTTGAACATTCACTCTATCTATCTGTATAAAAGAGTGTTGATAACGGTGTAAAATGAGCAATGGCTCTTGCTTAGGCGTTAGATATTAGTTTCGTCTATTTACTTTTAACTTTAGGGTTTGGTTGTGTCTTTGTATCTTTGTATTCGGGTGGAAATCTGTTACTGCCATATGGCTTATCTGTATTCCGGTGATAATCTGTAGATGTTGTATGGCTTTTATAAATGACTATACTTCTTCCGTTGGAAAAAAAAAATTGGATCGTCTAAAGTTTTGTCTCTACGTAATTTTTCTTTCCAAATATATGTGCTACAAAGAAAGAAAGATTTGGCCAAAGATTTAAACGTGAAAGAAATCCCTAGTCCGTAAAATCAGTTGAACGGATTTGTGTGGATCCCGTCCGGATATTATTCCTATTTGATAATCAGAATTAGTATTTGTTTTCAAAGCTCGTCAGAAATATCAATTCTATCAAAAAATATCACTTTTATCGGATATCAAGAAATTGGGAAATTCTGTAATGCAATGCTCTACAACTGCAAGGCACCTTGTGGGGCGCACGCTGGCCATCGATTTTGACAATGAATGGTTGAGATATGATTTTTAATTATGACCGTTAAAAATCATTTATTACGAGTCATAATCAATTTTTAATCTGAACTGTTGATTGATAAAATCAACGGTTGTGCGTTGCACTACAACTCCTGTAGGGCACTCCGCCCTACAAAATCCCTGGGTCCATCAAGAAGTACATGATAGTAACTCCCCGTTCTGGATTGGGTTCTTAAAAAATAAGTACTTATTTGCAATTTTTAAACTTAAAAATAGTAGGCTTATTTAAATAAAAAATATGCAATATGGATCTTATTTGATAAATTTCGATGCGATCTATCAAATCCTGCAAAAAAAATTAAAATTTTATATTTGTAAGTCTATTATTTTTAAATTTGAAAATAGGTTCTTCTTTTTTAAGTACTTCTTTTAGAAAGTGGAACGGAGTAATTATCTTAATATAATTGAGGTTGGATCTAATGCATGTCAATTTTTTTTTTCAAGATAAATGTGTTAAAAAAATCATGCTTCTCATTAATCAATTTCCAATTAATCAAAATTTTTTAATAAAATTGATATTCTTGGCAAAATCTAAAACTGAAACGTTTTCAATAAATAAATTTAAAAAAACTGAAATATTCGTTGCCGAAAACGGTCTACCATTATCTTTCAACAGCAACGACAGAGACCCTTAATAGGAGCTGGCTCTAGTCCAGTTTTTCCTGTCCAGTTTGGGCTCCAGTTTTGGGCTTTTGTGGACCCCACAGCACTGATCGGAATTGTTCATTTTGTAGAGATCGTCAAGTTTGTCATTCACCTAAAATATTAGCTTGATATAACATTGGTAAATACATGGTCGAAACAGTTTTGTACAAGAAAAAAAGTAATTCGAAAATCGATTTTGTAAAATATGTTTCGATCATGTATTTACCAATATTAGATCACACTAATTTTTTATGTTAATGACAAACTTGATGAGGTCTACAAAATGAATAATTTCGATTATTGTTTTGGGCCGGGACGAGCCCACAAAAGTCCAGAACTGGACCCCAAATTGAACGTGAAAAAATGGACTGAAACCAACTCCCCCTAGTAACACGGAGCTATATTATAAGCAAAAATGCTGCTGGTACAGCAGGTTCTGCACAGACGGCGCGCACAACGCTCATTTGGGCCCATCTCGGGTCCAGTAAAGATAATCGAAGCCGCTCATTTTGTTCAATATATTTTACTTAAGGTCCTTGCAAAAAATCAGCTCCATCCGACATCGATAAGGGCATTTACGAAGCGTTTAAAATTGCTTAAGAAAATTTCTAAAGTGATTTTGGACGCTTCGCAAACGATCTTATCGTTGTCGGATGAAGCTGATTTTTTGCAAGGACCTTAAGTAAAATATATTGAACAAAATGAGCGGTTCTGATTATCTTTGTTGGACCCGAAACGGAGCCAAATGCGCGATGTGCGCGCTGTCTGTGCAGAACCTGCTTTACCAGTAGCAAGGTCCTATTATAAGTAACTAGCGGGTACCAGTACCTAAAGAAATACAATCCCAACTTAAAATAAATTATGTGCTTTACCCATCCAATATAATATACTCACTGTCTACCTCACTTTAAAAAACAAATGCCAATATAGAGAGAAGAAATTAAAAAATAATAATAATTTATAGGTCAATTATCAATCCTCTTTAAATAACATCAACTAAAAAAAATAAAAAAAATCAAAAGGTAATAAATTGAAAAGGAAAGTGTATATATTACTACAACAATAGGTCAAAGTATAACTTGAGGAAACATTCTCTTAATCGAACAGTTACGATCTTAGCTTGAAGGAGATCAACGACTATAGAAGAGGTCATGTTTGTATATATAGACAAAAGACGCTCTGTTATATTACTCCTTTCGTCCCCTTTTAAGTGTCCCGCTTCGTAACTCCAACTTATTAAGAAAATACCATTATTACACATTTCACATCAATTTTGACTTCCACTTTCCCTACTTAGATGCCGTTCCGCTTTCTTTTTAAATCTTCTTTTTAAAAAAGAATGTAATTTCAAGATAAAATATAATGAAAATGAAAAATAATTTTTTAATTTTTTTGCACCGTTTAAAAGATCTCAATGAGATCTATCAAACAAGATTCATATTAGTAGAAAAATTATTTGCTTAAACACATGATTTTTGAGTTTGAAATTACTTTCCCTTTCTAAAAGTTTCTTTTTGGAGAAACTAGAACGGAGCCTTGCCCTCTATGAAGATATCATCATTACATTTATATTTACTAACTTTCAAAATGGAATATACTTTTAAGAGCAAAATGAAAAATGTACCAACTTTTACCCACTAACTTTATAAAATTGACACTTATTAAGGAATAATCCAAAATGGAATAGTTGACTTTAAAAAGGGGCCGGAGAGAGTATAAGTTATACTATTCCTTCTTCTTCATTTTTTTAAACAGCAATACAGCCCCTCCCATTCCCCCTATGTAAAGTAGGGTATACACGGTGCGGATTGGTCCGGTTCTCTATAAAATCAGTAACTGGACCATTTTCAACGGTTCTAGAAAATTGGGAACCAAAACCTAATTAATATATACGTGGAACCTAACCAGAACCAAACCGTAAAATTGATCCGATTTTGGTTCGATTCCAGTTCTATTCAATTACCATCCAAACACTTATTCACAAAATATAAACTCATAAAATTAAAAATTTAAAGTATCAAATAACTCATAAAATAATAATAGACATTTTATTTAGAATCAAAACCCAATATATTTCACGAAATACTTGACACTCGACCGGAAAACATTAACGAAAATCACCAAGAAAGTAGTCAAAATCACTTATGGAATAATTAAATTCAGTGACAGAAAAACATTAATGACCCATTATATTTTGGACTAAAATTAACCTATCTCATAAACTATAAAATATAGCAACACATCATGAAGTAAAGAACAGTAACTCCAATGTCCAAAACATCACTTAAATCAGCGGCACTAACTTTTTCCATGTTCAAAAAGTAGAGCAATCTCTACACATATATTTATTTTTATATTATTATATATATTAGTTTTAAAACGGTCTGATCCGATTCTAACCACAATTCATTAATTGAGAACCAATAACCGAACCAAAATTAACCGTTCTTATTTTTTGGAACCATAACCTGATCATAAAATCGCAGAACCGGACCAAATAGGACGATTCTGTCTGGATTGGAACGATTTTATGGTTCAGACGGTTTTTTTGAACACCCCTAATATAGAGGGTCGCTTTTATAAAAATTCAATCTTAGACATATCTAATTATACTTCAATGAATAACGATATTACAAATCTTGAACTAAAAGGGTAAAGGGATTGGGAATAGGGCTATACAATACTCACTCCGTCCCATTTTTATTGTCCATTTTCGTTTTTCGTGTCGTTCTTTCAATACTTATATCTCCCAATCTACAATGTTTTTTATAATTTTGAAAATTTTGTATTGTAGATCTAATCGAGAATTATCAAACGAGATTCATATTACATATTTTTAAAGATTCATATTGAAAAATATAAGCGTTGAAAGAATGGCACGAAAAACGAAAATGGACAATAAAAATGAGACGGAGGGAGTAATATTTTACTAGTAGTAAAAAATTGAAGTCCTAACCAAAATATCAACCCCTAACAAATGACTTTTTTTTTCTTTTTATCCTTTAAACTATGCTTATTTTTTCTACTAGTAATTAAACTATCAATTTGATGATTTCATCCCTTCAATTATCATACCATTACCAACTTAGTCCAATAGATAATGAAAATTTGAAAATTGGATGAAAAATGTCAAGTAAGGCCCTGTTTGGAACCATGTAGAGTAGATACTTGATTATGAGAGCTTTAGAAATAAAAATTAATCATGACCTTTTCAGATAAAATGATCAGAAAAATAAGATTTTCACACCGGTTCAAACAAATTGAAAATTGGAACACTTAATTATTTTACAAGATTCATATATTAGAATCTTACGTGGCATTTTATAGAGACTAACGCATACATATATATTTTTTTAAGAAAGACTGAGTTCTTCATATAGAATTTAGACTGTTTATATATTAAAAATATGGTTAAAGATTAAGCTCTCTAATTTTTAATTAGTGTGAAGCAGTGCAAATATCATATTTTTATGATCATTTTATGCTAAAAGGTTCTAATTAATTTTTATTTTTAAAGCTCTCATAATTTAGTATCTGCTCTAAAGGGTTCTAAGTAAAAAGCAGATATTTAATTATGATAGTACTAGAGATAAAAATTAACCATGACTCTTTAGAATAATATGATCAGAAAAATAATATTTTTGCACCGTTCCAAACGGATTAAAAATTTAAGCACGTAATTTTTTTCGAAGGTTTATATACTAAAATACTAAAAAATATGGTTAAAAAATTAAGTGCACCAATTTTCAATCTGTTAAAATTGGTGCGAATGTCTTATTTTTTTGATCATTTTATCCTCAAGGTCAAAATTAATTTTTATCTCTAAAACTCTCATAATCAAGTATATGCTTTATAGAGTCCCAAATAGGCCTTACATGACATTTTCTGTCAAAATTTCTGACTTCTTGGACAAAATAGGTAGCGGTATAATAGTTGAGAGGATGAAATTATCAAATTGATAGTTTAGCGATTAAGTAAAATAAAATAGACATAGTATAGGGAATTAAAAAAAAAAAATTCCTAACAAATCTCACTCTCTCTCCTCTCTCTAAATAAATACTCCTAGTAGGATAAGAAATGATCCTCCCTCCCCTCTTCTAAACGGACCGTCCCTTAAAACGCCGTTACTCGAGACCCACCCGTTCCGTCACGTGCCTCGAATAAACGTTCTTTCTAGTCGTATGGCGCTTGAGCAATTGAGTCACGGCCCTGCACCCGTTGACGGGGGCACAAACGATGTCCCTAACGGCGGCGACGAGAGGAAACCTCCGGTCAATGGCGGAGACGACGGAAACAGAGCGGCGAGGCTGCCTCGATGGACGAGGCAAGAGATTCTGGTTCTAATACAAGGGAAGAGAGTAGCGGAGAACCGGGTCCGGAGGGGCCGGAGCGTGGGCATGGAGTTGGAGGTGGAGCCCAAGTGGGCGGCGGTGTCGTCGTACTGCAAGAAGCACGGGGTGAACCGGGGAGCGGTTCAGTGCCGGAAGAGGTGGAGCAACTTGGCCGCCGACTATAAGAAGATCAAGGAGTGGGAATCATCGCAGGTGAGGGAGCTGGAAACGGAGTCGTATTGGGCGATGAGGAATGACTTGAGGAGGGAGAGGAAGTTGCCTGGGTTCTTTGACAGAGAGGTTTACAACGTGTTTGACGGCGGCTGGGTTACTGCCACGGCCCTAGTGGAAGAGGCTGCTGGGCGTTTTCCGCCACCGAGTGAGGTTCAGAGGACAACTGTGTCCAATCCTCTTCCTATTTCAGGTAATTTTAGTATCTTCTGATGATCGTTGATCGTTTTTCCTTTTCTTGCTTCTTGCAAATGTTGCTGTTGTTTGGTCTCTGTTTTTCAAGTACGGTAGGTGATAGGAATTTCCCTTCATCGCGTTGACTTGAGTCACGTAATCCTGCGGACCCCCCTCTGCTCCTGCTCTCAATATTCACTCTCGCGAATCTTAATAGTAGTTTGAAACTTTTTTGTTAGTGGCTTTCCCTGGGATTTGGCTTAATTATAATACTATGTTTTGATTCACAGAGAAACAATATCATCCACTTTCCAGGGGGTGTCCATCTCAAGGTAACACCGTACTTTCTAAATTATACTCCTCAGAAACTCATATGCAAGTGTCAAATTTTTGTATTCATGGTGTTGTTACTCGTAGTCCAATTTTATCCACTGTTTATGGTAGAAGTGGCGGTGATGATGTAACTGGTACAGCGATTATTACAATTTCAATATCAAGATTGTGTCATAATCTAACATGGCTTGCATATTGCATCTTGTCATTTCAACTTCTGCTGGATTGTTGTTATAGAACTGCAAACTGAGGTGGTACTTTTTGCTTCGTATACCTTGTATCTGTTTGTCCTTTCTTGTCGACAAAGATGGATGGAATCTTTGGTTGCTTGTTTCCACAAACTAATTTCTCAAGGATGATTAAGTGATTGAAAGAATTTGATGGCTTCAATTCTGCCTGCATCAGCTTATGGAATTGGATATGCGCAGTACCCCATCCCCCAACATCAAAAGAATGAAGAAGGTTGTCAGAGAGTGAACTAGCTAGTACGGGAGAGTAGATTTACAATATGGGACCGTGTATAAGTGCAAGAAGAGTTCATTTAGCTAACACCTCCACGTCCACGGCTCATGCCTCGTCATAAATTTTCGGTCTGAAAATCTTCTCGATCTTAATAGGAAATGCTGTCCAAACCTTGCTGATATAATTCCCCATGTAAATTTGTTGCTTTCCATTGGTCTGGTAAATGAAATCTGTAATATATAGGTAGTGAACAAAAGGGAAACATAGCAGTTTGGATAATTATGTGCATACCTAAAGCTAGTCAACTTAGTAGTTTGTGTAGTGGTTTACAAATTATCTAGCTCGATCACGTCTATTTTCAGCATCTAATTTTTCATTACATGACGCCACCTCCTTATCTTCATGGTTCGGTCTGTATGGCTTCCTAGTTCTACATTCTGTTAAAGACAGGTTCTGCATATAGATTACAGATCAATTTTTAGCCAAGGCACCGACCTTACTTAACTACTTTTTGTACTAATTTTACGTGCAACTATTGGAATGTTATAGAGTAAGAGAATAAGCAATGCTGAAAAAGCAAGTAACAAAGACAAGTATACTGGAGTTTCATCAAGATTCAGTACCTCATTTCAGATGCCAGAAAATATAGTTCATAGGGTGGAATTGTGGTTTTCTTTCATCCTATGTTTTTGGTGGCCTATGTTCCTAATGGCCTGCCTTCGTATTCTTGTAACCTCAGAATTAACTCTTGTTCCATAGGCACAACACAATGTAAACGACAAACAAATGATCCTGAGATGGGATCTGCTTCTCAGCAAACACGTAAGCGCAAACGGTTAGTTGCAGATGGAGACGAGGAAACAAACACCCTTCAGTCTCAGTTGCTTGAAGTCTTTGAGCAGAACGGAAGAATGGTGAGCAAGCAACTCGAATCTCAGAACACCAATTTTCAGGTGGACAGGGAACAGCGCAGAGACCATGTCAATAGCTTAGTTGTGGTACTTAGTAAACTGGCAGATGCTTTGGGCAGAATTGCTGATAAGTTGTAGCAAAGAGCCATCAGAACACAGTGTGCATACCCACAAAAGTTATATCAGAGCACAATGGATGGTAGGGGAGGCTGAAGGATTTGAATTTTATAGCTCATGTCGAATAATATATGAATGAAATTTGTCATATAAAATTTTTGTTCGCTTCCTTTTTGCCCGCCTTTGTGGCGATTGCCAATACATGACTGAGGTAATTAGTCATGGGTGTTTGAGTTACCGACTTTTTTCTTTCATGTAGTGCTATTCTAGTTGACACCGATGTATGTCTTATAGATATCAGTTACATGGTCACTCAATACACACAGGGAATGACTTCGGTGTCCCCGGTCATGTTGGGGACACCGTAACTTTTGGCATAACAAAACCATTATAAGCATAACTAAATTCATTACAAGCATAACCAAAACCATTATAAGCATAACCAAAACCATAATAAGGCATAACTTGGTTGGTTATGCCTTGGTTGATTTTTTGTTATGCCTTGATTGGTTTTTGGTTATGCCTTGGTTATGCCATGTTATGGTTCTATTATACTTGTAATGATTTTTGTTATGCTCCTAATGGTAAAGTTATGCCAAAAATTACGGTGTCCCCAAAATGACCGGGGACACCATAGCATCATACCACGCGTAGCCAACCAGATGAACAGGAGAAAAATACTCAAATAATTTATGAAGCAGCAGGACACAGCATCATAAAAATTTAACAGCCACATGCTCAATATGCTAGCAATACATAAAAAAAGAAAAAACAAAACCCATCGCTGGTATGGAATTTAGACCTACTTCCCAAATCATGACAACTAGGTTTTAAAATTCGGAGGTATTTTTCGAAAGTTAATGGTGAAAAATAAAGGGTGCGTGACTGTGTGTACAACACAAGAGAAAGGAGGTCTAACAGATTACCAAAGAAAAAGAAAGGAGGTGGAACGTCATTAATGAGGCCGAGGACCAAGTTCGAGTATTGTGTCATTAATTTAATTGAAATCTCCACGTACGGACGGATTTGGCAAGTTTTTTTAAAAGAGAGATTTACCATATCGTAAGTTAATGTCAGTCAGAGCAATTTTGATTTAGTTACCATATTTGTATGCAAACAATCTACTCATTTGTGCTTTGATTACTTGGCAAGCTAATTCTAGTCTTCTCCTCCTCTATAAAAGGTTAGTACAACAAAGACAAAGAAAAACTCCCCTAATTCTGTTTTGTGTTCTGATTTGAGAAGCCATTAAAGGTTCTCACTCTTCCCATTATTAAACTTCTCTCCTCTTTCGTATTCATTACTCCTACTAAACAAATTCTCTCCTTAATTGGGCTTTCCATTGCGTTTTTGGCTTTTTATCAAGATTAACAGGGTTTTTATTTTACTATTTTTTGGTCTTTCGCTTTCTGTCTTTGTTTTCTATTGCGTTCGCGCGCGGCCGGTCTACGGACCTTTTTCTTTTCTACAAGAATCAGTGTGTGGTTTTTTTTTTTTTTTTTTTTGTATGTATGTATTAATTGATTAGAGCTCTAATAGTTTTACAGATGGGAAGAGCTAAACAGAGAATGGAACTGATACGCAACGGAAAGTCTAGGTACGTAACGTTTCAAAAGAGAAAGAAGGGGATGAAGAAGAAGGCTTATGAGTTACAAACCCTGTGTGATGTTGAAGTTTGCTTGATTGTTTACGGACCCACAACGGATGAACATCATAATAATCCTTTGGCGGCAGAAATCTGGCCCGAAAATCCCGCCACAATCCATCACTTGCTTGATTCCTACAAAAACCAACCCCCTGAGGAGCGCGTGAAGAAGACCCAAACCCTGTCCAACTTTTTTATCGACCGGAACCAAAAGATTGAAGACTCGCTTGTGAAACTACGCAAGAAAAACGACGAGGCTACTTACTCCACGTGGGATGATCGTTATAGCAATTGGTCGATGCAACAACTGAGAGGATTTGAAGTTACCTTGGAGGGAAAGCTTCGAGATGTGAAGGCAAGAATTGCTCTCATGAAGGGTACTTCTTCTCTCACTCAAAACCCTCCTCCGTGCTTTCTACAAGGCATGTTCGGAATGAGGAACACGCAATGGGAAGAGCTACATGAGCAGCAGCCTATTTCGATGCTGAATCCGCGGCATGAGTTTGTCAACGCTCCTTTTCATTACCCTTTCGATCATGAGATTCAGCAGGCCGGGATTCAGAGTGATGCGAATTTAATGGCAAATCCGGTAATGACGACGCAAATGAATTACAGTAACCATTACAGTAGCATTCAACTTGGTGGCGCGTCTAGTAGCAAATTCATGTGCAATCTTCCACTTGAGAGGCCAATTTATGGTTACAATCCGTTGATAATGCCTGTGATGTTGGAGAATATGGTGTATAACAATACTCCTCTCCCCATCGGCTATTGCAATCCGAACGTGGAAACAATGTCGCCGTATCTACCGTGCTTCAAGATGGGGAGCGATTCATCTCATATGGATAAGTACTTCAAAGCAAGCGAATTCCAGATGAATAACCAGAACTGAATGCAGGTTTGTTAGGGATGCTGCTGCATGATGGTACATTTAGTACGTACGTAGTAGGCTTAGACTAAATTCAATTTAATTAACTAGGGTTTGGATATATGATCAAAAAAAAACTAGGGTTTGGATATTGTTTTTAACAATAGGATTTTGATTTTTTGAGCTACTGATTTTTAACATGCTTTAAGGTTAATGGCAAAAATGTCAGCTATTGTTACCCCAACTATTTGTTCGCACTGTTGAAGTTAAAGTAGACATTTTTATTCACTTCTTCAAGAATTACGTACTGTATTTTCTTTTAGATAAATAATACTATCCGGGCCAGCTTGAATAGATCTCGACTAATCTCTGGTAGACCAATTTCACTGTCCATGCCACCAGAAAAAGAACTCAATTAAAAGTTCACTTCTTCAAGAATCATGTCCACATTGCGATGCCCTTGGCTAGTATTTCTATAACTTTGTACGTGAATGAACTTCTTGAGGGCCCCTAGCTAATATTTTCACTTGCTTGGTTGGTTGGTACGTTCAGTATTTTTACAAGGCTCTATAAAACTTTTCTTTTCTTTTCTTTTCTTTTTTCCTTCTATACTAACAAGAGGTAATCGTTGCGATGCAGAAGATCAAATAAGAATAATACGTGTAGATTGATTTGAAAAGAGAGATGATTATACAGATGCAAAAAAAAGTTCGAGTACAACTTTGTTGGATTAACTTCTGAATAAGTATTTTGAGGAGTTCTATTAATTCCTAAGCCTTAAAGGAAAAGAGAGACTTGGTTGAATCAACATAATGTCCATGCATCTTCGATTCCATTGCAACAACCCAATCGATTGAATCAGAAACTCCTCTACTGATGCCCCCAAACGCACCAAACCAAAAAGGCGAACGCACAGATGGCAAAGAAGAGTCCTCGTCACACAATGAAGGAACAGCAGATGATCCACCCCTGAAGAAAATGAAGATAAATGACCAAGTACTGTGTCATAAATTGCTCTTTGAAAGCCTATGCCTATCAGATCAAAGGTGAACAAACCTTGCAAATTAATAGAAACAACATATATAGATTGTTTCAATCCTTCTGTTGTATATAATAGTACTAATCTATCGTTGCCAAACTTACACGTTCACCTCAGCGCATATGTTGTGTCATTACCGGCCCATTTTTATTTCTTTCGCATGGCATGTAGAGAAAATTTTCTTTACATCAGACTGACCCCGTGAAACTCATGATCGACAATTTCCATGGGCCAACCCTTGGATACATGTTCAATCTCGCAACCAACGGGCATGAAATTAACGCACGAGGCCTACCACCTAGTACTCCAATACAGAAGGGCCCAAAAACCCAAACTCATTGGAAAAAAAAAAAGTTTCAAGATTCAAGTGAAAGGAGAGATGTTTGATTATAAATAATCTTTGTAAAATGACATAAAAGTCGGAATGGGACAAACAGTAACAAAACTTGAAAAGTTTCAGTGGGAGATTTTTTATCCCATGCATTCTACAACTCCTTGGCCCTTGACAATATAGATTTTAGGAGAGATTTTACATCATATACTACTACTACACGTGCTATGTGGGGACTTTCAAATCAGGCTTATGGGGCTAGGCTAGAGGGCTTGACCGAGCTACAATTTCTATGCCCCAACCTAGCGCATACGCAATTAATTTATTGTTCTAAAAGGGGGCATTTGTGAAAATCTAAGCCCTTTTCACACCAAAGACTTTGAGCCAATTGAGTCAATAAAAAGTTCCTTAATGAGAAAATAAATTAGGACGGAGCATGGAGGGAGTAGTAAAATGGCTATAAAAAGGGGAGAGGGAGAATGTTGAAGGCAGCAAAGACTAGGATCCGGGGGGCCTGCTGCCCTCAAAGCACAACAGGGCCAGCAGCCCCCCAAAGCTACACCGTTTTGGAAAAAAATCTGAGACCCGAACCATCTCCTAAATCCCAGTTTGGCTCCTAACCACCCCTTTAAGCTTTTTGATTTCTTTTGTTGCCTCATTCTCCACTTTAGTCAACTACTGCTTTTAGTTTCGCGGGTGTTCGGTAAAAAAAAGGAGAAACATATTTTTGGACCATGGAATCTATGACTATTTGGGTTATTTGAAAGTATTGTTTTACAGTAATGTTATGAAATCTTGTTATTTTGCTAACTCAAGGTGAATGGATGAGTTTAAGTGCATCTTGATTAATAAATGAAAACTCAATTCTACCACTCACTAGCGATGAGTCCGATTAGAAAAATATTAGTAATTAAATTTATTGTCGTATGTATACGTTTTTATTATGCATTTTTTGGTTAGTGCCGTTTACTTGCATCTTGTAATGTCGTTTGGCGTTTATCAATACAATTTTCTCACTTTTGACAAAAAAAATCTTTGGACAAAGCCAAACTAATCGTCTAACAAATACAAAACAAGTGTAAATCACAAGATAATCGATGTCTTTCATCCTAACCCAGACATGGCCTGACGCAACAGTAACACTTTTTTTTTTTTTTTGGGTAAACCAACTTGAAATAAAAAGGGGCTAACCGAATATACAGCCTACAAAGGGCATGCCCCAGGAGGAAAAGAAAAGAAAAGGAAAAGAAAAGAAGACAAAAAAGAATGCCTACACCAAACGGCTACATAGGACTAGAAGTAAATAAAGCATCTGTTTCCTGTCCATCTAATAGAGGGAAACGAAACAAATGACAAAATGATTACACAAAGTGCAACTTGCAAAGAAACTGAGATTCAACTAATTAACATGAATCTGAAATACAACAAACTAAAGCTAGACATTACATGATTCCTAATGTCTAGAGTAGTATCTCTGGACAGCAGCCACATAGCATTGCAACCAACTAGATAGCCCATTACTAGACGGCAGCCACACAGGAGCAGCAGCAGGTAGGACACCTCACGGTATATCAACAAAAGCTGCAGTAGCAGAGGGCATAACAGCAACCACACAAACAGCTTGATGGTTACAAAACACGCAGACCAAAATAGTGACACTTTTAAACTGTCTAACATCTAATTAAGAGTCTCAAACAAGAAAAAGTGCAAAGTTAAGGACAAAAGACACCGAATACCCAGACGATCAGATGCACTACACCCAAGTATGAACGCACCAATGAACTCCCAAGGACTACAGATCTGTCAAGCCGCCACAGGTTGTCTTGTCAAAGACATTGTGTAGGGATAGAGTGCTGAAGCATAGATATCGTTGTAAAGCAACCTCGATTGAGAGAACCCGATTTGTAGACAAAATTCGTCCAAAGATGAAACTAATAACTCTCGTAGAACGAGAGACAAAACTCTCACAAATCAGACGATAAGTCGTTGATCTGAAGAGACGAAAGGATAAAAAGAAAAAAATAAAGAAAGAGAGTCGGTAGTACCATGGCCTCCCCAGCCGCCCCCCCCCCACCCACCCAAGCACATGGGTATGAAACCCACGGGGGAGGGGGAGGGGGAGGGAGAATAGGAGTTATGGTGGCTAGGGTTGAGAGGTCTTACGTTTGGTTAAGAGAGGAGAAAAAAATCTTCTTTTAGCAATGTTGCAAGACAAGAAATGCGATAATTTTCAAGGAATAATCGAGATAAGGACTAGCCAGTCTGGACACCTTAAGTTGTCAAAAAAATAATATATCATAATATTTATTTTGGAATATGGTCTTATTTTTTTGACTAGCAAAGTTTTATTAATATGTTTCCTTCTTTTTTTTGTTTTCCGTTGCATCTTTCTTTTTATATAAGATATTTGTGGCATTTATGAGCACCGGAAAAACTAAAACTAGCTGAAGAGGAGAATGAGGCAATAAAAGAAACCAACAAGTCAATAACCAGTGGTTGGGACTTGGGAGCCAATTGGGGATTAATGGGATATATTTGGGTCTTAGCCTTTTTGTCAAAAACGGTGTCGGTTTGGGGGCTGCTTGCCCTGCAATGCTTTGGGGGCAGCAGGCCACCCAATCCTAAACAGTTTTTCTTTTAGTACTTTTTGTTCTTATTCAATATTTTTTTTCACGTTCGTTCATTTTGCACTAAATTTTTATGGATTATGACGAATCGAAAAAATAAAAAAAAATTACTTTTACCAAAGTATTTTAAAAAATAACCACTTTTTAGCAAAAAAAAAAAAAGTTGACTTTTTTTTATTCTTCTATAAAGTGGTTGAAGTACATGTACTTGAATATTGGGTTCTGTTTTTTCAGTTCTATTATCCATTACTGAAAGTGTCGGATCCTATAACTTGAATTAAAGTTAGATGATTGGATTGAGCCCTTATAGGTATCGGATTAAACTGGTTTTTTGCGGACACCTTCAAAAAAATGTTTTAAATTTAATAAACGGCTCGGTTAAATAAGACCCATAGTGGGTCTCACATCGTAATCTGTGTCAATAACAAAGCTGTATCCATTATGCAACACTACAAAAAAAAACCCACCTAAGTGGCTAAGCATCTGTGGAGATGGTTGGGATTTGGTTGGGGTACGGCGTTGGATGGTTGGTTTGGTTGTTTTTTGGGGTTCTATGGTGGTGGTTTGGGGTTGGGGGATGGGTGAGTGGAGGTTTAGTGTTGTTTGTTTTGTAAGTAGCTATGTCAATAACTACAGTTGCGGTATTTCTATTTTCATACTGGTTTTTGCAGTGTAGTTGGATTCTAATCATTCTATGATCTAGCTAGTTTGCTTGTGTTATCCATACACGCAACATTCTTTACCTGAGGGGTTTGTCACTTGGTCTGCTATCAATCGGTTTTCTGGTGAAAAGCTCGCCACTAGTTAAACTATGTTGCAACTGTTTATCTATGTTTTGCATGCGCTTCTCCGACATGATCTTGCCTTATCAATGTTTGCTGGTGTGTCCTTTGTTTTCGGGAGACAAGATCCAATGAGTGCAACCGGGAGCACTCTCTCGCCACGTTCTTTTTTATATCATCAAGTATGTCGATGCTCTATTTTGTGCGCAATAGGTTCTTATTATCGTGTTGTAATAGCTACACACGGTGGGTTGTAACCTTGTTATCCTTATATTTTTTGCCACTTTCAAAAAAAACAAATTGTAGGCCAATTTGCCAAACAAACCTGCACTCTGATGATCTGTCTTGGGTAGGTAGAAAAGTCCCAAGCCCGTGAGCATTTCCCAGAGCTTCGGTATCACTTTCGCAGAACTTATCCGATCACAAAAATCTTTCCCACCTTATCTCTTTCAAAGTCAGAAAACATACCTTGTAAATCCGAACATATTCTTAGCATTTGCTTCAAAGACAAATACTGTATTAAAGAAAACCATACAAAATGCAGGCTGCTTTGCATTTCACAGCTTGTTTCCCCAGATTGATGCCCACCAAACCCACGACAGCTACACCGTGGAGGTCCACCCCTCATTTGCAAACGACACGATCTCGATTAATCAAAGTGGCTCTGCAACAGCTCCTGACACCTTCGATCAGCAGTTGACTACACCTCAGCAGTTTACAAAATGCAGGCTGCTTTGCATTTCACAGCTTGTTTAACGAGACGGACAAGAAGTAGGTACAAATACAAAGTAGGTTAGGATCGAAGAGAGAAGAGAATTGTAGAGAATACATGGTATATTATGGAAACACTGACTTGCTTACTAACTTGATTCTTTCAATGGGGAGAACCCTCCTTTTATAGGCGTAAGAAGGGGACGCTTACATAATTAGACAGAACACCAATAATACAACTTTACTATTTACAGCTTCATCCTACGCCAATTACGTCAAGCTAATAGTACGACACTTTACTTTTTCTGCTAGCATTTATTCCTTATAGACAACAGACCAATAATACTACTACTTACCCAAACAGTACAAACCACTAATCATAAACAGCACCTAACAGTACACACCAATAATTTCATCCTCTCCGGAAAAGAGGACAACACTACCACACATTATATTACATCACACAAAAGAGATAGGTGGCACGAGCCTGGTTGTCACTCTGGATCATCTGAATCACTTTCTCCAGAATAGTCTTCAGTTCTGTCAGTCAAGTAATACTGGTTCAAAAGATAGCGAATATTTTGGCGCCATTCTTCCAGACAAGTATCTTTAAATTTTCAGTTTGCAGTTTCATAATGGAGGAGAGATGATGGAACTTCTGCAGGTGTCATTCCATTGAGTGAATACAGTGTTTGAATCATGATAAGATAATTTCCATTGTTGATCTGGATTCTATGAGACTCTGGATATGCAGTGAGGAAGATAGTGTGATACTCTTTCCGCGAAGTGATAGAACCATCTGGATTAGGAAGACATCTGTTGTTGCGACTTGTCCAAAAAGCAAATTGGAGATTCCCCCTGCACTGTTAGGGATTTCTCTGATCTTCTGTTGCCAGAAGGATATACTTCCAAAGAGCAAGAGAAATTTTAAAAAGAGATCTTCTAGAGGATGGACCTGACTGAATATAGCATGTGCTAGATAAACCAATATTGCTGATTTATTAAAACAGACACTTATGGTACAAACATCTACTAAATACCATAAGAGGAGATAGGCTTCGTTTTTGAAATAAAAAGACATTGCGGTCATATATTGAAACTGGATGAGAAAGGGGTAGACATGATGGAAAGGTAAACCTCCAATGGGACTTTCATCAAGACCATACTTGAAAATGCAGAGATGTTGAAGACTTTGACACATTTGGACACACCTAGAAAGAAGGGTTAATTTCAAAAGATGACACTGAAGGTAGACAGGAAAATTAATTGGGTGGAAACAGGAAATCATAAGGCTTTGTTTTTGAAAACTGGTTGATCTATTTTTTGAGCCTTGACAGAAAATCTGGGAGAACATTTGTTTTTCTTTTTATATGTACAGCATCAAAACTCTAATTTGAAAACCAATTTGCCCATCTGAGCAACTACGCCTTTGAAAGGTGCTTCTTTTTGAACTTGAGCATACTGGAAAAACTCATCATATCAGTCTCAATCAGGAAATGATGACTGATTAGATAAAATTCAAACTTTTCAATGCTCCTTTTAATTGCCAGAATTTCTTTATAAGTAGAGTGGTAATGGAGCTCTGCTGGAGAGAATGCACCACTCTTGTATCCACAAATTCTGCGCTTTTGATCTGAATTTTCTTCCAAAAGAACTGCTTCCCAATATAGATCAGAGATATCTGTCTGAAGAACTCTTTTCCCATCTGAAGGTATGGTTAATGAAGGAAGGTTTTTGGCAATGGCTTTAAGGTCTTTGATAGCTTTGGTACAATGGATTGACCAAGGAGGAGGGTTTTTTTCTTTAGTAGAGCTGAAAGAGGAGTACGGTATTGGGCAACGTTGGGAATGAAATCAGCCATATAGTTAAGAATTCCAAGGAACTGTTGAACTTGTTTGACTACGAGATTTTCTTCTGGAAAATGGGCAAGTTGGGAGGTTATATGAGGCTGGAGGGTATATTGACCTTTAGAGATATGCATTCCTAAAAAATCAATTTCTACCTGAGCAAGAAGCATTTTTTTCTCTGAGAGCATGATTCCATGGGTTTGAACCAAGGCATGGAAAGTTTGGAGTAAAACAGCATGAGATTCAATATTTAGAGAAAAGAGTAGGATATCATCAATGTAGACGAGTGTTGAGGACAGAAGAGGAGCAAATACTCTGATCATGGCCTTTTGAAACAACGATGGAGCTGTTTTTAATCCAAAAGGCATAACTGACCACTGAAAGTGGTGATCTAGAATGCAAAAATCAGTTTTGGAGCGATCATCTAGATGAATGCCCAGTTGCTAGAAACCTGCTTTCAAGTCAAATTTTGAGAAAAATTGAGTTTTAGGTAAGTTTGCAAAAAGAATACTTCATCGAGAAAGAGGAAATTTGTTATCCTGCAAAAAATGATTAAGAGGCTGGTAATTGATAACGAGGCGAAACTTTCCTCTTATTTGCTATGTCCTTTTGTTAACATAAAATGCTTCACATGCCCACTGAGAGATTGTAGGCTCAATCAAACCTTCTGATTGGAATTGTTGGAGCTCCTGAAGAGCAAGCTGGTAGTGCTCTGGGTTCATTCCAAGATGGGTAGCTTTGGTGGGGTTGATGTCTTCATTTTTCTTAAAGGGAAGAGAAATGAAGAATTTTGGATTTTTCCATAGTGGGTTGGAATATTTAGTGAGAAACTAGGAATGAGATTCGGCACAAGAAGTTTGGATTATGGCTTCTTTGATGGAAGAGAAATTTTCTAGGGAAAAGAGATTTGGTTGAGTGGTCCAGGGTAACAGGTAATTTCTGTATTTCAAGCCTTTTTTGAGCCATGAGACTTTGCTAAGATTTTGGAGAATATTAAAGCCTAACAATAAATCTTTTCCTGGAACATCAGAACCATAGACTTGGTGTTTGATGGTGTATTCAGGGAAGAGTTAGATGATAATAGGCTTACTAATTAGAGTGATGACAAAAGTTTCTCCATTGGCTACTGTAAAAGGTCTGAAACATGACTGCCAATAGGACATGGGGAGAATTGCTGGGTTGAGAATGGAGGCTGCAGCACCAGTATCAAAGAAGGCGATAACTGGTATAGGTTTCTCATATTTTCCAAGCAAAATTCTGACCTTGGCTAACGGCTGAGCCAACATGATGTTTGAAAATCCAAATATTTGGATTTCATAGGGGAATGAGTCAGAATCATTAGAAGAGTCATCTGATTCTGATGAATCATCTGAATCATCAAAGGTGAATGCTAAGACTGCTTCAGCTGTTGCTTCATCATCAATAGAAAATAGGGATTCGACATCAGCATCTTCAAGGTCATCATTAATGAGGGTCAAAGAACTCACCATTTTGTCTCTTACTACTTTATTTGGACACTGCTTAGCGTAGTGCCCGTTCTTTCTGCGTATGGAGCAGCGATCAGAATTTCGCTGTCTTCTGAACTTCTTCTTCTTGAAAAATTTCCATTTTCTCTGGTGGGAGAACTTACCAGATCTAGGAATCTTTGGAAACTTGCCAGAAGATTGGAACTTCCATTTCTGAAAGTGTTTGCACTTCCAATATGAAGGGCGGTAAGTGCACTTCTTGTCTTTGCACTTAATAGATAAGTCTGGCCGATCACATGTTTTGCCAAGAAGTTTTCCCTGTTCTTCAAGAGTTCTGAGGAATTTCTGATGATTGCACAGCTTTTCCAAGGCAATCAAAGAGTGTTGGTAAATACTGCCAAGAGATGTTGCATTCAGCGTTAATCCTTTTGTCTAAAGTAGCCTTGTTGTCTCATTTCCCAATGATTCAGGAAGGGAATTGAGAAAAGCTTGCTTGAGGTTGATATCATCCATGCTGTTGAGGAGATAAAATCTTTGAGACATACGGCCATAATGGATCTCCAAGTCTTTTCTTTTGAATGAACAACACTTCATGCTGAGATATTCTTCTCGAACAAACTCTTTTGTGTTGTTATGATCTCTAAGAAACTCTTGTGTTGTTATGATCTCCAAGAAACTCAGTATGTAGGACTGAGATGAATTGATCAAGGGTCGACAGCTATTTAAGTTGTAGTTGTCGATACTCGCCAAGAGCCAAGTACCATTGACGAAGACGACCAAGGAACTTTGATGTACACTTAGTAATGACAATACTGAGTGTAGCGTTTGGAGAGAGCATAGCGATAGTGCACCAAGCATGAATCTCATAAAATTTATCCCAATATTTTGATGGGGTATGTTATCAAAGGAGAAACCTTGGGTATGGATGTTGGAATAGGTGAAGGAATCAAAAGTTGGAATTTCTAGAGGTGTATCAAACTCTGGACCTTCCTTAATGATAGGATCTTCAACATGTTCTTCAGGAAAATGATTTGGGTTTTCTGGGTTCATCATGAAAACATGAGGAACTGGCATAGAGTTAGTGGATTCAGTATCTGAATCAAACTCAATAGTTGGTTCAGGAGATGGAGTTTCAAGTATAGTGGCTAGGGTATGTAGGAGAGTGGAGATTGAATTTTTGGAAGGGCTAGAAGTTGGCTAGACCATTAACTGGCGTGACTTTGAATTTGGATCAGATGGTTTAGAAGGAGTGGAGGTAGTTGGAATAGGAACAGATGTGGATGGTGGAGACAGAACTGGTGGAGGGCGGATAGGTTTTATCTGGGACTTTGGAAAAGGAAGTTTTGGTGGAGATGATCTTTTTGGTGTAGGAAAGAAAGTTGGTGAGCTCCCAAAGATGGAGCTTGACTCACCAAATTCTGAGGTAGGGTTTATAGGTAAGGGCTGAGACATTTGAAGATATCCAAACAAACTTTGTTGAGAGGAAGATGTGAACATGTCAAATGGGTTTTTTGCTAAGAATACTGCTGAGCTTGAAGAAAATGAAGCTGATTCTTGAGATGCTTCATTTCAGCATCCTTTCGGTAGAAAGCTACTGAAAATGCTTGGTTTGCATATGCCATTTGGAGAAGTTCCTGGTGAACATTTTGAATCTTCTGCTGCAAATCTCTGATGAGAAGTTCCAAAGATGACAACTTCTTATGAACAACATTCTCCAAATTTTGCTGGGAGTTAGCAATTCTCTGAAGAATTTTGTTTTGAGCTAGAGAATTTGCTGAATGCCAATTTATTGCTGCTTCCACTGCTGACACTGCTTTGGTGCTACCATCAGGGAGAATGGTAGTGGAGTCTGGAATTTTATGACGATGGGTTGTCCTTTCTTGAGAATTATGGAATTCGAAAGGAGGAAAATTTGCTTCAATCCAGGAAGAAGATGACGTGAGCATAAAACACACACTGGGTTGACTCGAAGAACCATCATTAGATGGAGGTTAAGGAGGAGGTGAAGTTTTACAAAGAGTGGGAGGTAAATGAGAACTTAGTGGACATGGATCATCTTCAAGTCCTCTTCATCTTCTAAAAGACTATCCTCTAGACAGTCACCACAATCACAGGCATCAAAATAACAATGACCTGTTTCTGGATTTTTGAAATAAAAGACTAGAAGGCCATTGGGTTGAAAATATTTAACTGGAGGGCCAGGTCTAAAACCATATACAAACATGTCAATTCTTGCGGGAAAAATGACAGGATGGGTGGAAGATGAAGTAGAGGTTTCTTTTGGGAACGAGATCTCCACTGTATCGTCAAGTTTTGAGATGAAAAGTGGATTTGAGGATTGGACAGGTATGGGCTTTTGTTGATTCTTCTCATAAGCTGTAACCCAAGACTCTGGGAGAAGTTTGAGAAGTTCAGGATAGAAAATCTGACGTGGAACATGGACACAGGAAGCTTGGTGAGGGGCATTAACAGTTAAGAAAAGGGCTTCATCTGTGGAGGAAGGACATGTCTAGGGCATGATTTTGAAGGCAATAGGCCATTTGGTAGTGGAGGGTTGCTACATATGTGGTGGAAATTTGGGAAGCACCACCAATTTGAACTTGAACTTTCAGAGCTGTTAGAATATGAGGATCTGCTAGTGGCATGTTGAAATTGGGGTAAAAGATAAAAACCATAGTTCCAGCATTTAAAGCGGTTTGGACTGTAGCAATTCAAGTATGCTGGTACTGCACAAACCTGGTGTCGACTGCAGCAAGTCTGGAAGTAATCGGTAAACCTTTTCTTCCATGGAAAGTGACAGCCAGTCTGATTGCTCCAAAGTGAAGATGAGTAAATCCTTGTCGTTGCCAAATGCGAGGCAAATCAACTTGAATTTCCAAGGGTACGTAGGAGCTGTTCAGCTTCTGTAGATGCGATGAAACATTGATCAAACTTGGAGGCTTGGACATACTCTTTTACGGAAGATGGTCTTTTTGTATAGAAGATTTGGGTAACGGTCTTTTTTACAGAGATTTGTGGTCTGACAAAAGCATTATAAGGATTTAGGAAAGAGAGATCAGTAAGGGGAACCTTGCACATCAGGAAGATATTCAAACTCATACAAGTACTCAAGATTAGGAGAAGATGCGAAGGAATTTCTACTGGTTGACGATCGTGAAGGGACAAGAGATGAGGTGGCAGAGGAATAAATGGAAAACAAATGATTCATTTTTAAAAAAAATCTGGGTTCTTCGTTTCCTCATATGACAAACCTTTTTCTTTCCAATGTAAGATTCTTAACCAATTTTGATTAATAAAATTCTATATACTAGGGTAGATAAACCGAGACATACTGTCAACACAAAAGCCAAAGTCTCAAGGTACTTTTAACCCACTGATACAAAATTCTTTAACCAAAATAGTTAATAAAGTTTCTGATGCGGAGGATTCTTAGAAGGCAACCACAGAGCATACGCTTCAATCGTTTCTTTTAGAAAAGATTATTGGTAATTTTGGAAATGAAGCACCCAGAAGAGGTTTAAGCTAGAACAGAAAACACGGCTCTGATACCAAATGAGACAGACACAAAGTGGTTTACCAAAGCCCCAGATAAAACCTATCCGCCCTCCACCAGTTCTGTCTCCACCATCCACATTTGTTCCTGTTCCAACTACCTCCACTCCTTTTAAACCATCTTATCCAAATTCAAAGTCACCCCAGTTAATGGTCCAGTCAACTTCTAACCCTTCCAAAAATCTAATCTCCACTCTCCCACATACTTTATCCACTATACCTGAAACCCCATCTCCTGAACTAACCATTGAGTTTGATTCGGATACTGAATCCACTACCTCTATGCCAATTGCTCATGTTTTCATGATGAACCTAGAAAATTCAAAACATTTTCCAGAGGAACATGTCGAAGATCCTATAATTGAAAAGGTCCTGAGTTTTATACACCTCCAGAAATTCCAACTTTTCATTCCTTCACCCATTCCAACATCCATACC
This sequence comes from Rhododendron simsii, assembly GCA_014282245.1. Taxonomy (NCBI): domain Eukaryota; kingdom Viridiplantae; phylum Streptophyta; class Magnoliopsida; order Ericales; family Ericaceae; genus Rhododendron; species Rhododendron simsii. The sequence goes on along the minus strand of WJXA01000248.1, from coordinate 51,280 downwards.
CAAGGTTTCTCCTTTGATAAAATTCCCCCATCAAAATGGTTGGATAAACTTTATGAGATTCATGTTTGGTGCACTGCCGCTATGCTCTCTCCAAACGCTACACTCAGTATTGTCATTACTAAGTGTACAGCAAAGTTCTTTGGCCGTCTTCGTCAATGGTGCTTGGCTCTAGGCGAGTACTGACAGCTACAACTTAAACAGCTGCCAACCCTTGAACAATTCATCTCAATCTTATATACTGAGTTTCTTGGAGATCATAACAACACAAAAGAGTTTGTTTGAGAAGAATATCTTAACATGAAGTGCTGTTCATTCAAAAGAAAGACTTGGAGATTCATTATGACCGTATGTCTCAGAGATTTTATCTTCTCAACGGCATGGATGATGTCAACCTCAAGTAAGCCTTTCTCAATTCCTTTCCTGAACCATTGGAAAAAGAGACAACAAGGCTACTTCAAACAAAAGGATTAACATTGAATGCAACATCTCTTGGCAGTATTTACCAGCACTCTTTGATTGCCTTGGAAAAGTTGTGCAATCATCAAAAATTCCTCAGAACTCTTGAAGAACAGGGAAAACATCTTGGCAAAGCATGTGACCGGCTAGACTTATCTATAAAGGGCAAAGACAAGAAGTGCACTTGTCGCCCTTCATATCGGAAGTTCAAACACTTTCAAAAATGGAAGCTCCAATCTCCGGGCAAGTTTCCAAAATTTTCAAAATCTGACAAGTTCTCACGCCAAAAAAAATGGAAAATTTTCAAGAAAAAGAAGTTCAGAGGACAGCGAAAATCTGATCGTTGCTACATATGCATAAAGAAGGGGCACTACGCTAAACAGTGTCCAAATAAAGCAGCAAGAGACAAAATAGTGAGTTCTTTGACCACCCTCATTGATGATGACATTGAAGATGCTGATGTTGAATCCCTATTTTCTATTGATAATGAAGAAACAGCTGAAGCAGTCCTAGCATTCACCTTTGATGATTCAGATGATTCGTCAAAATCAGATGAATCTTCTAATGATTCTGACTCATTCCCCTATGAAATCCAAACATTTGGATTTTCAAACATCATGCTAGCTCAGCCCTTAGCCAAGGTCAGAATTTTGCTTGGAAAATATGATAAACCTATACCAGTTATCGTCTTCTTTGATACTGGTGCTGCAGCCTCGATTCTCAACCCAGCAATTCTCCCCATGTCCTACTGGCAGTCATGTTTCAGACCTTTTACAGCAGCCAATGGAGAAACTTTTGTCATTACTCTAATAAGTAAGCCTATTATCATCCAACTCTTCTTTGGATAGACCATCAAACACCAAATTTATGGTTCTGATCTTCCAAGAAAAGATTTATTGGTAGGTTTTTATATTCTCCAAAATCTCAGCAAAGTCTCATGGCTCAAAAAGGCTTGAAATATAGAAATTACCTGTTACCCCGGACCACTGAACCAAATCTCTTTTCCCTAGAAAATTTCTCCTCCATCAAAGAAGCAATTATCTAAACTTCTTGTGTCGAATCCCATTCCCAATTCCTTACCAAATGTTCCAACGCACTATGGAAAAACTCAGAATCCTTCGTTTCCCTTCCTTTTAAGAAAAATGAAGACATCAACCCCACCAAAACTACCCATCATGGAATGATCCCAGAACACTACCAGTTTGCTCTTCAGGAGCTCCAGCAACTCCAATCAGAAGGTTTGATTGAGCCCACAACCTCCCATTGGGCATGTGAAGCATTTTATGTAAATAAAAGGATAGAGCAAATAAGAGGAAAGCTTCGCTTGGTTATCAATTCTCAGCCTCTTAATAATTTTTTGCAGGATAACAAATTCCCTCTTCCTCGACGAAGTGTTTTTTTTTTACAAACTTGCCTAAAACTCAAATTTTATCAAAATTTGACTTGAAAGCAGGTTTCTGGCAGCTGCGCATTCATCCAGATGATCGCCCCAAAATTACTTTTTGCATTCCAGATCACCACTTTCGCTGGTCAGTTATGCCTTTTAGATTAAAAACAGCTCCATCATTATTTCAAAAGGCCATGATCAGGGTATTTGCTTCTCTTATATCCTCAGCATTCGTCTACATTGATGATATTCTACTTTTTTCTCGAAATATTGAATCTCATGTTGTTTTACTCCAAACTTTCCATTCCTTGGTTCAAACCCATGGTATCATGCTCTCACAGAAAAAAATGCTTCTGGCTCAATCAAAAATTGATTTTTTAGGGATGCAAATCTCTAAAGGTCAATATACCCTCCAGCCCCATATAACCTCCCAACTTGAATATTTTCCAGAAGAAAATCTCACAGTCAAACAAGTTCAGCAGTTCCTTGGAATTGTTAACTATATGGTTGATTTCATCCTCAACATTGTCCAATACCGTACTCCTCTCTCAGCTCTACTAAAGAAAAAACCCCTCCTCCGTGGTCAATCCATTGAACCAAAGCTATCAAAGACCTTAAAGCCATTGCCAAAATCCTTCCTCCATTAACCATACCTTCAAATGGGAAAAGAGTTCTTCAGACAGATGCCTCTGATTTATATTGGGGAGCAGTTCTTTTGGAAGAAAATTCAGAACAAAAGCGCAAAATTTGTGGATACAAGAGTGGTGCTCCATTACCACTCTACTTATAAAGAACTTCTAATAATTAAAAGGAGCATTGAGAAGTTTGAATTTCATCTAATCGGTCATCATTTTCTAATTGAGACTGATATGATGAGTTTTTCCAGCATGCTCAAGTTCAAACAGAAGCACCTTCCAAAGACGTAGTTGCTCATATGGGCAAATTGTTTTTCAAATTGGAGTTTTGATGCTATTCACATAGAAGGAAAAACAAATGTTCTCTCAGATTTTCTGTCAAGGCTCAAAAAAGAGATCAACCAGTTTTCAAAAACAAAGCCATATTCCTTTGTTCCTGGTTGTTTTCCAATGATTTCCTGTTTCCACCCAGTTAATCTTCCTGTCCACCTTCAGTGTCATCTTTTGGAATTAACTCTTCTTTTTAGGTGTGTCCAAATGTGTCAAAGTCTTCAACATCTCTGCATTTTCAAGTATGGTCTTAATGAAGGTCACATAGGAGATTTACCTTTTCATCCTGTCTACTCCTTTCTCACCCAATTTGAAATATATGACCGCAATGTCTTTTATTTCAAAAAAGAAGTGTATCTCCTCTTATGTTATTTAGTAAATGTTTATACCATAAGTGTCTGTTTAATAAATCAGCAGTATTGGTTATCTAGCACATGTTATATTCAGTCAGGTCCATCCTCCAGAAGATCTCTTTTTAAAATTTCTCTTACTCTTCGAAATTATATCCTTCTGGCAACAAGATCAGAGAAATTCCTAATAGTGCAAGAGGGAATCTCCAATATGCTTTGTGTGATGTAATATAAAGTGTGGTAGTGTTGTCCTCTTTTCCGAAGAGAGTGAAATTATTGGTGTGTACTGTTAGGTCTGTTTATGATTTGTGTTTTGTACTGTTTGGGAAAGTAGTAGTATTATTGTTGTCTATAAGGAATAAATGCTAGCAGAAAAAGTAAAGTGTCGTACTATTAGCATGATGTAATTGGCGTAGGATGAAGCTGTAAACAGTAAAGTTGTATTATTGGTGTTCTGTCTAATTATGTAAGCGTCCCCTCCTTTAAGCCTATAAAAGGAGGGTTCTCCCTGTTGTAAGAATCAAGGTAGTAAGCAAGTCAATGTTTCCAAAATATACCATGTGTTCTCTACAACCCTCTTCTTTCTTCGATCCTAACCTACTTTGTGTTTATACCCACTTCGTGTCTATCAAATTTGGTATCAGAGCCATGTTTTCTGTTCTAGCTTAAACCCTTTCTAGGAACTTCTTTTCCAACACTATTTCAAATCTTTTCTAAAAGAAAACTTGAAGCGCATGCTCTGTGGTTGCCTTCTAAGGATCTTCTACATCAGAAACTTGATTAACTATTTTGGTTACAGAATTTTGTATTAGTGGGTTAAAAGTAACTTGAGAGTTTGGCTTTGTGTTGGCTGTGTGTCTCGGTTTATCTACCCTAATATACAGAATTTTATTAATCAAAATTGGTTAATAATCTTACATTGGAAAGAAAAAGGTTTGTTGTACGAGGAAACAAAAAACCAAGATTTTTCTTAAAAATGAATCATTTGTTTTCCACTTATTCCTCTACCACCTCATCTCTTGTCCCTTCACGATCGTCAACCAGTAGAAATTTCTCCGCATCTTCTCCTAATCTTGAGTACTTGTATGAGTTTGAATATCTTCCTGATGATAGCAAGGTTCCCCTTACTGATCTCCCTTTCCTAAATCCCTATAATTCTTTTGTCAAACCACAAACCTCTGTAAAAAAAACTGTTACCCAACTCTTCTCTAAAAAATGACCATCTTCTGTAAAAGAGTATGCCCAAGCCTTCAAGTTTGATCAATGTTTCATAGCCGCTACAGAATCTGAACAACTTTTACCTTTAGAAATCCTAATTGATTTGCCTCGTCTTTGGCAACAACAAGGATTTACTCATCTTCACTTTAGAGCAATCAGACTGGCTGTCACTTTCAATGGAAGAAAAGGTTTACCTGTTACTTCCAAACTTGCTCTAGTAGACACCAGGTTTATGCAGTACTAGCATGCTTGTATTGCTACAGTCCAAACTACCTTAAATGCTGGAACTGTGGTTTTTACTTTCTACCCCAACTTCAACATGCCACTAGCAGATCCTCATCTGCTAACAGCTCTAAAAGTGCAAGTTCAGATTGGCGATACATCCCCAATTTCTTCCACATATGCAGCAACCATCCACTACCAAATGGCCTATCGCCTTTAAAACCATGCCCTGGACATGTTCTTACCTTCCTCCACAGATGAAGCCCTTTTCTTAACTGTTAATGCCACTCACCAAGCTTCCTGTGTAGAAAAACCAGCAAAAGCCCATACCTGTTCAATCTTCAAATCCACTTTTTGGCTAAAAACCTAATGGTACAGTGGAGATCTCATTCCCAAAAGAAGCCTCTGCCTCATCTTCCACCCATCCTATCATTTTTCCCTCGAGAATTGACATGTTTGTAGATGGTTCTAGACCTGATCCTCCAATTAAATATTTTCAATCCAACGGTCTTCCAGTTTTTTATTTCAAAAATCCAGAAACATGTCATTATTATTTTGATGCCTGTGACTGTGATGACTGTCTAGAAAATAGTCTTTTAGAAGATGAAGGGGACTTTGAAGATGATCCCTGTCCACTATGTTCTCATTTACCTCTCACTCTTTGTAAAACTCCATCTCCTCCTCAACTTCCATCTAATGATGGTTCTTCGAGTCAACCCAGTGGGTGTTTTATGTTCACCTCATCTTCTTCCTGGACCGAAACAGATTTTCCTCCTTGCGAATTCCATAATTCTTAAGAAAGGACAACCCATCGTCATAAAATTCCAGACTCCATTACCATTCTTCCTGATGGTAGCACCAAAGCAGTGTCAGCAGTGGAAGCTGCAATAAATTAGCAGTCAGCAAATTCTCTAGCTTAAAACAAAATTCTTCAGAGAATTGCTAACTCCCAGCAAAATTTGGAAAATGTTGTTCATAAGAAGTTATCATCTTTGAAACTTCTTATCAGAGATTTGCAGCAGAAGATTCAAAATGTTCACTAGGAACTTCTCCAAATGGCATATGCAAACTAAGCATTTTCAGCAGCTTTCTACCAAAAGGATGCTAAAATGAAGCATCTCAAGAATCAACTTCATTTTCTTCAAGCTCAGCAGTATTCTCAGCAAAAAAACCCATTTGACATGTTCACATCTTCCTCTCAACAAAGTTTGTTTGGGTACCCTCAAATGTCTTAACCCTTACCTATAAACCCTACCTCAGAATTTGGTGAGTCACGCTCCATCTTTGGGAGCTCACCAACTTTTTTTCCTTCACCAAAAAGACCATCTCCACCAAAACTTCCTTTTCCAAAGTCCCAGATAAAACCTATCCGCCCTCCACCAGTTTTGTCTCCACCATCCACATCTGTTCCTGTTCCAACTACCTCCACTCCTTCTAAACCATCTAATCCAAATTCAAAGTCACCCCAGTTAATAGTCCAGCCAACTTCAAGTCCTTCCAAAAATCTAATATCCACTCTCCTACATACCCTAGCCACTATACCTGAAACTCCATCTCCTGAACCAACTATTGAGTTTGATTTGAATACTGAATCCACTAACTCTATACCAATTCCTCATATTTTCATGATGAACCCAGAAAACCTAGAACATTTTCCTGAAGAACATGTTGAAGATCCTATCATTGAAGAAGGTCCTGAGTTTGACACACCTCTAGAAATTCCAACCTTTGATTCCTTTTCACATTCCAACATCCATACCCAAGATTTTTCCTTTGGCAATATTTCCCCATCAAAATGGTTGGATAAACTTTATGAGATTCATGCTTGGTGTACTGCTGCTATGCTCACTCCAAATGCTACACTCAGTATTGTAATTACTAAGTGTACAACAAAATTCCTTGGTCGTCTTCGTCAATGGTACTTGGCTCTTGGCGAGTATCGACAGCTACAACTTAAAAAGCTGCCGACCCTTGATCAATTCATCTCAGTCCTGCATACTGAGTTCTAGGAGATCATAACACAAAAGAGTCTGTTCGAAAAGAATATCTTAGCATGAAATACTTTCATTCAAAAGAAAAGACTTGGAGATTCATTATGACCGTATGTCTCAGAGATTTTATATTCTCAACGTCATGGATGATGTCAACCTCAAGCAAGCCTTTTTCTCAATTTCCTTCCTAAACCATTGGGAAATGAGACAATAAGGTTACTTCAAACAAAAGCATTGACATTGAATGCAACATCTCTTAGCAGTATTTACCAGCATTCTTGAAGATACTGATGTTGAATCCCTATTTTCTATTGATGATGAAGCAACGACTGAAGCAGTCCTAGCATTCACCTTTGATGATTCGGATGATTCGTCAGAATTAGATGACTCTTCTAATGATTCTGATTCATTCCCCTATAAAATCCAAACATTAGGATTTTCAAACATCACGCTGCTCAACCCTTAGCCAAGGTCAGAATCTTGCTTGGAAAATATGAGAAACCTATACCAGTTATCACCTTCTTTGATACTGGTGTTGCACCCTCTATTCTTAACCCAGCAATTCTCCCCAGGTCCTATTGGCAATCGTGTTTCAGACCCTTTACAGCAGCCAATGGAGAAACTTCTGTCATCACTCTGATCAGTAAGCCTATTACCATCCAATTTTTCCCTGGATACACCATAAAACATCAAGTTTATGGTTTTGATCTCACAGGAAAAGATTTATTATTAGGCTTTGATATTATCCAAAATCTCAACAAAGTCTCATGGCTCAAAAAAGGCTTGAAATACAGAAATTATCTGTTACTCTGGACCACTCAACCAAATCTCTTTTCTCTAGAAAATTTCTCTTCCATCAAAGAAGCCATAATCCAAACTTCTTGTGCCGAATCTCATTCCCGGTTTCTCACCAAATGTTCCAACCCACTATGGAAAAATCCAGAATTCTTCATTTCTCTTCCCTTTAAGAAAAATGAAGACATCAATCCCACCAAAGCTACCCATCATGGAATGAACCCTCTCACTACCAGCTTGCTCTTCAGGAGCTCCAACAACTCCAGTCAGAAGGTTTGATCGAGCCTTCAACCTCTCAGTGGGCATGTGAAGCATTTTATATTAACAAAAGGACAGAGCAAATAAGAGGAAAGCTTCGCATGGTTATCAATTACCAGCCTCTTGATCATTTTCTGCAGGATAACAAATTTTCTCTTCCTCGACGAAGTATTCTTTTTGCAAACTTGCCTAAACCTCAAATTTTCTCAGAATTTGACTTGAAAGCAGGTTTCTGGTAGCTGGGCATTCATCTAGATGATCGCCTCAAAACTGATTTTTGCATTCCAGATCACCACTTCACTACAACAAATAACACAATTCCCGACTAAAATTGCCGACTAAACAAAATTTAGTCGCCAAATATTTAGCAATTACCGACTAAATATAAATTAGTCGGCATGAGTTTTAATAATTCCCGACTAAACCCATTTTAATCGTTAATAGTAGTGTTTTGCCGACTAAAAATGCGTTTAGTCGGACAAAAATGAGTTTTAAAAAATTTAAAAAGTCAATAAACAAAATACATTTTCCCGACAAATTACTTTAGTTGGTATTTATTGATATTACACGACTAATAATCATTTTAGTCGGTGAATTTAAATTTTAAAAAATAAAAAAATAAAATAAAAATTGCCCGACTAATTATGTTAGTCGGTAAAATTCATTTTAACGAATTTAGAAAATCAATAAAGGAAATACAGTTGCCCGACTAATTCTTTTAGTCGGCATTTAATGATATTACACGACTAATAATCATTTTAGTCGGTGAAATTAGATTTTGACCAATTTAAAAAAATCAAAAAATAAAATAAAATTGACCGACTAATTATTTTAGTCAGTATATAATTATATTGGACGACTAATAATAATTTAGTTGGTAAAATTCATTTTTCTACGAATTTAAAAAATAAAAAATAATTATTTTCCCAACTAAAATTTTTAATCTGGAAATATTATTTTTTTGAATTTATTACATTAGAAATTTAATTCCGACTAACCAAAGGATGAAATTGATTTTCTAGAGTCTTGATTAAATTAAGATGGATTTAGCTTTAAGAGAGAGAAAAAGAATGGTACATTTTCCAAGCGATTCTGATGAATAAATAATCTCCATCTTTCAGACGAAAGTTCGATAACATAAAGGCAGCGGGGAGAGAAAGTGTATTAGCCTATGAGGGTTGTTGATGGCAGCTTGAGGCTTATATACCCTTAAATAGCCGAGATTGTGGGGTGGAGCTCATGTTGTATTCATGTAAAATAATAAAATAATAAAAATTCTAAAACATCTTTCGGTAATTGTATTTTTTTTAATTTTTAATTTTGTTTTTTATCTTAATTTTTTATGGTTAATCGTTCGTCTCAATGAGAAGAATTTGTAAAATATCAAAATGTGTTGATGAAACTTTATATAAAATGACACCGTAGACAAAAAAAGAAGAAGAAGAAGACAACCATTTCGTATTTTTTCCGTCTTTAATGAACTTTTTACTTCTAATCATAATTTTTTTACTTTTTAAACTTTTCTTATCGAGACGGATGATTAGTCTAAAAAATATACTGTAAATCAAGCAATAATTCAAAAAAATGAACCAAACACTCAAAACAAAGAAAAAAAAGTTTAGTTGGTAAAAATAATTTTTGACGAATTTAAAAAATCAATAAATAAAATATATGTTGCCGACTAATTAGTCTGCTCATTTTGTTTTCCTTAATCATAAGATCTCGTAAAATTTTGGTTCGATCGGGCCAAGGAAACTCCTTTATCGGTACATAAATTCTTAAATGTAAAGAATTTTGTTATCCGATTAAGTGCCTACCCATATGCAATTAACTTCATTCTTGGTACGAATGTTCAAATTCGTATTACGTCAAAGATAGATGATTTCGATCGTGAAAATATACCTCAGGTGGGGCTCAGTTAGTTCACTACAACACTTAAGCATCTCAACATAAATAGCATCAATATAAATGTCTTTCGATAATGTGGTCGCCAATACGAAATGATCTCCAATTTTAGTGACAATGCTATAATAAATAAGACATGTAATCTTAACGGTTCAGATTGATCATTATAAAAAACGACTCAACAGTTACCTTAACTATATATATATTTGATGTATTTAATAGTTAACTAATCCTTATGCTGTACTTGTTGTTATAGTAGCCATAAGATCACGAGACAATCTTGACGATCAAGATCGTTGATTTTCTTGAGCTTGTTGAATTATTCGTTCTGGTAAATTTGAGACTCAATCAGGTTTAGAATATTCCTTAATCGAGACATGAATTCATTAGAAAAATAATATTTTTTGTTTGATCAATTGTCTAACGGAAAAAGATCAACTTTAATATTAGTAAGAATGATCTAACTGATAATATTAGAGAAGATAAATGGTTTTGATCGAGCAAAAAAATCTCAAGTGGGGCTCGGATGGTGTGTTATAAGACGTTAATGGTTTTAGACGCAGTAAAAGTCATTACGACTCAAAGAATTATTCCCTACTAAATATTTAATCGGCCAGGACAAAAAATCACCGACTAAATTATTTTTGGTCGGGCATGATAAAATTTTTTTGCGCCAATTTGAAATTTTCGCGGAAATAATTGGCGGGATTTACATAATTTCCGACTAACTATTTAGTTGGCAAATCGTTTATAATATGAAACGCCGCCGTTACACCTTATCGAAACCCATCCAGTTATACCCTTCCCCCATCTCCCTCCCGCATCGTCAATCAGTCCATCCCCCTCTCAATCGAACCTCTGACCCATGCTCCAGCCATGGTCGCTTAACCCCTCTCTCCAGGCGCAGTCTCCACTGTTTAGCACCGCCGCTGCTGCCACACCCTCGACGAAAATCCTTCACTCCTCCGACTGTGGTCTCAGATCCTCCTGCTCCTCTCAATCAAGCCCTCCGACGAAAACCCCTCCTCCGACTTTGCATCCTGCTAGGTACTCACTCTCTCTCTCCCTCTGTCTGTCTGTCTGTCTGTCTCTCTCTCTCTCTCTCTCCCCGCCCCCTACAATCTGGGTTTTCAGTTCTCCAAATGAACAAATCGATTTGGGTTTTTAGTGCTCCAAACGAAAAAATCAATTTGGGTTTACTCGGTTTTCCAATTTGGCGGCTGGGACTCAACCGTAACTTTCATATAGTTGTTGGCGTGAATGAGTATTGCAGGAGAATGGGCGCATAATCTGGAGCTGTCTCTCTCTCTCTCTCTCCAACGCCCAACACAGCTCTCTGTCTCTGTCTCCCCAACGCCGTCCTCGTTGTAGCCGTGTTCTCTCCTCGAACTACAACAGAAATCGGAGCCCAGTCTTCGTTATTCAAGGCTGAGGTCGCTCTGCTTCTCCTCAACAGGTACAATCCAAGCTCAGTCTTTGTTTTGCATGTGTTGAATATATTGATTATCTACTGATTTGGTTGATTTCTCTCATAATCTGGGTTTTGCATGTGACTGTTATATGGTGAAAAATGTACCACATTGAACCCCCAAATTTACTTTCACATTAATTACTGATTTGGTTTATTGCTCTCTTAATCTGGGTTTTCATCCATTTTCCTTATATACTAGTTGTCTCTGTCTTTATGGAATAGGAGTATAGGACTCGTGGAACTGCCTTCTTACCTCTCTCCCAGTGCATTCCATTACATAGATGAACTGATGAAGAATAATATGAACTTAGAGTGCGTTCGGTTCCTGATATGCTATCATGAACAAATTTCACCTTTTTGTGCCTAATTTGAGCTCAGAGGATGACTTATGAGGCATATCTCTTCTTGAATTGAATTATGTGATAACAAGTTTTTCTCCTTTTATAGTTGGGATAAGTTTTTTACCTTGCTGTCAGTACGTTCCATTTGTAGTTTATTGAAAAACTGGGCATAAGTTCTTTTATAGAATCAATGCATTGGCCTTTCTGCATTGCCAATGCATTGATAAGCTTTTGGGACTTGGGGCGTTGAGATGATATTCCAATGCATCACAACCTATGACGCATGGGTACTTCTAAAACCATGCCATACTAGTACCCATGATGTACCAGGTGTTTACGTGAAATACTGACCGAAGTTTTATATTGTTTTTGTCGTACCTCAAACTTTTTCCAATATATACCTAAGTCGTACCACATCCCAAATAGTATTTTGTTTTACATAAAAATGAAGCTAACTTCACAAGACTTTTTCCTATGCATAACATGATCGTAGAATTAAAATTTTGGTCTATTATTTGGTTGGTATAATGACATTTGAATCTTTTTTGTACCTTAAGTTTGGCATAAAAAAGCGGGATTATTTTTGGATTAAGTCTTACCTTTTTTCTTTTTAATTAAGTCATGTTACTATTACCTTAATTTTATGAATACTTACTGTATGTAACACCTGCCTCTAAATATAAAAACACTATTTTCTGGCCGTATCCCAGTCGTACATGTACTCTATCTTTTAGCTTTTACTGTATCGACCTACCTGTAGTCCCGTACAGTAGATCACAACACATTTCAGCATGCTAACAAATAGTTATGGGAAGATATGTAATGAGCGATACTTTATTTCCCACCTCAGGAGGCGAAAATAAAGACCAAAATATACTGAAGGTCATGTTGAGAAACATTCTGCCGCTACGTGTTTCTGAACGTGCACATGGATCTCAACTTATAAGTGGATCTGCACTTCTGATCTTGTTAGGTTATCATTGAGGTTGAGTAATATTTTCGATTAGTGAGTAAAATATGTTAGCTTGTAAGTTTTTGTTCACTTTGTTGTGTTTGATTAATTGGAGATTTGGGGGTTAATTCATGTGGGTTTGGTGTGGTTTAGGTCGTGCGTTAATTTTTTGTGCCTACTTTGTATGCGCACTCAAGGATCCATTTATCATCTAACTAGCTGTAATTGAGTTGGGTGGTTCATGTGTTCATACAACAACATACTAGATTCTGACCTTGCGAGCGGGTTTATTCGTGCATGTTAGTTTTGTTGTACGTTTACTTGTTCCACGTTTAAAGTTCAAAAAGGGCCGAAAAATGTGACAATTGTAACTTCAAAAACAAAAAAAAAAACTGATATACCACTATTCTCTTAAATGGTTTACTGCTCTGATTGCATGCAAGGGAAAAAGCATCTGTTTTGAACATGTGGATAGTAAGAATTGTTATTGGAAGTGAATGAATAACAATTGTTCTTTTGACAGTGTTCTTATGCTTCGTTATTTATTCCTTTCTATTTTGTGCATATACTTAGGCCATATGTAGTGTTGTAAAAATAACATAGTAATGTTGTGTAACCTTTAATTAATTTTGTAGGTTATAAGTAATGGACAAGAGTTGGATGACGATAAGAAATAGGTTGGCTAGTACAGAGTATATACTAGGGGTGAAATCTTTCCTACAATTTGCGATGACGAATTTGGGATCACAGCCTGAGATTCGGTGTCCATGTAATGATTGTCTAAATGCAAAAAACATAGCTTTGATGTTGTTAAGATCCATTTGATACGGAAAGGAATTGACTCTTCTTACAAGACTTAGGTGCACCATGGGGAATCTGTTCCTGCATCTCAAGCATATGATGATGACCATCATGACCCCAATGAAGGTATTGGGGATGAAACTGGAGGGGAGGTCCCTAAGGATGGCAACCAATTTCAAAATATGTTGGAAGATGTCTTTGTTGCTGGCGTCTGGGATGACGATAGCGATGAATTGCCCGCTAATATTGGAAGGGGCAATGTCCAGAGTTTCAATAAGTTATTCAGTGCTGCTCAACGTAAAATTTATCCTGGATGTGAAAAGACTGTGCTAGCATTCATTGTTGAGATGCTTCATCTTAAAGTCTACAAGAAAATGGCAAATGACACGTTCAATACAATGCTGAATGTTATTAAAGGGATGCGACCAGACTATGATGAGTCTATTCCTTAGAACACTTATGACGCGAAGAAATTCTTAAGGGATTTGGGTTTGGGATATGTGCCTATTCATGCATGCATAAATGACTGCGCACTCTTTTGGAAGGAGAATGAAAATTTGGAAAATTGCCCAAAGTGTAATGAGCCTAGGTACAAGGTGAACGATGGTACGGGTAAAAAGATTCCTTGCAAGATATTGCGGTACTTACCATTGACTCCTAGACTACAAAGGCTATATTGTTGTGAGAAAATAGCTCCTGATATGAGATGGCACAGAGACAAATGTGTAGATGATGACGAATTGCGTCACCCGGCTGATGCTCAGGAATGGAAGAACTTTGATGAGCGATTTCCTGATTTTGCTGTTGAACCCCGAAATGTGAGGCTCGGGATGGCCACTGATGGTTTCAATCCCTTTGGACACATGAGTCAATCATATAGTATGTGGCCTGTAATCATGGTACCTTACAATCTCCCGCCATGGAAGTGCATGACAGAACCCTTTTGCTTCATGTCACTGCTTATTCCTGGTCCATCGTCCATTGGAAAAGATATTGATGTTTACTTGCGTCCGTTAGTTGATGAGTTGAAGGAGTTGTGGAAGAATGGTGTACAAACTTATGATGCCTCTACTGGAAAAACATTTACGATGCGTGCATGTGTGTTTTGGACCATCCACGACTTTCCTGCATATGGGATGATGTCTGGGTGGTCTACGAAGGGTTATTTGGCTTGTCCTATTTGCAATTGTGATTTCTCATCAGTTAAGTTGAGGAGTAAGATTGGATATTTGGGTGCGTGCCGCTGGCTACCTGAGAACCACATTTGGCGAAGGTGCAAGCTCTTTAACGGTAAATTTGAGGATAGGACCAGACCTGTGGAGTTGTCGGGCCAAGAAATATTAGAACAAATTAACACAGGGACATACGAGCCGTTTGGGAAACATCCAAGTAACAAGAAAAGAAAAAGGGATGAGTTTGAGAAAAATTTGAATTGGGGGAAGAAAAGCATTTTGTTTGAGCTCCCTTATTTTGAGTTTCTCAATCTTCGATGGAATCTCGATGTCATGCACATAGGGAAAAACATATGTGAAAATTTGTTGGGGACATTCTTGGACATAGATGGAAAGAACAAGGATACGGAAAAGGCACGAAAGGATTTGGAGGATCAGGAATTACGCAAGGAGTTGCACCTAAAGAGGCGTGCAAATGGGTCATTTGAAAAGCCCCCGGCCATGTACACATTATCAGCGAAAGAGAGAGAAGGCTTTTGCAATTTCTTAAAATCGATCAAGTACCCAGATGGATATGCAGCGAACATCTCTAAATGTGTGAACACTCGTGGTGGCAAGCTATCGGGGCTCAAAAGTCATGATTGTCATGTCCTTTTGCAAAGACTTCTCCTGATTGGTATGCGTGGCTATTTGAACAAGGAAATTGGAACCGCGTTATTTGAGTTCAGTAACTTCTACCAAAAATTGTGCTAAAAAACAGTGAGGAAGAGCGATTTGGATAACCTTCAGGAGAACATTATACTTGTGCTTTGCAAGTTTGAAAAGATTTTCCCTCCCGCTTTCTTTGACGTAATGGTACACTTGGCTATTCACCTGCCACGCGAGCTTAAACTAGGAGGGCCAGTGCATTATCGATGGATGTACCCCATTGAAAGGTGTATATATATATATATATATATATATTGTACTAATTGTGTCATTTAGCTATAATCCTAGAACCATTACCTAATACTGTGGTATTTTTTTATAGGCTACTTGGAGTTTTGAAAAAATTAGTTGGCAATAAAGCTCGTCCTGAAGGTTCAATTGTGGAGGCTTACGTTTCTAAAGAATGTACAACCTTTTGTTCTATGTATCTCGATGGAATTGAAACAGTGTTTAATCGCCAAGAACGGAATGATGATGGTGGTGAGCATGAAGTGGGGTTAAGGGCTTTCACTCAACAAATCCGTCCCTTTAGTATAATTCCGAGAGCACATGATGTACCTGTCGACCAACGTGACATGGCTCATTGGTTTGTCTTGAACAATAGCCTTGAAGTAGAACCATATCTAGAGTACGTATTTACTACAATTTTTTTTTTCTATATTTGGTTGGGGTTTTATTATCATTCATAATTCTCTATGTTAATTAGGATACACAAGAATTTGTTGGGAAATGGCAATACATTTGACATTGCGAAGAGACAACGCAAAGAGTTTCCTCAGTGGTTCAAACGGCATGTAAGACATACAAAATTGAATTTTCTCACTTGTCACATTAAGCTATGTTTATTTAAAGTAGCATAATAGTAATTTTTAATGTAGGTGAATGAATTGCGGAACCAAGGGTCTCCAGAAGCAACTGATGAGTTGTGGTCATTGGCCAACGGACCCGGGCCAATAATAAACACATATTCGGGGTGCATTTCTAATGGCGTACGTTTCCTTACTATTGAACGGGACAACCGACATACAACTCAAAATAGTGGGGTGGTAGTGGAAGGGGAGCACGAAGGCCAGACAATAAACTTTTACGGTTTCTTAACCAAAGTATGGGAAATGGGCTATTTATTAAGTCATCGAGTTGTTTTGTTCCAGTGCGAATGGTACAATTCTGGTTGTAGTAGATTTTTTCGGGTTGATGCACATTGCTCAAGTATTGATGTAAGAAGTCGATGGTATAAGGATGACCCATTCGTTTTTCCAAGTCAAGTCCAACAAGTATTCTACATTGCAGATACCAAGTTAGGTGAGCATTGGAAAGTCGTAGAACGAATTCACCGTCGAGGAATCTGGAATGTCCCAGAGACGGATAGTTTTGAAACCAGGGGGTCTCCCAATGAAGTTTTCCAGCAGGAAATAACTACTGAGGTTCCAACAATTGTCATTGAAGATCCTCCCATCGGATCCTCTTTGCAGAGAATTAATATTGAACCTGCAATTATTAGTGACGAAGAAGATCATAGCGACGAGTATGAAGAAGACTTAATGGTTGACCTAGACGATGAAGAAGAGGAAGAAAATCATAGTGATTCTGATGATGATTTTGACATAGAAGCTTAATGTACCAAGAAGACTTAATATGGTTATTGATTGTTTATCATATGCTACATACCTTGTAATTTGCACATTGTTTGTTCTATATATCTCTCATTATAATTCACTTCTTTGATATGCTTGTATGTAAATGGAGTGTTTCAATATTTGACAGATTGCATCATGCCTCCTGGATCAAAAAAGAGCAGTGCATCCTCCAACTCGACTGGCACATTGCGTAACACTGCAGCAGTACAAGTTGAAACAGCAGCTAGAACACCCGCTTTAGAGAATCTGACATCTACTCCTTTGATTGTTGCATCTCCTTCTACTCGTGCTAGTGCTTCAGGTAAATGCATCTGTATCTCTCTCTCTCTCTCTCTCTCACCTGTACTTTCAGCAATCAATTCACAGTTTCAGCGCCTATAATTCATGTTTTTAGCATTGTAAAACCAATTTTCTGCACCTAAACAACCACTCAGCTCTAAAGTTGCATTTTCAGCAACTGCTTCAGTTTTCAGCATGCTTACATCAATTCCTGCACTTTAAACCATAATTTCAGCACATAACGCATATTTCCTACACATATCACATATTTCCTGCACCTATCAATGATTTCCAGCAGTTATATAAGCGAATTTAGCATCCAAATGCCAATTTCCAGCAACCAAAACTCAGGTTCAGCACCTGTAAATCCAGTTCCAGCAACTAAATACTAGTTTTCTGCATACAAACTACTTTGAGCTACTAATAATTTCAGCACATACAAGCAGTTTCCATAGTAAAATTCCTGCAGAACTCAAGTAATGGTATCCTAGTGCTTCGTGTCTTCCCGATATAGAAGAATATTACCCCAAGCGTAGGGCTTAATACGTCATTTGAAGCATAATAATCCGGAAGACCGGGATCGTACCCAAGGGAATTAGTTCATGGCTTGCCTTGGATTTGTAGATGCAAGTAGGGTTTTCGACTTTTAGCCAGTCAACTTGGTTTTACTTTGAAAGGTAGAATTAAAATGGCTAATTTAAAAATGAATTAACTAGGAAAATATAGGTTAGGTCTAGGAATCCTAGCATTCATGACTCGGGCTAAGTCGCACTTTTCACCAATTTACGCGATTTAAAATACACAATTGTAGGTATCTAAACCGGGAAAAAGAGATTCGATTATTAAGCTAGCTCTAGAATTCATTTGATAACCACCTCGAGCGTCAGAGCTCTAAGCATCATGTGTGGTGAGTAGGCGAGGCTCCCACCTACACATGATCAAAGAGGTTAACACCTCGGCGGTTAACCAAACAAATCCGAACCCCACTTTGATTTTCAAATCTAAAAATTAAAGCTTTATTGGTGAAAAATCCAATTTTTGCCCAAGCCATGGGATGCTAATCATCCCATGACCTAACCCTTGAAACTACTCACACATATCTAGAGAGATAAGAGCAAGCAAAAATCTACTAAACATAATTGAAAAGCAAGACTAGAAGAAAATTAGCTTAAAAGATAGATCGGGAACTAAGAAACAACTTTAATTAAAGCAACAACTAATAAAGGCAGGAAATTAGGAAATAAGTGCTGAAAATGAAGAACAAGGCAAGAACAATTCAAAAAGCTGAAAAGTAATCTAAGCTAGATCTAGAAATTATGGGTACATTTCTGTCCAAATCGTGCAAAGGTGACATAACGGGGTATTTATACCGCCCCTGTTTCACGCACGGAATATCCTAAAAGATGCTCCAAAGATGCCTCGCTAAGGTCCTCGGTACCGATTGCCAAGCCTTACATTACTGAGATAAGCTCTCGGTACCGATTGGATTAAAAACCTTCGATCAATACCGAACCAGTTAGGAGGGACCGGTGCTAAGCAGCTCGGTACCGATTGAAGCTCTCAGCTTCAATCGATCGCGAGCTCTTATCAGTTCTGAAGCTTTGTCTTCTTTCCGCCTTGGCCACGCCTTGGCCACAGCTTGGCCACGCCTTAGCCATGACTGATTCTGCCTTGGTCGGAGAGTTTCTGCCCGGGCTGTTCCTCTTGCTTTGGCTCTGCCTTGGCATTGCTCAGCCGTCGGTCACGCCTTAGCCTTGGCCTCGCCTTACTCAGCCTTGACGTCGGGTAACTTTTGCCTGAGATGCGCCTTGGCGATGGTCTTCTGCCTGGGCTCTGCCTGAGCTGCGACTTGACCGTCGGGCAACTTCAGGCCATGACATGCCTTAAGCCTTTAAAGCTCCTTATTAAAGCGATTCTCCTACAAAACAAAACAAACAAACTCTACGAGACAACTAAGTTAAAAACAACTAATTAATGAGTAAATTAAACTAAACCTAGACACTAGCGCACCCTTTCATTACATTTCCGGGTGCTTATCACGCCCCCCAACTTAAGGTTTGCTAGTCCCTAGCAAATAACATATGAAAAGAAGGAAACTAGAACTATGCAATCCTTCCGCTATCATAACTTAGAACATGCTCAACATTACCAACTAGCAAGAGTTCAACAATCCGGCTTTTTATTTCATTTCTACAACTCACAATTTCAGCATCCAATTAAACAGGCTAAGTAACAAACAAGTTAAGGAGCAAGCTAAAAAGGTTTGTGTCCTCGAACAAAGGGAGGATACGGGACACAAAACTTGCGAGTTCAGACCAAACCATATCCACCGAAGAAGTGCTTGAAAACAGGCAACAGCGGACAAGGAAACTATGCCTTGAACAACTAAAGCACTTTATTCAACAGAATTAACAACTAAAGGATGAAAGTTGGATAACGAAAGGAAAACATGCCATAATACTAATTATGCAAATATCAGAAAATCAATCACAAAGGAATCCATACGCACAAAAGATCAACTAAGGTCTTTTTCAGCTTGTAATGACCTTGGTTACAAAGAGAAGGGACTACAAAATAGTGTAGTGGCCATATGCTAGCATGGTTCTTCTACCCTTGGCCACTACCGACCCTAAACTACCCAAGACATGACCACACGCCGGCCAAACACCAAACAAAGTTACGAAGAAGAGATAAAGAAAACTACTAGATAAGTACTACTAAAACTACTACCACCGACTTGATCACACTTAGTCACTATCCTCATCCGACCTCCCATGGTATTGAGCCTTGAGCTTCCCCTTCCCATTGAACTTTTTTCTCATCTGGAATGAATTCTAGCCCATAAGTCAAACTAATTCACTTATCAAAGTATTCAACCCTCTTTCGAATCCGCTTTTGCTCTTTCATAGCATTTCTTTGATTTCTTTTCTTTGAGGAATAGGGTCATTTGAGGTAAGATTAGTAGCGAGAGAGATTGATGAGCCAATTTTTGGTGCTTTTTAGAGAGGGAGATGAAAATTTGGGGCTTTAGCTTTTGTAGTGAGAGAGGAAAGATAGGGAATCACGTATCAATTTTTGTCTTTTCGCATTCCAACCACTTCTATCATATTCACACCACCCCCAAATCTCCTTAAATCATTGAAAACCATTATCAACCCTCCAAACATCCGGCCACCTAGGTTAAAGCAAAGAACGGGAAATAGACGAGGATGCAAAGTAGGACTAGGTGACACATATGTGGTATGATCATGCAAAGAATGCCTTGTATCCTTTCCTAAGTGCGCCTTGGATTCCAAAATGATTGAAAATCGACATTAAACACAATTAGACATGGACATGCGATTATTCACCTAACTACAAGCAATTTATTGGAAAAGTGGGGATATGGATCAAAGCTTGCTCAAAACTTAACCGATTCAATTTTCAACTAAGCATGCAAATCAAGAAGCACAAAATTCTTAGGATTGCCATGAACTCTTGCCAACTAACAATTATTGAACATGCAACAAGTCATGAACAAAACTCAAAACCATGACAAAGGGACGGAATTGCAAGTCAAAAGCTTTATTTATTTTTGAAAATTTTGAAATTTCTCATTTTTTTGAATTTTCAATTTTCTATTATTTTTGAATTTTCAAATTTAACACAAAACACAAAAATCAAACAAATAGCACATAAGCTAACCCCTCCCCCCAACTTAAAGCGATGCTATGCCCTCATAGCATTAGGAACAAGAGCGAAGAAAGGAAGGGTGCGCGAATGTACCGTCCAAGGGGAATGTCAACCCCTAAATACCTCGACCAAGTTGGAGGATTTTATGCCAATGTCTTGCTCCAGCCAGATTAGATGCTTCCAGGGTTCACTCCTTCGGTTCTACCAACTCGGAACCATAGCTAGTCACACAGGGCCATATCCAAAGCTTTATCGGACTAACAACCGCGGCGCTTAGCCGCACCCATGCTTAGGACTCTTGAACGCCTCACTCACTCCGGCTTTAGACCCAATCCACCAAGGCTAGTGTGGTAGCATATAAACCCTGCAGAAGACTTAAGAGAACGACCTTCCACAAAACAATTGACATTAGAACCACCGGCCCGTGTTATCCGGCTTCAAACCAAACCAAAAACTAAAAAGACAGAACATAAAGACAAATGCAAAGAACAGATGAAAACATGCAAAATAAAATGAAAACATGCAAAACAGAATGAAATGCACCACCCGATCATCACGTGATCACACGAGTCATACTTTTCTTCCCATTTCTCACCGGGGGGTAAGTAATAGGTGGCTATACTAGACCGTTGAACATGTGTTATGCTAGCGCCCGTAATAAAATCTATCGCTCGACCTCGCCAATCAATTAAGTTCAGCGTCCCCTAGGATCAAAAACAAGCAAGGAAAAGATACAACCTAGCGTGCACTCCAGGCGATATCAAACCTCACTCACAGACCTAAGTTGCCTCTGATTAGGGGCAATCGCGGAGTGCATGGATCATTAACGATAAACTATTACCAAGAAAAGCTATTGAAAGCCCTTTTTACACTAACACATTGGTGATATCTTTTCATGTGAGGTGTCTCCAAGACTTTATTCGATGCAAAACAAATAACGAAACATGACAAAACAAACCAAACATGCATAACTAAACGAAAGATGCGATGCAAGAAAGAAAAACAAATATGCCATTACGAGAGAGAGAGAGAGAGAGAATATGTTCATCCACACGATGGTTTCGAAGAGTTATCATGCCATTAAGAACTATTAGAAGAAACATAACACCCCATGCTACACTCTTTGTCAAGAATTGAACTCGACCATGCCACAAGATAAGATACTTTGAGTAAATCAATTGCCGAATTCGTTTTAAAAACTTAAGTTCCTCCAAGTGTATAGCCCAAACAAAATCAATTTTCAAGTTGTTGACAAAATTAACTACAAGAGGATTGCAAGCCAAATCAACATTATCAACACCAAGAAAATCAATTAGTTCTATAATTGGCAACTTCTCAAGAATAGGCCCACATGCATCTTGCTTTCCTAACAAAGAGTGTAAAGAGTCTACCTCAGCATCCATTTCTTTAGCAGTGAGACGATCAAGGCATGGGGGACTTGAAGGGACAATTGTAGCTTCCATAGGTGCCACCTCTTCAAAGATTGGTCCATAAGCATCTTGTTTAGCCAACAACGAATACAAATAATCCACTTCGGCATCCATTTCCTTAGTGGTGAGAGATTTTGCCAATGGATCTTCATAGTACACGCCCGAAGTTTCAAGCATGTCCATCTCGTGAGCAAGGAGTAAGTCCTCCGGGGAAGGATCAAGATACGGGGGATCGAAAGAGATAACTTTAGTGGTGAGGCGTTTATCCCCCGGATCATCACAAAGAGGGGAATCCACAAGAGGAGATCTTCGGATCTCAGTTTCACCAATAGGCTCATCACTCCATGCAGATTCTGAGGAGCTGTCACAATCTACACCAACAGTTTCAACAAAGATATGCGGCTGAATTTCCTCTTCCATGGCATTGGCATCCAAGTTGGAATCCTCAAAATGTTTGTTAAAAGCCCAAGTTTGTAAAGTTTCGGCCAAACGATCAAAGAAATCCAAGGCTTGAGCGGGTTCTTTATCAAAAAGTTTTCCATTGCACATCATATCTATGAAATCATGACTCTTTTGAGAAAGTCCATTATAAAAATAGTTAGCAATTTGAAAGTTTTCATAGCCATGATGCGGGATTGTATTGAGCAAATTCTTGAATCTTCCCCAACATGCATAAAATGACTCATTCTCTTTTTCAGTAAAAGTTCGAATTTGTTGCTTGAGAGCCCATGTATAATATATGGGAAAGAACCTTTTTAGAAATTCCCTTTGCAAATCAATCCAAGTCTGCACAGATTGAGGGTTCAAAGAATCAAGCCAAGTTTTGGCACTATCCCTTAAAGAAAGCGCAAAATAATTCATTCGTACGGACTCAAATTTCACAAGGGTACCAACTTTTTCCTCGAAAGCCCTAATATGAGAAGAAGGGTTTTCGTGATCCATGCCATGGAAGTGGGGAAGCCAATTGGAAAAGTGCATTTGACCTCTAAAAACATTGGAATCATGAGCGGCTATGCAAGGGGGTGTGAACGTGTGTGTAAGATAACGTAATTCCTGCATAGTCCTCGAAAGTATTTCCTCAGGTGTTGCTACCATTCTATTCTAATGATAAAAACATAAAATAAACAGACATACACAAACCAATACTACCAACTAACTACCAACAAACTATCAGACTGGAGGGGCTATGCCGCCACCTCAACTAAGCAACAGAATATGCGAGGGGTTATGCCACCACCTCGGCTAAGCAATGCAATCAAATTAAGCTAAGTCAACTAACAAAATAAACTAAACTAACTAAGAAACAACTCAATATTTAGCTTGGTTTCGTTACACCTCAAGTTTGACAACAAGGTCAGGTTAGAGGTATCCACCAAACTAAATACTAGCAACTAACACATAAACTACTAAACTACTACTACTACTAAGAGACGAAAGCGGGATACTTACAGTGGTTTGTCGAACCTCCAAGAAAGCCATAATAAGAAATCCCCGGCAACGGCGCCAAAAATGCTTCGTTATCTTCCGATGTAGAAGAATATTACCCCAAGCGTAGGGCTAATAAGTCGGTTGAAGCATAATAATCCGGAAGACCGGGATCGTACCCAAGGGAATTAGTTCATGGCTTGCCTTGGATTTGTAGATGCAAGTAGGGTTTTCGACTTTTAGCCAGTCAACTTGGTTTTACTTTGAAAGGTAGAATTAAAATGGCTAAATTAAAAATGAATTAACTAGGAAAATATAGGTTAGGTCTAGGAATCCTAGCATTCATGACTCGGGCTAAGTCGCACTTTTCACCAATTTACGCGATTTAAAATACACAATTGTAGGTATCTAAACCGGGAAAAAGAGGAGCACGAAGGCCAGACAATAAACTTTTACGGTTTCAACCAAAGTATGGGAAATGGGCTATTTATTAAGTCATCGAGTTGTTTTGTTCCAGTGCGAATGGTACAATTCTGGTTGTAGTAGATTTTTTCGGGTTGATGCACATTGCTCAAGTATTGATGTAAGAAGTCGATGGTATAAGGATGACCCATTCGTTTTTCCAAGTCAAGTCCAACAAGTATTCTACATTGCAGATACCAAGTTAGGTGAGCATTGGAAAGTCGTAGAACGAATTCACCGTCGAGGAATCTGGAATGTCCCAGAGACGGATAGTTTTGAAACCGGGGGTCTCCCAATGAAGTTTTCCAGCAGGAAATAACTACTGAGGTTCCAACAATTGTCATTGAAGATCCTCCCATCGGATCCTCTTTGCAGAGAATTAATATTGAACCTGCAATTATTAGTGACGAAGAAGATCATAGCGACGAGTATGAAGAAGACTTAATGGTTGACCTAGACGATGAAGAAGAGGAAGAAAATCATAGTGATTCTGATGATGATTTTGACATAGAAGCTTAATGTACCAAGAAGACTTAATATGGTTATTGATTGTTTATCATATGCTACATACCTTGTAATTTGCACATTGTTTGTTCTATATATCTCTCATTATAATTCACTTCTTTGATATGCTTGTATGTAAATGGAGTGTTTCAATATTTGACAGATTGCATCATGCCTCCTGGATCAAAAAAGAGCAGTGCATCCTCCAACTCGACTGGCACATTGCGTAACACTGCAGCAGTACAAGTTGAAACAGCAGCTAGAACACCCGCTTTAGAGAATCTGACATCTACTCCTTTGATTGTTGCATCTCCTTCTACTCGTGCTAGTGCTTCAGGTAAATGCATCTGTATCTCTCTCTCTCTCTCTCTCCACCTGTACTTTCAGCAATCAATTCACAGTTTCAGCGCCTATAATTCATGTTTTTAGCATTGTAAAACCAATTTTCTGCACCTAAACAACCACTCAGCTCTAAAGTTGCATTTTCAGCAACTGCTTCAGTTTTCAGCATGCTTACATCAATTCCTGCACTTTAAACCATAATTTCAGCACATAACGCATATTTCCTACACATATCACTATTTCCTGCACCTATCAATGATTTCCAGCAGTTATATAAGCGAATTTAGCATCCAAATGCCAATTTCCAGCAACCAAAACTCAGGTTCAGCACCTGTAAATCCAGTTCCAGCAACTAAATACTAGTTTTCTGCATACAAACTACTTTGAGCTACTAATAATTTCAGCACATACAAGCAGTTTCCATAGTAAAATTCCTGCAGAACTCAAGTAATGGTATCCTAGTGCTTCGTGTCTTCCCGATATAGAAGAATATTACCCCAAGCGTAGGGCTTAATACGTCATTTGAAGCATAATAATCCGGAAGACCGGGATCGTACCCAAGGGAATTAGTTCATGGCTTGCCTTGGATTTGTAGATGCAAGTAGGGTTTTCGACTTTTAGCCAGTCAACTTGGTTTTACTTTGAAAGGTAGAATTAAAATGGCTAATTTAAAAATGAATTAACTAGGAAAATATAGGTTAGGTCTAGGAATCCTAGCATTCATGACTCGGGCTAAGTCGCACTTTTCACCAATTTACGCGATTTAAAATACACAATTGTAGGTATCTAAACCGGGAAAAAGAGATTCGATTATTAAGCTAGCTCTAGAATTCATTTGATAACCACCTCGAGCGTCAGAGCTCTAAGCATCATGTGTGGTGAGTAGGCGAGACTCCCACCTACACATGATCAAAGAGGTTAACACCTCGGCGGTTAACCAAACAAATCCGAACCCCACTTTGATTTTCAAATCTAAAAATTAAAGCTTTATTGGTGAAAAATCCAATTTTTGCCCAAGCCATGGGATGCTAATCATCCCATGACCTAACCCTTGAAACTACTCACACATATCTAGAGAGATAAGAGCAAGCAAAAATCTACTAAACATAATTGAAAAGCAAGACTAGAAGAAAATTAGCTTGAAAGATAGATCGGGAACTAAGAAACAACTTTAATTAAAGCAAGTGTAGCAAAAGACAACTAATAAAGGCAGGAAATTAGGAAATAAGTGCTGAAAATGAAGAATAAGGCAAGAACAATTCAAAATGCTGAAAAGTAATCTAAGCTAGATCTAGAAATTATGGGTACATTTCTGTCCAAATCGTGCAAAGGTGACATAACGGGGTATTTATACCGCCCCTGTTTCACGCACGGAATATCCTAAAAGATGCTCCAAAGATGCCTCGCTAAGGTCCTCGGTACCGATTGCCAAGCCTTACATTACTGAGATAAGCTCTCGGTACCGATTGGATTAAAAACCTTCGATCAATACCGAACCAGTTAGGAGGGACCGGTGCTAAGCAGCTCGGTACCGATTGAAGCTCTCAGCTTCAATCGATCGCGAGCTCTTATCAGTTCTGAAGCTTTGTCTTCTTTCCGCCTTGGCCACGCCTTGGCCACAGCTTGGCCACGCCTTGGCCATGACTGATTCTGCCTTGGCCGAAGAGTTTCTGCCCGGGCTGTTCCTCTTGCTTTGGCTCTGCCTTGGCATTGCTCAGCCGTCGGTCACGCCTTAGCCTTGGCCTCGCCTTACTCAGCCTTGACGTCGGGTAACTTTTGCCTGAGATGCGCCTTGGCGATGGTCTTCTGCCTGGGCTCTGCCTGAGCTGCGACTTGACCGTCGGGCAACTTCAGGCCATGACATGCCTTAAGCCTTTAAAGCTCCTTATTAAGCGATTCTCCTACAAAACAAAACAAACAAACTCTACGAGACAACTAAGTTAAAAACAACTAATTAATGAGTAAATTAAACTAAACCTAGACACTAGCGCACTCTTTCATTACATTTCCGGGTGCTTATCACCTAGCCATCAAATCCAAATACCAACTTCTAATTTTTCTACTTCCAATCTCAAATGACTGTTCCAGAAGAAAAAGAATGCAAGCAAGGGTCAAACTTGATTTTCTAGGGCACCAAAGACCCTCCTGATACAAAAACCAACAGACCCAATTCAAGAACATAATAGATTTTGGATCAATACCCATAGAAATAGAAGCATGAGTTACTTACCAAGTTAGGGTTTTCAATTTTCCCAGCCTTCTCTCTCTCTCTCTCTCTCTCTCTCTCTCTCTCTCTCTCTCTGAACCGTAGAAGAGAAGTTCTCTGGTTTGGGTTTCTTTTTTTTTTTTTATTGATATGTGATATACACACATGCACTTCAGGTGAAGCCCACGTGCACACACAACACGACTTTTTTTTTTTCTTTTTTTGTACAACTAAGACCCTATAGTTCCAGGAAAACACATTTAAGGTCCACATAAAAATAAAACTCACTCTCCATTCTTTTTACTTGTTTCTATTTTTTTTTTTTAAAAGTGTTATAAGGATAGCTGACTCACACACATGCAATTAAAATATTTGCTCTGCACCCCCATACGTTATAAAATGAACTCTTACGCACCTTAAGGTAATAGGATGTTACAGAGGATATTGTAAAGTGAGGATATAGTGCTGCGGATGGCATTCTTCTTGTTGAACTTGAACTTCAACTTGTACTTGTACTGCTACATTCTTACTTGATCGTAGCTGAGGTGTACTTGTACATTCTTACTTCTACTAGTACACATGGTTTTGTCCAGGTTATGCTTCATGTCCAGCCAGTTGCATTGTGGAGCTAATTAACTTCTTGTAGTTGCTATTCTGCTTCTGCTATTGCTACTGTTTCTGCTAGTTGCATTATGGTTTGCTTCTACTGTTTTCAAGTGTATTACTGATGGGAATTTGTCTGCTTTTGGTCAGTACATTTGTGTAGTCCAGTAGTGTTAGTTATGGTTAGCATATTCATTTGATGTTAACCGTTGTGGACACTTTCAATTTTGAACTGTACTGTCTGTATCTCCTTGTAATTACCAGTTTCTGTTCCGTTTTGTCTGTATCTCCTTGTCTGCATTTTCTGTCCATCTATAAGCGAATTTAGTTGCTTTGATTCCTGCTTTGGATGCTGCTGTTCTGTCCAGCAACTGTACAGTTCTGTCCAGCAACTGTACAGTTCTGTCCGTTACTTCCATGTCACTTTTGTAATGCGTAGGAGTACAAGCACTTTTCATACTACTACTGTCCAGTTCAGTTGCTGCCAATCACTACAATTTGCATGTGTTTCCCTCCCATCTATTAGATGCACTTGAAACATATGGTGTTTGTTATGGCCTAATCTGTCCATTTTTCTTTTAACCCTTGGCTTAGATCCTTGTAGCACTTGGCTTATTTACTGTTCGTTTACAGGTGCACCTTCAGCAAAGCGGCGGCGTGTGCGAGGGCCGACACGTGGAAAAAGAATTCGAAGGATACTTGCTGAGAATAAAGGGGAGAGGATCTCAGCTTATGTGACACCGGAAATGAGAGCGTTTTGTGGAATAAATGCAAACAAGGTGGCGAGTGAACTAGGGACATAAATTAGGTGGTTATGTCCTATTCAGGGATTTTACTCCTCGTGGCAAAATGTTAATAAGGACTTGCAACTTGTCATCCTACAAGCTGTTCGGGTAAGAATGTCTACTTTGAATGGTTACCAGCATAACACCCTCATAATATAAAGACTGCATATTGCATTCTGTTAGTGAATTCTCTCATAGATGTTTGTAGGATAAATTTAAAGTCACCGAAAATGGCGTAGAGGACACTGAGTTAGTTGACCAAGTTTTTCAAGAAAAGGCAAATCAATTGTACAAGGATTGGAAATGGAGAATGAACAACTTTTATACAAAGACATTGGATGCTGGTTTAGACGCATATCAGCATCCTTTTCAAGAGATGCCCATAGATGACTGGAAGTACATGATCGATCATGTATTCAAGGATCCAAATCGAGAGGTTAATTGAATACTTATTGGAGTTACATTTCCAACTCTAACTTAATATCTAACAAATTATTTTTTCAGGCCCGCAAAAAAGCTGGCAAATTAAATAGGGAGGCTGTACCGTATGGTCATACTACGGGCTCTCGATCCTTTGCTGCCGTGATGACTATTGCGGTGAGACATTTTGCTCATAATGTTGTACTTACTTTTGTTCGTAGTGCTGCTATTGACAATGGGTTGTGCCTATTCTGTTATGATTTCTGCCGGTGCTATTTGCTAGATTGTTAATATGTTATGGTTATTTGAATATGCTAGGCTGATCAAGAAAAGCAAAGAATTGCCAATGAGGGAAATGATGATGCTGGAAACGACCATGAGCCAAACAGTAATGAGGGTAATGAGGGACGAAAGAAGCTCGATTTATGTGATTTGTTCGAGGCATCACATAGATTGAGAGATACAAACGAATGGATCAATTCAACATGCAAAGACAAACATGTCTGCATTTAATGTTCAATCCTTCAATTTTGTTGTCTGCTTTTTAATTAGTCCATTCCTTATGTCTTTTTTGTTTGTTTTCTTTCTTCTGAAATGATAGGAGACGATGGTGGCAATACGTGACGAGGCAGCTTTGTCTGGCACTCCATTATCAGCTGAAGAACTTTCAATAAAGTGCCTCGGGGGGTCGAAGACAAAGAACTACATAAGAGGATTAGGGAATGGGCCAAAGCCATCTACCTATCTTTCCAAATCCAACTCACAGTCAGCAAGTCAGGACCAGCTGCAAAAACTTCAACGTGAGTTGGATTTAATTCGTGAAGAGCAAATAAGAGAGAGAGAAGAGGAGAAGATGCGAAGGGAGGAGGAAAAAAGACTACACGAGGAGGAGAAAAGGCAGTGGGAGGAGACACAAAGGCTACAAGCTGAAGAGCGGTCTATGCTTTTAAAAGAGATGGAAGTATTCAAAAGCTTTATGAGCCAAATGCAGAATGGTGGACGAGGCAACATGGGAGCAGGGTGATGGTGGCTCAAATATATGGTACGTAGTTTGAGAATATCACTTTTAGAATTTACTTTGATGCTAAATAGGAAATCTGGAATACTTAGTTTTAAGTTTAAGTGTATATGTTCATTCTTTTACTATGGCTGTCTGATTCATTTTTGCATCATCCTAGAACTGAAATGCATTATCATGAATAACTGAGTTCGATAGAGAGCAGATGTTGGCAAACCATAAGTGGCTATTTTGGTCAACAGTTGGAAAGGGTGTCTCGACTTGTGATTCTGTCAATGGCATTATCTATATAGGGTATTGTTCCTTCCACTTGAATTTAATGTTTCCTTATTCAAAGCACGTAGCTTTTGAGCCAACCTATGCCTTCTTTCTTGCATTAGTTCATAACATTCTAGTTCATGTCGAGTTTAACTGCTGATGTTCATACTTTTGCTATGTCTGTCTTATTTTCGGCCTCATCCTGGAACTGAAATGTATTAGGATAAATAGAGTGCAGATGTTTGCAAAGCGTCAGCGGTAGTTTGGTCAATAATTAGAAAGGGGTGTTTTGAGTTTGAGCTGCAGGCCAGAATTATTGGGAAGATGTAACAACCCAAACCCTCAAACACCTCTACTTGTCTAGTGAACCCAAACAATAAATCAAAAGATTTACACCAGTAATTCAAATCAAGAAAGGCTTTTTCCCCCACTTTCTTAATAGTTTCCATAAATTTGCATATCCACCTTGTTACATACCCTTTCCAACCCACGACCCTACTGCTTAAGAGAGCACCTTCGGCTCTCCTAGCCTCTCCCCTCCAAAATACCCTTCTTTCCTCCTTATATTAAAAAAAATCTGGTGAGTCACCCCTCAAAGGTGTTTAAAGTGGACACTTGTCCATTAGTTTTCCCAGTTTCTTTCTTCTCTCGATTCTTCTTCCTTTTGTTTTTACAATCCATGGTTGCTCATGAGATGCTTGTCCCAGTGGTTGACACATGGCTCTATTTAATTTCCATTTTTATTTTTGGTTTCATACTACAATCTTATCCTTTACACACACCCAGCATCACCACCTCACGTGCACACACATAACCCATACAATTGATATTTATTTTAAGATACTCTATTCCCCAATTCCCACTTGTACTTACCATTTCCTTTATTTCAAGTAATTGAATTTAAAGAACAATCAGAAACCCACTTTTTGAATAAATAATTCCAGTATTCAAAATTCGGGTATTACAGAAGATAATTTAGAACGGATTATTTTTGCTACGACAGACTATAATCTAGTTTGATTCTTGTTTTTTTTTTCCCTTTTCCTTTTTAGGATTGCTTTTGAGCCCGTCTATTTGTTGCTTTCTGTTGTATTCATTTTGTAGTGGATGAATTGTATAAAGTTTGTGGCATGCTTATGATCAAAACACATAATTAAAGTGCATAGGATGAAATGATGGTCTAGACAACATGTCTTTAGCCAAGTGATTTTGAATCTCATTGAAACTTAGCACCACCATATTTGTCCTTTCACTTTGCAAGTGGGATGACTATTGAAATGGGAATCTCCAATATTCCTTTTTCTTAGATCTATGCTATGACATGGGAAACATGTATATATATAACAACATGGTGTATTGCTTTTGCTATGCCAAGTTTTACACCAAATCCCCATGGAGATTGACATTTAAATGGGAGAGAAACAAACTATCGTTTCTTTACCATAAATAAGGGTGTCAAACAACATATGAAATCTTCAAATTTGGAGATTGCGAAAACTTTCTCGGACTTAGGAGCAGCTCCAACACTGCCATCATGATCAGCTTAGAGTGGATAAAGATAAAGTAACCAATGGAGTGCTAGATCACTCCAACGACCGGCCAATTTGAATGAGAAATTTGTGTTGCCATTTGGAATATGAATTCTACTGCCTAATTTGGCAGTTCAAAAATTGGTATGCCAGATGATAAAGTTCAACATTATTTTGTTTGGCCATTCCAAAGTTCAACCTTGAAGTTTGAATTTGGGGGATTGTTGGAAATGGGGGTTAAAAACATGTGGTAATATAAGGAATTTGGCACTTCATTTAATGTCTATTTTGCAACGCTTGTTCTTCATTGTGTTATGCGATGCAGGTTACAATGCTTAACAAAAGCAAATACTGTAAAACTCTATGAAGTCCATTTTGCTGAACGCCAAAAGTTATTTTAGTGTGAGGATGCAATTTTGGTTGTCAAAATCATTCTCATTGGACATCTTCAAGAAATTCATTTGTAAGTCTTTTTTAGCCTTTTAAAATTTGTTAGTTAAGAACTCATGCAAGCATCGCATGTTCCTTACTCGAATGTAGAACCTTATTTAGCCTTACTTAAGAACAGCTCCAAATGAGGACAAGTTGCAAATTCTACCATCTACCAATTGTGAGGTAAGACATTTTCCCCAAGAGGGGGGTATTTCTAAACCAAAAATCGTCCGTTCTTGTCATACTCATCATGGAAAAACCAAAAAACTACTAATATGCTATTATGCTTACCTTCGCTTTGTAGGTATTGTTTCTTTTCAATGTTCTGGTTCCTCCCTTTATCTTCTAATTTTATGAATCATGTCTGTTATTCTTCCAGTGTTTTATCAGCTTTTCATTGTATATCAGCTTCTTGTTATATTTTGTTGTCTTTGGTTGGCCATTTTTATGGACTAGAGCAGGAAAATAAATTGCAATGGACACTTGCATTTGTTCCACTAATTAAAGCTCTACAACTCACTCTATCATTCCTTTATGTTCATGCTTTGTGCAATATTGGTATACACTAGTTCATAAATACTAATGATAGATTGTTTATTTTTTTAGTTTTTTTATAGGGACGGTGTTTAATGGAGTATTGCGCAGGATGTTGATTATTAACTGTGAAGATCGAAGTTGGATTTTGGTTGTGGACGTGCTTGGATTTTTTTGGTTATCCGTTCGTTGAAGTTGAACTATTTAGTATTATGCGGTCCACGGGGTTTGTTGAAGTTGAACTAAGCTTGGATTTTTTTTTTATTTTTCAACCGTGGTAGACATGTTATTTTGCACTCTACGGATTTGGACATAAGTTTAACTATTTGGTGGTTCTCTATTTATGAAAATTTGTATTTATTTCTTGAAAGTTTTATTTTGTATTAATTGTATTCGGTTGGCAATTTTGTGGATACAATGATTGTTGTTGAAATTTATAGGAAATAATAATTTGAAGAAATTTGTAAAAAAATTTAAAATGATAAATTGGTGTGCAATATTTCCCGACTAAAGTTTAGTCACCAATAAATTTCAAATTAGTTGTTTTAAAAAGACATTTGCCGACTAAACTATTAGTCGGTGGTAATCAAAAACAAATTCTCCGACTAAACAATTAGCCGGCCAGTAAAGAAGATCTTTCCCGACTAAACCATTAGTCGGCCAATACATAAGACATTCCCCGACTAAATAATTAGTCGGCAAATATGGTATAAATCCCAGACTAGTCAGCCAATAATGGAACATTCGCCGACTAAACTCTTAGTCGGCCAATAGTCTTTCTTTGCCTACTAAATATATATACCGACTAAATATTGGTCGGGCTATGTTAGTCGGTAAACACACATACTTTCGCCGACTAAACCCTTTTTAGTCGGAAATAACCTTTGCCGACCTCGTTTCATCGACTAACATGCCGACTAAAATATTTAGTCGGGAAAGGCATTTGCCGACTAAAAAGCCTACTATTGCCGACAAAACTGTTAGTCGGGAATGGTGTTTTTTCTTGTAGTGCTTTCAGTGGTCAGTTATGCCTTTTGGATTAAAAATAGCTCCATCATTGTTTCAAAATGCCATGATCAGGGTATTTGCTCCTCTTCTGTCCTCAGCACTCGTTTATATTAATGATATCCTACTCTTTTCTCCCGATATTTAATCTCATGCTGTCTTACTACAAACTTTCCATTCCTTAGTCCAAACCCATAGTATCATGCTCTCAGAGAAAAAAATATTTCTTGCTCAACTACAAATTGATTTTTTAGGATGCATATCTCTAAAGGTCAATATACCCTCCAGCCTCATATAGCCTCCCAACTTGACCATTTTTCAAAAGAAAATCTCACAGTCAAATAAGTTCAACAGTTCCTTGGAATTGTTAACTATATGGCTGATTTCATCCCCAACCTTGCCCAATACCGTACTCCTCTTTCTACTAAAGAAAACCCCTCCTCCTTGATCAATCCATTGTACCAAAGCCATCAAAGTGCCAAAACCCTTCCTCCATTAACCATACCGTCAGATGGGAAAAAAGTTATTCAGACAAATGTCTCTGATCTATATTGGGGAGCAGTTCTTTTGACAGAAAATTCATATCAAAAACGCAGAATTTGTGAATACAAGAGTAGTGCATTCTCTCCAGCAGAGCTCCATTACCACTCTACTTATAAAGAAATTTTGGCAATTAAAAGGAACATTGAGAAGTTTGAATTTCATCTAACCGGTCATCATTTCCTAATTGAGACTGATATGATGAGTTTTTCCAGCATGCTCAAGTTCAAACAGAAGCACCTTCCAAAGGCTCAATTGCTCAGATGGGCAAATTGGTTTTCAAATTGAAGTTTTGATGCTGTTCACATAAAAGAAAAAACAAATGTCTTCCCAGATTTCTGTCAAGGCTCAAAAAAGAGATCAACCAGTTTTCAAAAACAAAGCCATATTCCTTTGTTCCTGGTTGTTTTCCAATGATTTCCTGTTTCCACCCAGTTAATCTTCCTGTCCACCTTTAGTGTCATCTTTTGGAATTAACCCTTCTTTCTAGGTGTGTCCAAATGTGCCAAAGTCTTCAACATCTCTGCATTTTCAAGTATGGTCTTGATAAAGGTCACATAGGAGGTTTATCTTTCCATCCTGTCTACCCCTTTCTCACCCAGTTTGAAATATATGACCGCAATGTCTTTTATTTCAAAAAAGAAGCCTATCTCCTCTTATGTTATTTAGTAGATGTTTATACTATAAGTGTCTGTTTTAATAAATCAGCAGTATTGGTTTATCTAACACATGCTATATTCAGTCAAGTCCATCCTCCATAAGATCTCTTTTTAAAATTTCTCTTGCTCTTCGGAAGTATATCCTTCTGGCAACAGAAGATCAGAAAAATCCCTAACAATGCAGGGAGGAATCTCCAATTTGCTTTTTGAACAAGTCGCAACAACATATGTCTTACTAATCCAGATGGTTCTATCACTTGGCGAAAAGAGTATCACACTATCTTCCTTACTGCATATCCAGAGTCTCAGAGAATCCAGATCAATAGTGGAAATTATCTTGTCACGACTCAAACACTGTGTTCACTCAATGGATTGACACTTGCAGAAGTTCCCTCATCTCTCCTCCATTATGAAACTGCAAACTGAAAATTCAATGATACTTATCCGGAAGAATGGCGCCAAAATATTCGCTAT
Source organism: Rhododendron simsii (assembly GCA_014282245.1). Taxonomy (NCBI): domain Eukaryota; kingdom Viridiplantae; phylum Streptophyta; class Magnoliopsida; order Ericales; family Ericaceae; genus Rhododendron; species Rhododendron simsii. The sequence continues at coordinate 16,074 of WJXA01000248.1, read as the reverse complement.
CTTTTAGACCAGTATCACTTGACTGACAGAACTAAAAACTATTCTGGAGAAAGTGATTCAGATGATCCAGAGTGACAACCATGTGCTCGTGCCACCTGTCTCGTTTCTGTGATGTAATATAAAATATGCTAGTGTTGTCCTCTTTTCCGGAGAGGGTGGAATTATTGGTGTGTACTGTTAGGTGCTGTTTATGATTTGTGTTTTGTACTGTTTGGGAAAGTAGTAGCATTATTGGTCTGTTGTCTATAAGGAATAAATGCTAGCAGAAAAAGTAAAGTGTCGTACTATTAGCATGATGTAATTGGCGTAGGATGAAGCTTTAAACAGTAAAGTTGTATTATTGGTGTTCTATCTAATTATGTAAGCGTCCCCTCCTTACGCCTATAAAAGGAGGGTTCTCCCTGTTGTAAGAATCAAGTTAGTAAGCAAGTCAGTGTTTCCATAATATACCCTGTGTTCTCCACAACCCTCTTCTCTCTTCGATCCTAACCTACTTTGTGTTTGTACCCACTTCGTGTCTGTCTCGTTCACCAAACCCACAGCAGCTACACCGTGGAGGTCCACCCCTCATTTGCAAACGACACAAACCCGATTAATCAAAGTGGCTCTGCAACGGCTCATGACACCTCAGCAATTGACTACACTTCCATTACCTCGTAAGCCAATTCATCATTTGCCTCGGGCTTTGAAGCTCTATTTTACAAGGACGGACCGAGGGACGGTAGATCCTTAGCGATTTTCTTATCCAAGTTGAAGAATTGTTTCAAAAGTTTTTGGAATTATAGTTGTTCTTTCAAAAAATTCAAAAGTTTTACAAGTTTGTATGCTCCACGTTTTTCTGAGCATAATTGTGATAACTTTTTTGGTAGTATTTTTATAGCAGAAATTGAAATCTCCTTCTATAGGTTACAAACCTTTTCCCAATGATTGCCCACCCAACAGTGAAATCATGGGTCTGTGAATCCATCCCTGTTGTTATACCATTGTGATAATGATTCCCAGACTAATGAAGTGGCTTTGCAGTGTCTTTCCAGCAGAAGCTTGTGAGACAGTGGGAGGAGATGCTTTTGATGCTGAAATGTATCCTGAAGTGAAGCTTGACCCAGAAACCTCCAACGCTACAAACAAGACTTCTACGGAGATGGTAGATAGAGACTATCTCGAGTATGACATTCCCAAGACGTAAGATTATTCTCTGCACTAGACATTTTTTTCTTAACAAAAAGATACAATTCAAAATGAACATGGTCTAATAAATGGTGATGTTGGTACAGGGTGTTCCCAGGAGAAGCTTGTGATGATCTTGGAGGAGAATTCTGTGAGCCTGACTATCAGAGAGGAGTTTACTAGAGGGAGGAGTTTACTAGAGGGTACATAATCCACTTGTAATGGTTGTGTATGCTGGTCATCTTTTACTTGCTTTCTCCCTCCTTTATATATTCTCTAGTTTTGAATGATATACTTAATTGGTAGCAAATAAGAACAAAATACTTTCGGAATCCACTCAATTACATGTTAGATGGGCATAACAACAACCAACTAGTCTGCTTGCCCCTCCATATTGCCAAAAAATAAATGTAAATGAGCTATAGACTAAGATAAGTACCTTTTAATTCTCATGCAGTGTAAACCTTTTATAGTATGTTTGATCAGATTTAAATGTATCGAAAGACGATGAATTTAAAATTCAACAGGAACAGAAAGAAGGCAGATAAGGAAAATCAAGAAGCCACAAGAATCGATAATGTTGGTAAATATACAAGTGAAACAAAGTCACACGATAAAACGTGATTGGATGGCTTGTGATAACATCAGCAGCAGAGAAAGTTTTCCAAGAACTATAATATGCCTAGAGAAAAATATGGTTCCTTGAATCACGTATGAAACTCTATAATGGTGAAATCAACAAACTCTTATAAGTATGGCAAATAGTATGAAACCTTATCATTGTATCATTTCCAACAGAGATCGCTATACTTAATCATTACATCAATGTGCCAGAAACTCAATAATGGTGAAATCAACTAACTTCTGCATATAGCAATTTGAGAAAGTGACTGAGGTTCACATGGAAGATGATGTTACGCACTAAAATAGAGTGAGATTGCAGGAAAGGATATCCAAATAAGTCAAATACCAGTAGAAATTTCTCAAAACCAGAAGTTCCACCAGCACTATTAGGACTCTCCGTCTTCAATGATAACTTCCAAAACCAGGTACTGAAGAGCTATGGAGTACTTTGCAGTTCTCGTCCTCTCTGACAAGGAACTTCCAGAAGAGATGTTATTCTTAAGAAGAAATGACCCAGAACCATCACCTTCCATAGAAAGAAAATCCGATTTAGCATATTCCAAATAAGAATTCAACTGCGTCTGCAATATGCATACTATATCTGCATTGAATAAATATTCTCTTTTATATTTCCACTGCAACAAAAGCAAAAACGGTAACCAACCTTTGATTGTGTAAACGGACGAGATCCATCTTTTGTAAATGAAGAGTAACCTTGGGGAGTCCCCATGGTGTGTATCAGAGAGCAGAAGGTTGCATGGCCCTTTTTCACTAGCACAAGTTACAGAAACAAGTTAATACCTGTTTGACATTGCATGAATGTTGTTGCTGTTGCCAGTTAGAATATCAGTAGTCACTCACTTAGCATGAGTTATGGCACTATGACAGAGAGCTAGAGTTCGGACCATTGCCAAGTCTCTACCGCGAGCATTATTGTATCTCTCTTGGCAGTTCCTTTCAAGACATCAAAACAAACAAATTTAGATACAAGTCATGAGCGTGTTCACCAGAAACAAGAAAACAAGCAACAATTTACCGATCAAATTTTCTTCATAAGTTTAAGATTTTGAAAACACAAACAGAGAACCATAAGCACACAAAACGTTATCAAATAGACACTAAAGAATTCATACATAGTAGTATTAATTAACAGGTGGCATAGAGTTCACTGCACTAGCACGTACCTCTCATCAAACAAGTCTCCAAAATCGTCAATAACTACCGTGCGAGGAAAATTATCATGCAGGTGGAATGCAGCAAAATACTTCTTAATCCCTTCATCATTATCCACGTATCTTTCAAAAAAAGATTGGAGATTATAATCCACATACCAATAGCAGTCAGGATATTCATTAAAAAATGAAATCGAAAAACCAACATGGAGATAACTTATATCAGCATAAGATAATAGAAAGGAGCATGTTACTTCATCTGTACGCGCTCAAATATGTCATTAGATGGATCAATGTCCTGCAAAGATACGGTTGCACATTAGAGCATCTCCAATGGTAAGTCTTTCTGTTTGCCAAAACCATTATTTGGCAAGAGATATCAAAAAATGACCTCCAATGGTTTGCTAATTGTCAAGCCAAAGTATAGTATTGCCTAGCTAAATTTGGCAGTGCAATGACAGAACTATTGATTGCCGCGACAACTAATTGTGCATTGCTACGTTAATGATAAAATTAAAAATCCCAGTAAAATCGCAAAGAGAACGATTGAAAAACATTTACCTGAGGGAGAAAAGGGGGTTTGCTTTCTAACCTGCGCCGGTTGCAAATGAAGACAACCTTTCCTTTGATAGAGTCGCTCTCCAATGCGGAGTTAAAAGCGCACTGGAAAAGTAGAGAGGTCTTCCCACTGCCAAACCCTCAAAATTTGGAGAATGAACATTTTTGAGTTAGCTTCCCCAACAGTTAAAACTAAATATGCTGAATGTATTAATCTATGTGTGTCAGTCTAGAGAGAGAGAGAGAGAGAGAGAGAGAGAGATAGTAATTACGAGGAAGGAGGGCCGGAGAGAAGCAAAATACTAGGATGAGAATGGGTGCGGTGGAAATGGGTTTGAGGGACGGAGAAGAATCTCTCAACCATGCTCGATCTCTCTCTCCCAAAATTCCAGGCGAAGCGTCAGATTCCTTATCTATTCCGTACGAACTTGTAATAAGGTATCATCGGGCTGCGCTGTCCACATAACATTGGCTTCGTCTGGGTCTGGAGCGACGGTGGAATTGGTGGAGCTATTAAGCATATCCAGGAGACTCTCTTCAGCCCAATATTAGAGAAAAATGGCGACAAAACCAGTGAAATCACATATCCAGGAGACTCGCTCCAGCCACGCCAATTAGCTTGGGAGCTACAGTACCTCGCTCGAACGAGCGAGGTACAGATCACTCGCCCCAGAGTATTTTACTCTTTTCTGCTTTGCCAGACTGTTGGAGCTTTCGAAATCAACGGATTTGTTGGTTACGAAATCGACAGAACACTCGCCCTAGAGGTACGGATCGTCTCCTGATCCGGTTTGTGGGATTTGAGAGAAGACGATTTGTGGGTTTCGGTTTCGGTTTCAGTTAGAGAGAGGGAGGGAGGGAGGTGGGTTTCACTTCCATGTAGAACACAGAAGTTCGTCGGTGCCGGAGCCAGAGACGAGGAACTGTGGTGGCGGGGAGATTTGGGTTGTACGAATATGGAGTATGAATATAAGATGCATTATATATATATATATATATGTGTGTGTGTATATATATATATAATATTAATGAGTTTGAATAGCCTGAAAAAGCTAGGCTATTGGATAGTGCAAAAACTTAAAGGTTAGCTAAACCAGAAAAATGTACTTTTTCTAGCTAATTTGCTTAAAATTTTGTTGAGGCTGGTGGAGATGGCCTTAGCACAATATTGGTCTCGTCCCAACATCTGAGAGTGAGGAGGATGTATCAACAACAGACTCCTAAACAGTACTACTACGTATACACTGTTTGAGAACAAGGAGAGTCTCTGTGGTAGGAGGAGATCAGGAGTCCGGCTCCTCTCCAATCCATAAGGAATTGGAGGATCCTCCAATTCCAATTCGATGGTCAAGATTACCTTAGTAACTCAAGCCTCAAAGTTCTATGTTATTTTACGGACACCCAATTACTCCCCAAATATTTTTTAATTACATAAGCGTCTTCTCTCCCCATTTTTTTTTGAACTGCGAAAAAAATTCATTAACCATCGAAATTTATAAAAAAATTCATTAAATTTTTTTGAACGGCGTCCTCTTCCCGTTAAACCTGCCTTTGAAAAACTTTTTATATAGCTCATGAGGATTTTTTCAACCGAATTCACGTAGTTCATGAGGATTTTTTTACTAGTATTATATAAATAATTTTTTTATTTCAGCATGGTTTTTTTTAATGATATTATCTTATTATGTAGCTCATGAGATTTTTTTTTACTGATACTAATGTATTTTCATTCGTGCTTCGCACTGTGTTGTGTGCTCATTAATGTAGTTGTTCTTGCATGTAAAGAAAATTGAAATTAATTCAGTTATGGAAATTAGAAAGAAATCGTAAGAGTAAGTAATTGAACAATATATAATTTTTATAGAAAAAATATTTTAGAAGAAATGCAAAAGGAGTCTTTGATTAACCCTGTGAATCTGATAGTTTTTTGAACTTGCACTAATTATTAAAGTTAGGAAATGAAATTTTACTAATGTTTGGAGTTTAGTAAATTGGTGTATAGAATATAAAAATTTGGGAATATTTGGGGAGTAATTGGATGCCCATAGAATACTATATGAGTTTTGGGCTGAAAATACTAGAGTAATCCTGACCATCGAATTGGAATTGGAGGATCCTCCAATTCCCTATGGATTGGAGAGGAGCCGGACTCGGAGATCAGTATACCGCATACGACTTTACTCCATTTGTTCCTAATTCTTTCCCGAGCCGAGTGTCACCCTTTCTTTTTTTGTCCTGGTGCTACCCTATATATCTTTCACAGGAGTAGTAGGAAGTAGTACTATATCTTGGCAAGGCAAGTGAAATGAATAGAGCCATTAATTTAAGGGGCCGATTGGATTTTGTATGTATTTTAGGTGTATTATTTATGAATGAGTGATAAGATAATAAGGAGTATTAATTAAGAAGGAAGGGCCCATATTGATGTGACATTTATAGAGAGTGTATTAAAAAGTAGATGGTTTAGATGATGTATTAGAGAAAATGGATAAATTAATACTTGGTTTGGATGGAGGATAACTTGGGTGTATGATGTAAAAAGCTTTCAAATGACTCTTTTGCCCTTGTACAGTGTTAGATTAGATTATTGATCAGATTAAATATATAATTACAAAATCCAATACAATTCAATATTTTTTCACTATTAACCAATAATAAATTCCTTAACTAATATATTAATTAATTTGGTAATTAAAAAAATAAAAATAATAATTGTTTAGGTGCAAAGCACCGGATAATTTTTTCACAATCAATATTGGACCATTGGATTGCCTTGATTTCCTAGGTGCAAAGCACCAAATAATTTTCTCATTGTTATTATCGACAACAATCCATCTCGATCTTTCTTCTTCAGATCTGTGAGTCCCTCATCATCTCAGAGTTTCTCGCCAGAGTCTCCCTCTCGCACGGTCTCTCCCTCTCACTCTCGCCCATCACTGACGACTATGCCACTCTCCCCAGATCAATTAAACCCCTCTGCTGCCTCACCCGTCCGACGACGAAGAACCCGAAGACATCCTACTCTCCCCTGTGATGTAATCTCCAATGACAGTCTGCTCTCTATCTTCGGCTTTCTGCTCTCTCTCACTGTAATCGTCTCTCTCTCTCTACGTGTGTGTGTCTCTGAGTGTGAAGGGGCAGATGAAGAGGGGTGATGAAGGAGGGTAGAATGGTCAAAATTCCAAGTGTATTCAACCGGATAATCTATTGCTACCCCCTGGGGTGTCTATAATTTATCCCCCCCATAGGGGGATTAGCTTGGATACGGGAAGAGGGGGGATAAGATAATACACCCACACAAATGGCATCCAACGGGGCAATCGATTTGAAATAGTAGAGTGTAGTTACGCAACATACATCACTAATAATTAATATTCTCTCCGTCCATTTTTAAATGTTTTTTTTCGTAACTCCAACTTATTAAAAAAATATCATCATTACACATTTCACATCAACTTTTATCTCCACTTTTCCTATTTATCCTCTATGGATACATCATTATCACACTCTTACTCATTAACTTTTCAAAATGAAATCTACTCTTAAGGGTAAAATGGAAAATGCACCAACTTTTACCCACTAACTTTACAAAATGGACACTTATTAAGGGATAACCCAAAATAGAATACTGGACTTTAAAAAGGAGACAGAGAGAGTATAATCAAACAATAACGCTTAAAGGGCCATCGGATCAAAAAAAACCCTTAAAGGGCCATGCCCAGCCCAAAAGGAACCATTTGGGCCTCTTTATGCTTTAATTGTATGGTATGGGTTTTAGACCCATTTTGGTGATTGGGCTTTGGCCTTTAGGTGGTCTTCGTGACTTCGTCTCATATGGGAGTTCTGAATTGGCTTTTTGCCAATTGTAGGTCTGGATCTCAGATTGGACTGAGCATGATGTTATTTTCTTACTCCTATTAATCTTGTAACAATTTCAAGATTAATGAAATTTTCTTTCCTTTCAAGAAAATAATTAATATAATGGCCCCACTATTAATTTTCATTGCCCCTCGCTTTTGTTTTCTTTGTACAAGGGACTTGTACATTGGTGGAAGATGTCCTGAGTAAGTGAGAAAATTATAGTAGGTCATAAAGAATTATTATACTCTTGATAGTGTATAAAATGTACGTTGCATATGGAACAAATGTTTTATGCACACTTCTGAAACAAACGAAAACAATCTTGGCATTAGCTAACAATACCCTTTTTGAAAATCACTATCTTTCTACATACTTTTTTTTTTGGGTAAATTAGTTTGAAATAAAAAAAGGTTAGCCGAATATACAGCCTATAAGGGGCATACCCCAGGAGGAAAAGGAAAGGAAAAGAAGAAAAGTGAAAAAAGTGCAATAAACCATGCACAATCCGCATGGAGAGTATAGTAGAATACGGTAGATGACAAGTGCTTTGTGGTTTGTTGTCATTTCCCGTTGCACTATTCCTCAAAGAGGGAAGGCACAACGAGGTACGATACAAAGTAAACAGTAAGTAATGATTAAATGAAAGCTAACTACGGTCTGGCATAACCCGCTAGACTAGGATATAAGATAAAGTAATCACGGTTGAAAAACGACTAGCTGAGGAACCATCGCCGAGGAAATGCAACAACATAGTAGTTCGGCATCGAGAAAATATGTAGCTGTTCTACATATTTTGTGTCCAGTATTTTGATTTCATTTCTGCAAAATTTGTTTATATTTCGTTAGTTTGATTTACAACAGTGTACACTTATATTGGCCCTATTTTACTATCTCCAAACTGTAGGTCAAGTAATATTTGAGATTGGCTTAATTGCTTGAACACCCCCTAAACTATCACTTTTTGGCAACTTCACCCCCTTAAGTTTAAATTCGAGCAACTTCACCCCCCTAACTACCAATTACGAGCAACTTCACCCCCTCCCCCATTTTCCGTACGAAAAAATGGACAGACTGAAATAAAAAGACCAACGTACCCCTAAGCTTTAAAAAAAAAAGTTTGTACTTGGAAGAAAAAAACGATCGATCACTCCCACCACCTTTACATCTCTGTCTCTTTCTCGCTCTCTTCGTCATGGGTCGAGGTCGACCGAGACCGAAACCCTAGGACCGATCTCTCCACCTCCCATCTCCAATCAAGGAGAGGTAGAGAGAGAGAGAAAGAGAGAGAGAGAGAGAGAGAGGGAGAGAGAGAGAGAAGGGGGGGTGTGGTGTTCTATAATGGGTGTATAAAGGGCATTTTGGTATGTTAAATTACTTTTCCATCCAATTTTACAATTTTTCATCCAAATCCCTAACAAAATTGGACGGAAAATGGGGGAGGGGGTGAAGTTGCTCGAAATTGGTAGTTAAGGGGGTGAAGTTGCTCGTATTTAAACTTAAGGGGGTGAAGTTGCCAAAAATTGATAGTTTAGGGGGTGTTCTTGCAATTAAGCCTTTGAGATTTGAGACGTGTGACAATAGAATTGCATGTACCCAATGAATACTTGGACAACGCTTCGGACACCCTCATCCAAAATAAAAGATACTGCATCAAAACATACAATAATTCCACATGCACGAAAAACAAGCTATCCTTCAATTAACTATGTAAAAGAACAAAAAGCCTAGCCCAAGGAAACTTGGTTTACGAGGTACTGGGTTGAGAGCTTCTCTCTCTAGGGTAGAGAGAGAATTCACTCCCCATACCCTGTATGTCCACCTTAGACCCGATTTTGAGGTAATCACAAAGCTCAGAATCAATTCAATCCACCTTGTGGACCAATTTCCAGAACAGGCGAGAACTCTGGGATCCATCTCAAGTTCTTGGCGATGACCCTGAGCCTAGCTCGTGGGTCCTTTTACAGCCAAGGAATCACCGATGATCTGTCTCAGTTCTGCTCTAGGCTGCGCACGGCGGAGAACAGGTGCTCGTCGGCAGGGCAGTTTACTGTTTGGATCTAGTGGATCTTATAGACCATGCTTCGGTGGTCACCATATTAGAGCTTCAAACCTGCTCAGTGCTCACGTTAGCACAACGGTTGGGTCAATTCCAAATGGATTTCGGATCTACAGAGGTAAATCCAGGTTATCACATTTTCGTAAAAGTTCAGTTCGTTGCCTTCATTAGGTAGCAAGATGGAACATTCCAGGTTTGATTATATGCTCTGGTATTTTACTCGTCGGACCCGGCCTGTACTGGCTGAAGGTCCGGCGACGGGTGTACATGGGTTGCCCACACCAGGATCTCGGTTTAATTTGGATGCTCCGGCGTTGGGTTCAGTGCTGTTGTCGAAAGGGTTGGGTAAGTCTTTCTATACTACATCTATGTGGGTTCTGGATTGCAGAACAACATTGAGGATTAAATCAGGGGAGTGCTTTGAGATGGTTTTTCGGTCATTGGAGGTACTTCCCCGATTAATTATTGTTTTCAATTTAGAGCGAGATTACAGCCTTGGTTGGTAGCTCTAGTTTGCAATTAGCAGGTCTTCTGTTATGTTATTCTAGTGCTCTAATAATCCAAGTATTACAATTGATTGTAAATCCAACACGAGTAATTCGAATGGGCAGTCATCTATATGGACTGAGATTGGGTTAATCGTTTTGGATATATTTCATTAACCATTGTATTAGCTAGATGGTTCGGGTGTCACTGGTTCGGTTGCCCAATTCTGGGGCTAAGGTTTAGCGTATATGCTGGGCTTGTTCATAATCCAAGTTCTTTGCTTCTCTGGACCATTTGTTCTAGTGTAGTATGGCTGTGACCGTGTCTGTCCTTACTAGATTAGTGGTGTTGCACTGATTGAAAGGGATTGATTATGGTTTCATCTGCAGTCTTGTGTGCCTCAGTTTGTGACCAGATGATTCAGTTGTATTGCACTGTTGATGGGTTAACAGATTCGAGGTCCTTGTACTGTCCCTCTTTTAGGTTATAGTGAGCCTTGTGTACTAGGTCGAGGGATTATTAGACCGGTTGGAATAGGCATGGTGTGCAAGATACTTGGGGAGGTAGCCTTGTCGGATGTCGTCATCTTCGGATTGAACCTCTTCTCGGAGCCCGGTCCTCTGCTGTACTTTTCCTTAGAAGTAAGTGCTATGCTGGATACTTCTGTATTAGGTTGGAGTATTAAAATCTTGGTTTGTTTATCCCATTTCTGGAGACTAGTGGTTATGGGTTTTGGCTGAGGGCGGGTTATTTTCTGGCGAATTTTGGGACTTTGGATGAGAATGTATTAGACTGGATGGAATGGGCGTCGTGTGCGGGATTGGGCCTCATGTCAGATGCCGTCATCTCCAGTTCGAACTCTTCTCGGTGCCTAGTTACTCTATAGTAGCTGTTCAACCTCCCCTCGTTGCCGAGGTGCTATGTAGCTGCAATTATTCAGTGATGGTTCAACTATGGATCCTTATTCGACAATGGATATTATCTTATTTCCTAGTCTGGCCAGATGTGCCAGGACATAGTTAGGCTTTGTTCACTTCACCGTTTAGTTTTAGTTTTGTTTTCAATCATTACCCTATTCTTTTCTCCAATCATTACCCTATTTTTCCAATTGTTACTTTCTCATCTCTTTTTATCTCTCTCCAATCATTACCCCTATCTTCAATCATTACTCTATTTCTCTCTCTATCCACTACCAAAACTAAACTAAACTAAACTAAACTCTCAACCAAACACAACCTTTGTCGTTTACTTTTGCTTCATTATCATACCCCATTGTGCTATCTTTTCTTACAAATGCATAGTGCAATGGGGTATGATATCAAAACACAGTGCACTTTTGTCGCATACCTTACTCTCCATGCGGGTTTTTTTTTTTTTTTTGAAAGGCTCCATGCGGGTTATGCATGAGTTATAGCACTTTTTTCACTCTTTTTCTTTTTCTTTTTTTTTTGTTCTTACCTCTTGGGGCATGCCCCTTGTAGGCTGTACATTCAGTTAACCTCTTTTAATTTCAAGCTAATTTACCAAAAAAAAAAACTATGTAAAAGAACTCAATCTAGGTTTCATGAAAGTTTCAGGATGCATTTTTGTTAAAATAAACATACTAAACAGGTCAATTTACATTGTGGCATCTCTGACATGTGAGGCGAATAGGTCGATCTCTGACATGGCCATGGAGAAACAGTGAGATCCATGGCTGACAGTACAATTTCAATGGCAGAAGGATAGGGTATCAAAGCTTTGGATTCGATTAAGCTACGGCGAAAATAGGTACCGCATATGGAAAGCCCTAAAAGTGGGATTCCGTTTACTCTAAACCCCCTAAGACCAGGAACAGCAGGTGATGTTGATCCTCAATCCACCAGAATCAGGTCGGTGCATTCATCACCCCCAAATGGATTTGGGGCTCACAGCCCAAAATCGTCCAACCATACAAGCCCAGCACGGAAATTACAACAGGTCTTTTTGAAGAGGGGTTAAGGGTAGAAGCTGAGGCAGCAATTAGCAGCTCGGTTCCTCCATCATCTTCTAATGGGTCTGGGGCGCATAGCCATAATCCGCTCAACAACCCTAATGCTCGTAGAAACTCTAGCAAGCATTATTCGAGGATGGACTGAAAAGGGAAGCTGAAGCAAGAGCACGAGTGACTCACCTCCACGAAACACTTACCAGTTTCAACATACTCCTTCAGAGGTACAAAAATCAAACCCTAATTCAAAGGTATTGTTTAACGCTCAGGGAAAGCCTTACGTACAAGGGGATCCTAATTTGGGGTATAGTTTAGAGGACATTCAACCTCGTACTGCCTCACAGCAGTTCACATTAGACGTTGTTCCACCAAATCGACATGTGCAATCCAATCCTATAGTACCAATTCATCAATCCCACAACTCAAAGCCCATTACGGGACATAGCAGCCCTAAACCAAAAAATTGGGCATCTCTTCTTCAGTCCCAAAGTCCATCTTTGGACATGGAATTGGACTATTTCCCAATCTTCAGTGGGGTAAGGAAGCTTCGGTTTAAATTGATTTAGAGATGACTGAAGTAGTTAAATCTGGTGGGGCATTTCCTTGATGGGAAAATGCCATACCCTCTTCTTTTTTCCATTGCTCATAATCAATGGAAAATCTTTTTGTGGCTGTCAAGTAAGATGTAGCTGGTTTCTACTTGTTTGAGTTCAAGGACAAACAAGCAAAGTTGCAAGTACTTGAGGGAGTCCTTACTTCTTTTCCCAGAAATATCTTGTTCTCAAGGACTGGCATAGAATGCTTAAACCTATTAAAGAACAACCATAAAAATTCTAGCTTGGGTGAAATTCCATGATCTCCCTTTCAAGCTTTGGAATAAGGAGTGTTTAAGTTGAATAGCCAGCACAATTGGGAGACCACTACATGTGGATCAAGCAACTGCTAAGTTTGCCAAGCAGCCAGGCCTCATCCATACTAAAAGTTCAAAAGCCAGAGTATGTATAGAAATCAATGCTGAACATGATCTTCCTGAGGAGGTCACTGTTGTTGTGGAAGGTGAATCTGTTGTTATTCCAATTGAATACCAAGTCCTACCTCCTATGTGCAATGTATGTCTTGAATTTGGGCATCCAAATGCCCAATGTGCCAAGGAAGGCTCAACCTCCTCTTCCCTTTCCAAGGTAGCAGTTCAGAATGGAACTTATTCACTTCCCCAGCAACCTACTAAACAAGATGGGTCCAAGTGAGGAATGGAAAGCAAAAACTTGTCCAGGATCTCTGTACTAAAGGGGAGACTAATCCAATCCTATCCATTCCAAGTGTTTCAGGAGCTCAACCTAGTGTGTTAGATGACACCTCTGTTTTGGTGGAGCAAGTGCAGAATGGTTCTAAGGAAAAGTTGTTGGTAGTCCGAGATGAGGTAATAAGTTCTGTCATGGAGGCTCAAATAGTGCAGGTGGCAACTCCCCCTGAAGGATGTCCAGCAGATCACATGCACTGATCCAGCCGTTAATGCTAGAGTAGGGGAGGTGGTAAGCATCTCTTCTCTTTCTAAGGCCAAGCTACCCAATCCCAAACCACCTGATCTACTAGGTGTAAAATCCAAAGAGAATGCATCTCTCTCCATGTCCGCCCAAAAGAAATTGAGGAAGCAAGTTAAGGAGCAAGCTCTTCTTTCCTTTTCCAGCGGAGGGAAGTAAATCACCTGTATCCTTTTTGTCAGGGCAGTTTTCTATTACTTCCATTTCCTACCATTTACTTACCAAGTATTGTTTGATTTTATTTTATGTCTATGCAACCTCTTAAATTTGGACTTTGGAATACTAGGGGCCTTAATGACCCTTTCAAGCAAAAGGAGGTAAAATATTTTGTGAATCATAATAAACTCTTTTATAGGTTTGCTAGAGCATAAAATAAAAGAGGGCCTGGCTTCAAGAATAATGAAATTTGTTTGTCCTCATTGGAATTTTGTGAGCAACTACCCTCAAGCTCAATTGGCAGGATTTTGGTGTGTTGAGATGCTTCCGTTGTTCAGGTTCAGGTTTTGGATCAATCTGATAAATACATTCACCTTAGGTACACCAGAAGTATGGAGGGGCCCCTTTTTGTGCAACTTTTGTGTATGGGGCTAGAGTTATTTGGGTAGACAGGCACTTTGGTCTAGTCTACATCGTATTAAGCCTTTCTTCCTCTGGGTTGTTCTTGGAGATTTTAATGCCATTAGATACCCTAATGAAAAGGTGGGGGGTAATATTAGCTCCCCCCCCCCCCCCCCCCCCCCCCATATGAATGAGTTCGATGAGTGCCTTATACCTTGGAACTAGATGATCTTAGGTATACAGGGTGTTTCTTCACGTGGGCAAACAAGCAGGACCCCTCTCATTTTGTCACTGCCAAGTTAGATAAAGTATTAGTCAATGAGCAGTGGATGAGAACTTATAGTTGTCCTCTGCATATTTTTTAACTCCTAGGGTATCTGACCATTCCCCTGCCATTGTAAGCATCAAATCAACTCTTCAGGCTTCTTATAAACCCTTCAAGTTCTTCGATTTCCTACCTGACCATCCTTTTATGAGTGTGGTTCAGAGAGTATGGAGGAGGGTGGTTATTGGAAATCCCATGTTTTGTGTTTGTGAGAAGCTAAAGTTGTCGCAACCTGAGTTTAAGCAACTCAATCATAGAGAATTTAGTGACATCTCTAAGAGGGTGCTTAATACTAGGCAAATCCTGGAGTCCATATAGAATGTTCTAGGTACCCACCCTACTGATCCCTCTGTTATAAATCAAGAGAGGGAGGTTCATACGAAGCTCCTCACTTTGCTGAGAGCAGAGGAAAGCTTGGCTAAGCAGAAGTCGAGAATTTAGTGGCTCAGATTGGGCGATCAGTGCACTTCTTACTTCTTTAAATATGTGAATAATGTTCGTAATAGAAGTAAGATATCCAGTCTGGTCATGGAAGATGGGACTCTCACTCATGACAATAAGTATATTAAATCCAATTTTGTCAAGTACTATACTGATCTGCTAGGCACTGCCCATTCTTCTTCTTACAATGGGCTCTCTAGGATTCAACATGTTGTCAGGTTCAGATTATCTGATAGTCAAATAATATCTTCCTGATCTTCATGACCCAGGAACTTATGAGAGGGTACCATAAATCATCTCCCTCACCTAGTTGTGCCATGAAAGTGGATATCATGAAAGCCTATGACAATGTGAGATGGGAATTCCTTTGGGATGTACTAGCTACTATGAACTTTCACCCTACCATGGTTAAATGGCTTCAGGCTTGTGTCACCACTGTTAATTACTCGATAAGTATTAATGGTGAAGCCACTGGGTACATTCATGGGAAGAGAGGGCTAATGCAAGGGGATCCATTGTCCTCATACTTGTTTGTCATTGTGATGGAAGTACTCACTTGTTTGTTGAGAGAGAAATCCCTTCTTCTTGATTTTCACTTTCACTGGAGTTGTGGTAATACCAAGATTATCAACCTCTGCTTTGCTGATGATCTGATGATTTTCTGTAAAGGAGATCTGTTGTCAGTCATTCACATTAATGATGCTCTTACTGAGTTTCAAGAAATGTCAGGCCTATCCCCTAGTCCTGGAAAGAGTAGCATCTTCTTCTCTGGAGTCGATGTCACCTCTAAGCTAGCCATTTTGAATGTCTTAGAGTTTAAAGAAGGTACACAACCTATTAGATATCTTGGTGTACCTCTTATCTCCACTAAACTCAAAGCCTCTGGCTGTCAACGCTTAGTGGATAGCATTACTGCTAAAACAAAGTGTTGGACAAATAGAGATTTAACATATGCTGGTAGAGTGCAGTTGATAAAGAATGTTCTGTTTTCCACGCAAACCTATTGGTCCTCCTTATTTATCATCCCTAAAAAGGTGATAAAAGAGGTGGAGGCTATTCTAAGAGCATTTCTTTGGTAAGGCCCTGATCTTAGGAGAACTGGTGCTAAGGTCTCCTGGGAACACTTATGCTCTCCTAAACAGGAGGGAGGTCTTGGGTTTAAATCCATGCAAACATAGAATAAGGCGGCCATTGCCAAACATATTTGGTTCTTCATTTATAGGGGGAACAGTTCATGTGGTGTCAATGGGTCAAATCCTACTTAATAAAAGGGAGGAATTTTTGGAATCTGAAAATCCCTAGACAATGTACTTGGG